>CM071633.1:26849546-27449546 GCA_036419045.1 Scirpophaga incertulas | reverse complement strand
TCTTTTGAGTTCTTATAAAGCTGAATTAAGTTTAGTTAGCATATGTTTAAGGCGTATGTTAGAAAATGAGGGTTTTTGGAAAGTTACAAATAAAATTGTAGAGCTTGTTTTGCAGCTTTCTGAAAGCTCATAACGTACCTTTTTTTTTTTTAAAGGAAAAGCATTATGCAAGAAATGCATTATGCACCGTGACACCGCGCTGGCTAGGCGCGGCCGTGTGTGGGGCTCTCCGGTCTGACAGGACCGGCCTACCCACTAAAACCCCCCCGAGTTCTCGAGGCCCATGCAGGGCACATAGCGGGGTGCGCTTTCGCGATTCTACCGCCATGACCGTATGCCCTAGTGATTTTGAAACTTGACCGTTCAGTTTTGTGTTTATAAACGTTTATATGATCTGTGGCTGTCCGCAATACTCTTCTGTAAAATCTCGCGGTAAATCTATGAAATCGCTTCATATACTTTATGAAGAACCCCAAGAAGAATTATGAAGTTTTTGTCGAAATCCAAAATATTATTTATTGAACATGGGCCGTTAGAGGTACTTATTGATATGCATTTACAGTATTTTAATAACAAAATACTTGCCTGAATAAGCACTCCCACCCCGAGGTGTACAGGTTTGATTTGCATCTCCCTCAGCTTCTTCATCAGCAGTTTTGGAGTCAGGTCATCTAACGGGCCTAGTTGGGCGATTATTTTTGGTGCCTGTTTATAAAATAACACTATTATTTGTAAATTTTATTTATTGCAACTTTATGTACTTCATGTACAATGGCGGACTTAATACCTTAGGCATTTTCAGAAGATGCAGAGATACAAAGATGTGTAAAAGATATTAATAAAAGACGTTAATACATATACAAATGATATAAATATAAGTAGAATTAAAAAAAATCCTGATACATAAATAAAACACTACTGCCACGTACTACATATTAGCCTTAATATCTATCCTAATAAATTTACATTACTTAATAATCTGTGGTTGCAATTATTTTTTTTAGAATTTAGCAGTAGTGGTAGCAGAACCAGAGCTTTCGATATAGCCTAAAGAATTTTGAACCATAACTGGAAGTGGTCCTCAAGTGGCAAGCCTAGAAATATATTTGTTCACGATTTCAGGAAGGCGTTGAATGCAATCAGAGCAGTACCGTGGTGTGGAAATGCAAATAGTCCAACTATATAGGTCCAAATTTCAGAAAAAAGTAAATCAACGTTGCGCGACATATTCTTAGCCATATACGTCCTTTTTTTTGTTATACTGACTAAAATGCATGAAATTGCATACCCTGAGAATCGGTGGTATGTGGGGCTCTCCTCCCCAGAAGGGGGAGAGCTACCCACTAAAAACCTCAGCCCCCGCCTCAGCTTATTTATTTATTTGACGCACAAAATGGAATACAATCGATTATTGAGACATTTTTCTTATACAATATACTACTCAGTTCAGCAGTTTGTAAGTTCATATTACCATAGTTGGAGACCTTGAAAAAGATATAAAAGGGCATTTTATCAAGAGACACTATAACTTATAAATATAAACTTATTATATATATATATATATATATATATTATAATGAGCTGCTCTGGTTTTGATGTAATTTGGCATCACAATGGATTTTTTTAACAACAGGAAAATATATCTTTCCTTTAGCAATATCCGATATAAATCGGGTAAAGTCGAAAGCAGAAATTAGTAAGAAGTAAATATTGAGTTTTCATACACTAAGGGTTTTGTTATGGGATTTAGGATAACAGATAGGCATGTCTATCTGTTAAAAGAATAAACTGATCGATAGAGACCTTGATATATAGAATAACAGAGTTCTATATAATAGTCCGACTGGAGAAATCGAAAAAACGGGGAATAATAAAAAAGAAATATTTCTTACACTTATACAAATTACCCTAGCCCAAAGTAAGCACTATAAGGCTTGTGTTATGGGATTTAGGGTAACGAATAGACGTACATATAGTATACAGTATACATATATCAATATTTAAATATAAATATATATTAACAAGCACAACTAAGGTACAAATGCTCGCATTCACCACAAAAACATCTGCCCCCACCGGTACTCAAACCCGGGACCTCGGAGATAGCGATACCATGAAACCGGTGTACTTTTGACTACCTAGGACGTGAGAATTAGTGTGTTTGCGATGAGAATATTAATAACTAGCTGACCCGTGCCCACTTTCGTTGGGCATAATATTAATAATCCCCGAAGCGAGCACGAACGCGATCCGAATTAAACCCGAAGCCATCGCGCGCCGTCCGCTGCCTGTTTTTTTCTCCGATTCACTTTGCCAAAACGGACTACCACGTAAAAACCTTTTTATTTTTCGGTTTTTTATATAACCTATGACACTCAGCAATAACGTGGCCTTCTATTGCTGAAAGAATTTTTAAAATCGGTTCAGGTAGATCCTGAGATTACCCCTTACAATTTTAACAAATATACAAACACACAAACTTTACTTCTTTAATATTAGTATAGATATAGCTTTTAGATTCGATCGGACTCCACAGCCATTAGCAAACGGGTAATCAACTTGCAATTGGACGCGATCCAATAAAGCTGTCGAACTCTTACTAACGCCAGACCATTTGAACTGTATATCGCAGTAGAGTTTAAAAGTAACCAGCTCTGCAATTAAATAATGATGGCTTAAAGTTAAAATTACCGGAGGATCTATGTATCTATACTTGATTATTTGAAATGACTAAAACTTTATACTATTATGGCGGATTTTGCCATTTGAACAGTGTCTATACTTTTAACTTCTAGAGAATGGCTGAATACTAGTCTGGTGTGCACTTTCAAATATATTGAATACTAGCTGACCCGCGCCCACTTCGTTGGGCATAATATTAATAATCCCCGAAGCGAGCACGAAAGCGAACTGAATTAAACCCGAAGCCATCGCGCGCCGTCCGCTGATGGTGATGATGATGATGATGATGACACTCAACAATAATGTGGCTTTCTATTGGTGAAAGAATTTTTAAAATCGGTTCAGTAGATCCCGAGATTACCCCTTACAATTTACAAACACACAAACTTTACTTCTTTATAATATTAGTATAGATTACGACAGCCAACATTGATCACTGAATTCATCATCACCATGATATTATAGTTTATATGCGACACCCAGAATTTAGAATATTTTTTATTTTTTTCTTACATTTCTATATGTTTCAATTTGTATTTTATTTATGATCTTGCATTTGATTTTATATGTATATATATTTATATACACATACATACATATTTATATTTAGAAAGATAAATTATGTTTTATATATATTACTAGCTTTCTGCCCGCGGCTTCGCCCGCGTGGATTTCGGGATTGGTGTAGAGAGGTTAAGGGTCATAGCTTTTGCCCACGGCTACATATACGCGGAAGTCGGTTTATGGTGCGAAGATTTTATCGCGCTTCCGTGGGACTATCCGTTTTTCCGAGATAAAAAATGCCGCAAAACTCCTCAAGAATCACTCTATCTATTGATGAAAAACGCATAAAAATCTGTGCAGTAGTTTTTGAGCGAAGCCTTTATTGCGCATCCCGTGGGATCTGTCGATTTTTCCGGGATAAAAAGTAAGCCTATGTTACTCGGGAATGTATGCTTCCAAGGTGAAAGAATTTTTGAAATCGGTCCAGGAGTTTAAGCGTGAAGAGGTAACAAACAAACAAACAAACAAACAAATAAACAAACAAACAAACAAACACACTTTCGCATTTATAATATTAGTTGGATATGTACAAACTTCGAAAATTATTGGCTAACACAAAACCCTTAGGTTGTAGCAGAATACCAGTGCTTTGCTCACATCCATTGTGATCAATCCCAATCGCTAAGTCTTGCGAAATAAAACTAATTCCTTGCGAATAACACTGGTATACTCGTATTTAGGATTATATTAATACTAGCTTTCTGCCCGCGGCTTCGCCCGCGTGGATTTCGGGATTGGGTGTATAGAGGTTAAGGGTCATAGCTTTTGCCCACGGCTACATATACGCGGAAGTCGGTTTATGGTGCGAAGATTTTATCGCGCTTCCCGTGGGACTATCCGTTTTTCCGAGATAAAAAATGCCGCAAAACTCCTCAAGAATCACTCTATCTATTGATGAAAACCGCATAAAAATCTGTGCAGTAGTTTTTGAGCGAAGCCTTTATTGCGCATCCCGTGGGATCTGTCGATTTTTCCGGGATAAAAAGTAGCCTATGTTACTCGGGGAGAATGTAGCTTTCCAAAGGTGAAAGAATTTTTGAAATCGGTCCAGTAGTTTAAGCGTGAAGAGGTAACAAACAAACAAACAAACAAATAAACAAACAAACAAACAAACACACTTTCGCATTTATAATATTAGTTGGGATTTATAAAATAGAAACTTTAAAACATATTGAGTACGATTTTCATTTGAGATAAACAACCGTAACTAAGCAACCGCTATATTCTTTCTATGACACTGAGCGTACCCTTTCACACTTCACAGCACACCCAGCTTTTAGTTTGTACTGGGTTTTTAGTTTTAAGAAAAATGTTATTTTAGTTTCTTTGTGTTTGATGAAGATGTTTCTTAATTAAAATTTTATCTATTTATATCTAACTATATATCTAACTATCTAACTATATATCTAACTATCTAATTATCTATTATACGATTAAATAATACTTGATTTGATAAATATAAATAAATAAGCTGATCTTTATCTGCACAGATGGTACATTTTTTCCTACTTACTTGACACGTATCGTCATATTTGGAACAATTTATACATCAGAATACAACAGAAACAGAATACAACTTATACATCAGAATAACTTAAACACTGATGTTTAAGTTATTCTGATGTATAAGTTGTATTATTGTTATACTGCATTACGGCCGCTGACTTCTCCTGTAAGGATAGTAGACTTTATCCTATTTACTTGACAGTTATCGTCATATTGTGGACAATTCACTTAACCCTTACTAATATTATGAACGCGAATTTTGGATGTATGTTTGTTATATTTTCATGTAAAAACTTATATTTTTACGTGAAAATATAACAAACATACATTTTAACAAAGACACAAGCTTCTTTTATATAACTGTATTTATATAAAAGAAGCTTGTGTCTTTGTTAAAAATAATTCGGAATACTTCCAAAAACGTGTGGAAGTGAATGATAGACATATAAGGAATCAATACAGACACTTAATTTATCAGCCTCCTTGTCACACTTACTTATATAAAGTAAATGCATATAATATGTTGATTTGTATATATAATAAATTGCCTAATGATATTAAAATTATTGAAAACTGTAATCATTTCAATGCCTATTATACTAATATTATTGAAATGTTTTATATACCATTTTAGGAAATTAATGATATAATTTGATTATTAGCATAAATTTTTAAATGACATTAATTATTAATAGGAGTTTGTAACACTAACATTATGTATGTGATGATTATAATTTCAATTGCATATATTAATTTGTAATAGGTTATTAGATTTTAAAATATAAATTTTTGCACGTCAGCTTGCTGACAGAATGCATTGGAAATAATGACTATATCATCCTAAATACTGTATTCTTGCAAATAAAGATATTATTATTATTATACTAGCAAAAATTAAAAGTAAAATATATTTTTTTAATACAAGCTTTTATTAAATTCGCTAAAACGAAACAAAATAAACTTCTACATATAAAAGCTTGTCGCGAGATTAACATACTTATAGAATACTTTTAACGTTAAGCTCTTATATGTAAAAGTTTATTTTGTTCTTTTTAGCGCATTTAAAAAAACCTTGTGTTTAAAAATAAATTTTTACCTTTATATTATTTTCCGTCTAAAAAACCAAGCTTAGCAAACCCTTTCATTTGATACCCTTATTGTAGGGGTGCATTAAAACTAATTGATCCGCCATCTTGATAATGCCGCCATGTTGGATTTAGAATGACAGCACACAAATAACCATGCTTGTCATCCGACTACACGTGCATGCAAAATTTCAGCTCAATCGGAGACCGGGAAGTGGGCCAAGATTTTCTTACATAGTTACAAGTGAAGCTAATATGAAAGCTTGTAAATATATATATATATATTATATTTTTTTTTACAATATATATATATATATATATATATTTTATATATATATATATATATACAGGATGGAAATTTGTAATGCCACCTGGAGGGGAGTACTCTTAATACTGTAGATAGAAAGTTTTACTTAAAGGAAACATTCCTTTATTTTTGAAAGAAATAAAACTGCATTCAAAGATTTTTGAAAATTCACTTGCCCCACCCGGTAATCGAACCGACTAAAATCTGCAAAGTTTCAGCCTGTATTTTTATTGCACCGATCAGTAGGGTCAATTATAAGGATCAAATCTCTCTAACAAACTTCATAAATTCTTTCATATATATATATATATGTATATATATATATATTATATATATATTATATATATATATATATATATATATATAATATATATATATGTTAAAAAGTCCAAATTCAAAAAATCTATCTATTACCAAACTTTAACTATATAGTTTAAAGAGAAATATTTTATTTATGTGTCCGGAAGGGGCGATGACTCGGCAACTCAAGTTTTAACTTTTATGTCTGTCAGTACTCAATATTTACATAATGTGGGCATTATCTGATGTTCCCAAATAATTATGAATGTTAAACTGTTTAATTTGTTTATCAAATATCTATACCGTTTTGTTTGACAGATAAGTTATAATACATTATATTAAAGTAGTTGTAGTCAATTTAAGTTAATAAGTTATTTTTTTAGGCTTACTATTATTTTTGTAACGAGTTTTCTAGTTGAAGAATGCCTTATAACAGTAATTCTGCCATTTTTATAAAGTTTAAACAAATTGATAAAACTAAATTCGTAAATAATTGATTACATTAAATAAATCATACTGATTATGTCATATTTCGTTTTAACATTAGAAACAGCCATCTTGATTTAAATAGTTGTATCTCTCTTACTCATTCGTTAATGTTTTATCACGTTCCATTACCACAGCAATATAATTAGGAAGAATATATTAGGATTTTCCCTTCACATTGGCTCATGCCAAATTTTATGCATTATTTATGCGTATACAAATTTTATGCCTATAGGCTTTGTCCTTTTTTTTTTGTTCCCCTGAGGAAAATGCATTAAATTGCATACCCCGGCTGTGGCGAGCCGGCGGTTATGTGGGGCTCTCCTCCCCAGAAGGGGGAGACCTACCCACTAAAAACCTCAGGGATGGCCTTCCTCAGGCATGTAGGGAGCCCCCGGAACATCAAGCCACTTCGGGAACCCCCAGCCTCCGCTCCCCTGTCTAGAGGGGAGCCCTCCTCGGGGAGGCTACTACCTCCCCCGGTCTCCTCCACCGACGACGCCCCCCGGCCACGGAAGGGGCGTGGTCCATCCCGACCCACGGCGGCGCCGCAGCTGTGCTACCGAGCCCGGCGCCGCCTTCTTCGAGCGGGATCCGCCATCTCCCGACCCCGTCGGCGGCCTCCTTCTGGAACATCACTGCTTCACAGAAGGAGCCACAGCCCTCCAACCTCCCTCGTCCGCCAGCATTGCCGCAATCAATGCCGGCGGAAATATCATCAAATCAAATATCATCAAATATATATATAGCCACCGAAGTCAAATATCATCAAATGATAGAGAAAGCATCTAACTAGAAATTATCTTCTCGAAATATTAATTCGAACCGTTAGCAAGATATCGTAGATTCGAACAGGCGTGGAACACCTGAGCGTCAGCCATCTTGTCGTGCATGTCTCGGCTCTCCACGGCCGTGTAGTATCTGTGAGCTGTGTCGATCCGGCTGGCAGCGCTGACGTTCCTAGGAAAATCCTGTTGGAGGATTACAAAATATTGTTGGTTAGTTTATTTGAGCTTTGTTCAATCGAGGAATTGAATGATCTAATATGGAACAATATGGAAAGCGAACCTTCTTTTTGCGAGGGGAAATGCTCCTTATGCACCGTGACACCGCGCTGGCAAGGCGCGGCCGTATGTGGGGCTCTCCAGTCTGAGAGGGCCGGCCTACCCACTAAAACCCCCCGGTGTTCTCTGGGCCCATGTCGGGGCGCATGTGGCAGCGGGGTCGGGAGATGGCCGATCCCGCTCGAAGAAGGCGGCGCCGGGCTCGGTAGCACAGCTGCGGCGCCGCCGCGGGTCGCCGGCGGGCGCGAGGAAGTCGCGACTGCTACGGCGACCCGGGATGGACCACGCCCCTTCCGTGGCCGGGGGGCGTCGTCGGTGGAGGAGACCGGGGAGGTAGTGTAGCCTCCCCGAGGAGGGCTCCCTCTAGGCAGGGGAGCGGAGACTGGGGTTCCCGGAAGTTGCTTGATGTTCCCGGGGGCTCCCTACATGCCTGAGGAAGGCCATCCCTGAGGTTTTTAGTGGGTAGGCCTCCCCCTTCTGGGGAGGAGAGCCCCACATAACCGCCGGCTCGCCACAGCCGGGGCATGCAATTTAATGCATTTACCTAAGGGGGAAAAAAAAAAGGGGGGCGCATGTGGCGGGGTGCGCTTTCGCGATTCTACCGCCATAGCGGCCACATGGAAAGTGAACCAAGACGCGGCCGTGTGAGGGGCTCTCCGGTCAAGAGGACCGGCCTACCCACTAAAACCCCCCCGAGTTCTCTGGGCCCATATGAGGCACATGGCGGGGTGCGCTCTCGCGATTCGACCGCCATGTGTCCCGGGGCATGGAAAGTGAACCTAAGTACCTACCTTCCAAATCAATCTACTTATTAAGGCGAAAAGATCTCGTGAACCGAAAATTGGCAAGTCGACTTCGCAAGGTCAAAAGTCAACCACGTTTGCGCAGTACGAATTAGTTAACTTCACATACTGGTTGATTTCGCATACACCTTAGAATTTCTGCGTAGGTATATGAAGGTTTCCTCACGATATTTTTCTTTACCGTGGGATAAATTTACATATATATACATACATTAATATACTCTCACCTCTCGCTCTTTGGGTTGGTTTTAGATCACAGTTTTCCACTTGCTACGATCCATACACATTTCCCTAGTTTCCTCGACTGTCATAAATACTTTTATGTACACTGGTTGGGTACCTACTCTTGATCTGATCTTAATTTATTATATCACCTTTTGGTTCCAGTATGTTCATCGATTGTTCTCTACCAACTGGCCCATATATATTTGCCTTATTAATTTTATTTCTTTCCTTTGCCTTGCTTTAATCCTTCTTTTGTCACACCCATCATCACCCCCATACATAAGCATAGTGACCTGCATACCTCCATGCACAGCCAAATGCGCCTTTTTTAACAAAGTCTGACTGACAATGATGACTTCATACACTATTATAAGTTCTCAGTATGTGCACTATCATTCAGTTTTATCCCAATCAAACCTCGAAAGCCGATCGGCCGGGTTGTGCCATACTAGCACGGAGAGTAGAGGTCGTCTAGACGAGAATCCAAGGAGATTACCAAGCAGACAAGATGGAGGGTGAGGTTCGAATAGTGGGTATGCTGTTCGTAGGCAAAGTTCTACTCAGCTTGCACGCAACACCCAGTTGAGTCATTATCCATATTGATAATCTCTTAGCAATGTATACTGTGGTCCTTATGATCTTGGGAGTTCTAGATATACTGTGGTTTGTCCACCTGCACTAGAGGTAACTGTAGCCTTTGAAGTGGTTTTCATTTGTATGTTTTGTGTCGATATTGTTGTATAAAAGCAAGATTTTGTTTTACCTCTAATATGAATAAATAATAATGTAAGTATGTTAAGGTTACTCAAAAATTACATGAAGGCATATATATTAAGGTTCATGTCTAATCTTCTCGAGAAGATTCTTTCAATTTCCTGTAAAGAACAAAGTTTAATAAAGATTATTTTGATTTGACCAACCTTTGCGATGTCAATCAGCTTCATAATGAGCGCCGAATATATTCGTCTGCTAATGGCGTCTGTGCGACGGGATCTGTAGTTGTCCACTTCCCTGTCGAATTTGATACATCTTAGTGATCTAGTTCGAATTGATGCTGTAGATTAAGAATCTAATTATCAAGGATACCATATGATATACAAAGATATACAATGAGATTCTGTTTCTTATTTCAAATTTCCCGCCAGCGCGCGTGTGCCGCTACGCTGAGACGAAATGTGATATCTGCTCGGATAGCATAACATAAGGAGAGGGATTAATAATAAAGGAAAGGAGAAAAGGGCAGCCGCCCGAATAAGGACTTGAAGGAATACGAAGTTAACGGTACTCTAACGGTGGGCACACGAGGACTACGGAAAGAACCGAAGGCGTTCGTGTGTTTGTCCTCCCCAGAATAAAAAGAGAAACACAGTGTCAATGAATTTGTAGGGAGTCAAGAAATATGTGCGGAAGTGTGCTGTATGCAGGTTCAGCGTTTATCTTCCGCTGTTTCTGCCCATAAAACCAGGATGGTTGATAGTGCCACGGGAGGTTTGAGGGCAGTACTGTGAAGATACGGATTTCACTAGAATATTGCCAGCTATTCTTCCAGATACCCAGCGCGCTTGACCGCGTAGATGCCTTAATTGCCATCCGCTTAATCAGATTCGGGTACCACCAAAGCATCTCATCCACAAGGAGTTTAACGGCCTGCTGCTTCCAGTAACTTCTTTGCTTTGTTGGCGGGATTCAATAAACGTTTCAAAGTGAAAATACGAGCCTATCATAGGTAGTCTCATTCTCTGTTTATTCAGTCACCGCAAGCGACTTCGAAGACCTCGTCTTCTTCTGCTGATCCATTACACTCAGTTTTCTCTCTTCTTAGTACGATTGTGATAGAAAAGCTGTGAACCTACTGTAAGCTTCAATAAATATGTCAGTAAAGACCACCACATCTTTGCAGTCTTCTAAGCAATCGAAGTGATTTTGCAATAGGAGATCATTTAGGTCGAGGTGTTAGATTTGGTCGGCTTCTGGCCGGAGTGTAGACTTCATCAGCATTTATATTCATGAATTTATTACCGTCTAATCAATTTATAAATTAACTAACACCCTAACCCGGCTTCGCACGGGCATTAAACAAACAATTAAAAAGCTATAATTTTTTACACACATACACTCTCATACATACTTTCCCTTTTTTGCGTGGGGTCACTAAAAAGAGTAAAATGAAAAACGCCTACATCGCTTATTATTATTATGGTGCCGTCTAACCGAACGGTGTGAGCGGCGACCATGCGACATTCTTCAAATACAATTTTAAACTTGTGATATCTTAAATAAGAAGTAATTTATTTTGATAAGGATTATTTCTAAAGAATAATTAAAAAAGCTTTTATAGCGGTATTATTTATTTCTTAAAGTGAAAAAACACTTAATGTGAGATAATTATAATAATTAGGCATATACTGTCACAATATTTTTTGTAGATATATGATTAGACATATGTTTGCAAGGACGTAGTACATTATTTTGTTCTATAATCAATTGTTTTCACAGCGCATACGATATAAGAAAGATTTTGGAAAAATTTTGTCATTCCTTTGGTGACATTCTTGGAATTTTAGTGTAAATTTTTAACTTTTTGAAAATGTAATAAAGTTTTTAGTTACCGGAGATAGTGTAACTTTCCAATAATGACATAATTTTTCAAACCGGTTACGTAGTTTTGGAACCTATTGAATACAAACAAACAAATAATCAAATCTTTTCTCTTTATAATATTACTATAGAATAATAAAATTACTTTTTATCTTGAAATATACTAATAGTATACATAATTTAATATATATTCACACATATATCAAACTCTTAATTATTGCCTGATAACAAAAGCCAAATTTTCAGATATCACCCTGAGATGAGTGAAATGTGGTTTGAAAGAGGATATCGTGACAAAAATAGAGAAAGGGATGCTTGGGTGGTTTGGGCATGTGGAACGGATGGATGAAAGTAGACTGACCAAAATGATTTATGAGGCTGGAGTGAGTGGAGACACGGGACGAGGAAGACCTAGGCGAACATATTTCGAACGAATCGAAAGTGTCCTCAAAAAAGGCCAGGTCAGAAGTACCCGCAATCGTCGAGCATGTATGAGGAATGTTATGAAAGTAGATGAAGCGAAAGAGATATGTAAAGACCGTAGCAAGTGGAAAGACGTAATCTCTGCCTACCCCCATGGGAAGAAGGCGTGAGTGTATGTATGTATGTATGTACCCTGAGATGAGAATGGTTAACGGAACCTAATTTATATCCGAGGATCAAAAAATGTATGTTCAGTTCAGTTTCACTTGTACAATAAAATGACTAAGTATTTTGATAAATTAAATAGAAATTATGTGGTCAAATAAATTAATTTTAAAACAAATTATCTGGTTTTCTTCAACAAAATATATTCAGTGGTAGATTGCTTATCCTTAATATATATAAATAAGAAGTAGCTATGTACGATTGGGTGTCGAACGGGTGAATTGAGTAGAACCACAGCCTGGCAGATTTATAGGCGATGAGATTCGGATATGTTTCACTGAAAATTTCAGCGTCCTTACCACAGACTAGTTACTGCTTGACAAAACAATATATTTAAAAAATCGAACAATTGAATGATTGATTGGATTTTTTGCTTTTCATCTTTCTTTTAACATACATACTATCATACAATCAAAACAAACATATAATAATAAATAATATTTTTGTTTTGTACTGGACATATATGTACATATCAGATTTGTTTAATGCAATATGACTCTTGTGACGGAAATATATATTTGTTAGCATCGATATATATGTACTACGTACTAGATTCGCCCGCCCGAACACTCACTACGTTCAAGTGAAGTGCAGGGTACACTCTGCACCTCGCTCAGTGAGTCGTCGCCATTCGCGCAGTGTGCATCGCTCATAGGCCGACAATAAACATAATTAAAACAGTGATTAAATAGTAAACCTGAATAAAAATAATGGTTGAAAATTTAAGTGAGTAAAATATCTAGTTGTTTAAGTGTAAATAAGGATAATAATATTATAATTATACAACGTAAACAATATTTTGTATTTATTGACGCCGCGTTGTCACGTGCTTGCTAAAATTATACAGTAAAGCCATACAGAATGTTCCTCCATTCCTAACGCGGCGACTTTAGGTTAATATATGATTATAAAATGTTTAGTTTGTAATTTTTTATTGTTTATTACAAATTTATATAGTAGTAATAATTAACTAAAGTCCTAATATTTTGTTTTCTTTTATGTTGCCATTCCTTCTATTATAAAACATAATAGATGTATGAGGTAGTACAATGTGCATTTGGTATCGCTTCTGCGGTGAAAACTATGATACAAAGCGCTTTAACGTCATGCTTCACTGCGCTCGGCAAAACGTCATAAGTAAGCGGCGGTTACGACGTTTTGGTTAAACGAAATCTATACTTCGACAAACGACCCAGCAGTTGTCTTTTTTCTATGGTCAGACGAGGTCACATAGATTTAGCGATCTAGCTGATTATAGTTCTAACATTCACCAGTATTTGAACACACTTTTTCCTTTAGTGTTCTTGTCTATCGGTAGAATATATGTCAATGTTTGTTAGTTGCTTTAACTTGTATCGGAAGTTAGGTTCAGACTGTGTATCTGAAGCCGGCTTCCAACTGACGACTAATGATACAGGAAGAGAAAGAAAATTGCCCTTGCTGGTTTTCTTGCTGGTTCTTTCCAGTACAAGGTCTCTTGCCGTAGACTTGTGAACCAATGGCGTAGCATCTTTGACATTCAAAAGTGATTGTAAAATCCTATTTGAAGAATAAATTTTTGTTCGTTATTTTGTTAAAATACGAACATTTAAGCGATAAATATCATTGAAAATATAACATCAAATTATATTTACTTATTAATAATGTAGTTAATTTTTATTTTATTTTCATTTATCACTCTGAGATATCAGCAGAATAACTAATAGGCTACAATTTGTAGAGATATTGTGTGAATTGTCTAAAATTTGACGATAAGTGTTCTGCGCAGATAAAATTGCGAGAACCAGCTAGTTAAGTTACCTTTTAATAATGTACTTTATGACAAAGGACATAGTCCTATTCAGGTAGATCTGGTTTTCCTTCTTCAGGTCGAACAGCACTTCCTTTTCGAACCCTGCGTCCTGGAAAGCTTCTACGATCGTCTTCGCAAGCTTTCTCTGTTCTTGATATGGCTGTTGAAGATGAATTCTAATTAAATTAATCTCCAACCAAAAAAAACTAATATATTATAAAAATATGAAAGCATAATTGTCTTAGTTACATCACCAAAACAGCTGAACGAATTGAAATAAATGAAAATAATTCAGAGTTGAAATAAAATATGTTTATAGGATTTTTGCAATTGACTGCATTATCATATTAAACATAACTAATCTTTTAAACATGAAATATATATATATATATATATTCAGCTGTTTGCTTATATATATTTGTTCAGCTGTTTTGTAGATGTATATATATATATATATATATATATAATATATACATCTACAAAACAGCTGAACAAAATTTAAAATAAATATTAAAGTGAGATGACGGGATCTTCAAATTGACTGTATTGTACAGTATTTCGCTACACAAGAATCTTAGAAAAAAAAATTCTGTTTCTGGTCAATCTGAAATCATATCCATATAGTTTCTTCGGGACGAATGCACCATTTGTACAGTTACAACTGACACTTAAAGGACTTAATTATAGGTATATTGAATTTAGTTCAGTTTTCGCCAATTTTGCAATTTCAACTTCAACTCCTACATTCAAAATCAAAATCAATAATTTATTCTTCTATTTGGATTTTTACAATCACTACAACAAGCACGAAAATGATGCTACGCCATTGGTTCACAAGTAACGAGACTTTGAACTTGAAAGAACCAGCCTGAAAACCATCAAGGGCTATTTGCTTCTTCTCCCTTTTTTTTTGTTTTTTTTTTTGTTTCCCTGAGGAAAATGCATTAAATTGCATACCCCGGCTGTGGCGAGCCGGCGGTTATGTGGGGCTCTCCTACCCAGAAGGGGGAGGCCTACCTACTAAAAACCTCAGGGATGGCCTTCCTTAGGCATGTAGGGAGCCCCCGGGAACACCAAGCCACCTCCGGGAACCCCCAGCCTCCGCTCCCCCGCCTAGAGGGGAGTCCTCCTCGGGGGAGGCTACCACCTCCTCCGGTTTCCTCCACCGACGACGCCCCCCGGCCACGGAAGGGGCGTGGTCTATCCCGGGTCGCCGTAGCAGTCGCGACTTCCTCGCGCCCGCCGGCGACCCGCGGCGGCGCCGCAGCTGTGCTACCGAGCCCGGCGCCGCCTTCTTCGAGCGGAATCGGCCATCTCCCGACCCCGCTTGGCGGCCTCCTTCTGGAGCATCACTGCTTCACAGAAGGAGGCCACAGCCCTCCAAGCTCCCTCGTCCGCCAGCATTGCCGCAATCAATGCCGGTGGAGACAGATCTCGCCCTCTCCCTATATTTTTACGGAGTCGTCAATTAGAAACTAGCCTCAGATTAATAAAAACTATTACATATTGAACAAATACAGTAGAATCAAATCAAAATCAAATAATTATTCTTCAAATAGGATTTTTACAATCACTTTTGAATGTCAAAGATGCTACGCCATTGGTTCACAAGTCTACGGCGGGAGACCTTGTACTGGAAAGAATCAGCAAGGGCTATTTATTTCCCTCTGTATTTTTACAGAGTCGTCAATAAGAAGCTAGCTTCAGATTAATAGTCTGAACCTAACTTCCTTTACAGGTTTAAACAAATTCACATTATATCTATAAATGTTACAGTTTCATTGTCTTATTTAATAAAGTCATCATTCAAGGAATTCTTAACTGTTTAGTAATCTTTTTTTCAAAAGAATATTATGTCAATTTAATTTAAATCTGTGAAAACGCAAATCGGAAACACTTTATGGAACTTTGTTGTAAAAGACAATGCATTTCTCCCATAAAGGTGCCTTTAGATTTTTGCTACCTCTACTTTGGCACGGCAAGCATATTTGTTTCTCGTGTTTGATCATTAAATAATTATTAAAAAACAAGCACTCAGTATACACTCACAGGCACAATTAACCGCCCACCTCGTTTTTCGTTGAATTTGCGGAAATTCAGGATTTTAGCCCAAATTTCATGGGATGATAAGTTGAAAACAATCATCAACGTAAACTTAAAGACAAGAAGACTTAAATCACGTTGTTTATTCACGAGTACACAAAAGAAAACGATTTTGAACGAAATTTTGTCAAAAATTGGTAATTTTAAATTTTGAAATAAAAACAAGGTTAAAATTTTTTAAATAAAATTTTAATAATGGGTGTTGCCGCCACGGGCTCTAATGACTTCTTGGAGCCGGTTTGGTAATCCATCCATAATGTCCTGGATGTCCGATTGGGGAATATTGTGCCACTCCTCTATCGCAGCCGTCTTGAGCTCCCTCAAGGTTGTAGGTGCTGGGACTCTTGCTCGTATGCGTCTTTTTAGCTTGTCCCAAATGTGTTCAATTGGATTGAGGTCGGGACTGCGTGCAGGCCAAGGTAGAACTTGAATCCCGACCTCATTAAGATAATCAGTGACTGATCTTGCCGTATGGCCACGTGCATTGTCATGCATTAGTCTGAAGTTGTATCCAATAAATGGCGCGAAAGGTACGACATGTTCTTGAAGAACTTCCTCCACGTGCCTTTGAGCGTTCACACTGCCTCTGTCAAACACAACAAGATCGGTACGAGCCTCGTAAGAGATACCTCCCCAAACCATTATGGACCCTCCTTGGTAACCCACTGTTTCGGTTATAGCGCATGGAGCAAACCTTTCATTCTGGCGCCTGTAGACACGCTGACGTCCATCTGGACCTCTTAAGGCTATTCTACTCTCATCTGAAAACAGTACGTCCTTCCATTCCTCCATAGTCCAGTCAGCATGTTCTCTCGCAAAACCAAGTCTAGCTCTACGATGCTGAGGGAGCAGTTCTGGCACTCGAGCTGGGCGAAAAGCTCTCAGATTTCTTTCTGCCAGTCTTCGTCTTATTGTACGTTCACTAACACTCACATTTCTCACCTCAAAAAGCCACGTACGAGCTTCAGTAACGGTGCAAAACCGATTTCTTAGGACATTACTGACAACGAACCTGTCATCTCGAGCTGAAGTGCAGCGATGTCGACCTTGACCTGGTCTCCGGGTGTACGAACCAGTCTCCCGAAATCGTCTGATAGCATCCCGTACCGTGGCTCGAGCTACATCGAGTGTACGAGCGATGCGACGTTGAATGTACCCAGCATCGGCCAAAGCCACTGCCCTGGCTGCACCAGTCGCATCCAGCGGCATCTTTTAGATTTAAAAACGATGAACAATCACTTTAAAGTCAAATTGAATAATATTGATCCACTACGGCAAAAAGAAACAAGGATTGATTATTCTGTGACGCAACGCTAATAATGTCTAACAACGACTAAATTCGAAAAATGATTCGGTGACACAATCTTATGCAATAAAATGAGGGTATACGTGTTTATTTTATTGCTGAAGTACCCACTTGACAAAAAATAAAAGAGTGCATAAGCCATAGTTAACGTAAACAAACAGGGTGACGAGAAATAACGGTGGGCGGTCAAATATGCCTTTGAGTGTAGTTATTTAGTAAAGACTCGTTTTGACTACTACGCTCACGCCGAAAGGCGTCTTGTACATAATGTATTGATGTTAATGTATCGAGTAATCGATATGCAGGGATACCTACTACTTGTAAATTGATGTACAACAGTATATTTTAATATATATTAGTATAAATATGTAAATAATTAATAATACTTAGTTATGTGTGAGTTTTTAGTTAAGTGTCGTACATATAAATTTGATTTTCTTTTCATCACTCACAGTTGTACTGAATAAAAGGAGATAATCAAATATTTTATGAACATAATTCTAAGTGTAATAAGAGAGTCTTGCGAAAAGCTCGTGTCAAGTGCACAAAATGTCCGTATCTGACCGCGAGAGTGGTTAAGAGGGCGTTGTAAGTACTGCTCCAAAAGGAAAATGGATACGTCAGTTCATATTTCCTAGGAGAGTTAACTCGTTGCCGTTTATGGCGATTGTCTGGCAACATTAACTATACGATGAATAATCCTTACTAATATTATATATCGTAAGTGAGTTTGTTTGTTTGTTCCGCTTTCACGCCGTAACTACTGAACCGATTGCATTGAAATTTTGTAGACGTAAAGATAAAAGTCCGGATTAAATAATAGGCTACTTTTTATCCCGGAAAAATCGACAGATCCCACGGGATGCGCAATAAAGGCTTCGCTCAAAAACTACTGCACAAATTTTCATGAGGTTTTCATCAATAGATAGAGTCATTCTTGAGCAAGGTTTTGCGGTATTTTTATGTGATAGTCCCACGGGAAGCGCGATAAAACCTTCGCGCCATAAAACCGTGAGCAAAAGCTATGACCCTTAACCCTCTATAGACCCAATGCCGAAATCCACGCGGGCGAAGCCGCGGACAGAAAGCTAGTGATATATAAATAAAATTTATTAGTATTTTAAACTGATAATTTCACAAACTAAAACATGCAATTTGTGATTACTAAAATTTTGTTGCCACGCGGCAGCGCGTCAAGCCAAGTTCAAGCAAAGGAACTGGCTAGCCAGCGCCGAGTGTAATAATTACACGAACTTGATTGAATTAATTGGTGGCTATTTTGACCCTTCTATAACGCAAAACCTCTTTGACGTAAACACATAAATCTACGTGGGTTCAATTATATCCATAAGGACATATAGAAGCCCAAATTTCATGAAGCTAAAAAATATGTAGGTCAAAAATCGTAAGTTTTAGTATTGACTGACTGACTGACATATAGTATCTAAATCTAATCTACTCCCGGAGAAAATTGAAAAAATTGAAATGGATGAAATTTGGAATTTAGAATTATTAATATTAAAATATTAATAATTCTAAATAATAATAATATGATAAATGTCAATAATAGATAGATAGTCCTATTGAAGGCCGGGTCAAGAGTACTCGCAACCGACGAGCATGCATGAAAACGCTCATGAAAGTGGAGGAAGCAAGAGAAGTGTGCCAGGATCGTAGCAAGTGGAGAGAGGTGGTCTCTGCCTACCCCATTGGGAACAAGGCGTGACATATATGTATGTATGTAGTCCTATTAAAACCTTAGGTAAAAAGAACAGATTGTCACGATATGCTGATTGAGGTATTTAGTACCGTCTCTTGGGCACTTGTACTGGAATATGTTTGATTATTCTTAATATTTCAGTTATTTTTATTATGCCCAAGCGATTCAGTTTGAATTCATGGTTAAATGTCAAGTTATTATCTAAATCTAACATGTCGTTCTAGATTTAATCCATATAGAGACGTCAACTCTTAGGCTCGAATTGAGAACAGTTAGAACGAGATGGCACAATACGGGCGCAATAGCCCCATCCCTTTCTTACTGTACTCAAGTTACAAGGCCTTAATGTGTAACCTAAATCATACGTGCACAGTGCGGTTTTCGCGTACGTTTTTCCCGCGAACGACAAAGTTATGGAACCAACTTTCGGCCGCGGTATTTCCGAACAGTTACGACATGGGAAGCTTCAAAAAAAGAGCGTATACATTCTTGAAAGGCCGGCAACGCGCTGATGATACCTCTGGTGTTGTTTGTGCTATGGGCGGCGGTGATCACTTACCATCAGGTGACCCGTTGGCTCGTTTGCCTGCTTTAATATAAAAAAAAAAAAAAAAAAAAAACGTAGCCCGAAAAACAGACCGCGGGAAAGAATTCCATAACTGCTCGCGTGATGAAACGAACACTTATTGATCAGGTTTTTTTTATACCACGATGGTGGCAAACAGGCCTACGGCCCGCCTGATGGTGAGCTATTATGATAACTTTTTTATTGGTTTTACTCTTTCATCCAAGTCGTAGGACCCATATGGCTAAGGCTCAGGCTGAGTTTAGTCGGTAGCAGTAGCGGCGTTAGGGTAGGGCGCGGTTGGGCGACCGCCCAGAAAATCTAACTCCTAATGGGGGGAGGGGGGGGGGTCGGTGCTGTCGTACTTATCTCGCCCAGGGCGCTGGTACCTAGTGCTAAAACCGGCACTGGTCGGTAGATCAATCCGATATAATTATCAATAGACTCCGACATAAAAATCGTGGCACTTGGTCACAAGGTGGTATCCATGAGGATTCTCAGCCTCTCCACTCGAAAGGGACAAAATTATGAAACCAATAAATATTTCTAATTAAAATTTTAATACACCTATTTTAAAACAAAATTACCCGTCCTTTTTGACACTCAACATTCAGTGGCACAGCTGAGAAAAGCAAAAGGATCGCGAACATACTTCCAACTTCCACTAGACAGTTTTCAGTATCCTTCTACAAACAGCCCACATTGAGAGCCAGCCAAATGTGCGGTACGGGAGCCACCACGTCAAGCTGTACAGTTTGACCTTTGCACCGAATATGCCGCTCGTATAAATATTGATTTTGATAACGCGAAATGCTATGTTTGGCGTAGTGTCGACTATACTGGTTTAATACAAATGTCGCTTGTTCACGAATATGTACCAGCGTGGAAGTTATTGAGTTCTGCGCAACGTTTATTATGTGTTACTGATTTATTTTACGATATAATAGTTTATATGATTTGGTTTGAGTTATTGGAAATATAGTTTATTTGTAAATATATTATTTATCAGGCTTTCAATGGAAATGGCAGTAGATTCGAAGCGGATCCTGCCATGTGCCCCGCATGGGTCCAGAGAACACCGGGGGGTTTTAGTAGGTAGACCTGGAGACCTTTTGTTTTTTTTTTGTTTCCCTGAGGAAAATGCATTAAATTGCATACCCGGCTGTGGCGAGCCGGCGGTTATGTGGGGCTCTCCTCCCCAGAAGGGGGAGGCCTACCCACTAAAAACCTCAGCGATGGTCTTCCTTAGGCATGTAGGAAGCCCCCGGGAACACCAAGCCACCTCCGGGAACCCCCAGCCTCCGCTCCCCCGCCTAGAGGGGAGCCCTCCTCGGGGGAGGCTACCACCTCCCCCGGTCTCCTCCACCACCTATTTTTGAATTACGAATGCGACTTCGAAATCACCGATGTGACTAATAATCGCCGATTTTCAATAATTCTTATTTTTGAATATCACTGATGTGACTACCTTAGTCACAGGTGTGATTTCATTACGAGTGCCCTCACCCACTCGTAATCAAGTCATACTTGTGGAAATGTTATTTGTGTTTTGTTTGATTTTTTAGTCTATATATACAATCTACATATATGAATGTAGCACACACACATATATATATATATATATATATATATATATATATATATATGCCGCACTATTATAAGCTACTCGAAATACTGATCCTGCGCAGATGAAGTCATGGGCAGTTTCCACGACAAATATAATACTGTAACAGTCTACCTTGTCCTGGACAGAATCAGCAACAGCTATATTTTTTGATCCCTGTAATTTTAGACAGTCGTCAATTAGAAGCTGGCCTCAGATAAATAGTTTGAACTAAACTTTTTATAAACAAGTTCACATTATATATATATATATATATATATATATATATATATATATATATATATATATATATATATATATATATTATATATATTATATATATAATAACCATAATGGTTAAGCCGGCAGCGGCTACATTCAGCGTGGAACCGAACTCTTACATTTATGTGTGTACTTTATCTATGTTGGCAGCTCTGCGATCGACTTTCAAAAATTGGATGTTTAGGAATCCGTGACCTCAAAGTCACCGCTGTCTAAATAGTCAGCGGTGATATCGAAATCGCATTCGTAATTCAAAAATAGGTCTCCTGTACTCTCAGACCGGAGAGCCCCACACACGGCCGCGCCTTGCCAGCGCGGCGTCATGGTGCATAAGCATTTCCCTTCGCAAAAAAAAAGGCTTTCAATGGAAACATGATTGTGTTCATATATATGTAATATTAAAAAACGTTAATTGTTAAAGATTACTTAAATGATAACAATGCTCCGGTTTAATTTTAATGACTCAATAGTTTCGTTGTCAAATATTTTGACTATCCTTAATAACCCAATGAAACTATAGCTTTTACAGATATAATGTGAACTTGTTTATAAAAAGTTTAGTTCAAACTATTTATCTGAGGCCAGTTTCTAATTGACGACTGTCTAAAAATACAGGGATCAAAAAATATAGCTGTTGCTGATTCTTTCCAGTACAAGGTAGACTGTTACAGTACCATATTTGTTGTGCAAAACTGCCCATGACTTCATCTGCGCAGGATCAGTATTTCGAGTAGCTTATATTAGTGTGGCATATATATATATATATATATATATATATATATATATCGACGACCTCCATAGTCGAGTGGATAATACACCGGTTTCAAGGTGTCGCCATCTCTGAGGTCCCGGGTTCGAATCCCGGTGGGGGCAGATGTTTGTGTGATGAATGCCAGCATTTGTACCTTAGTCATGGTTGTTGATATATATTTCAATAAAAATTATTTATATATGTATGATATATGTAGGTATGTCTATCCGTTACCCTAGATCCCATAGCACAAGCCTTACAGAGCTTAGTTTGGGCTAGGCTAATTGTGTAAGTGTAACAAATATTTATTTATTTATATATTATTATTTATATATATATATATATATATATATATATATATATATATATATATAATATATATATATAATATATATATATATATATATATATACAGGGTTACTGGTAAGTCGACCCACATCCGTCGTGACGTGATAGTTTTGCCAAAACAAACAATTTTCAGCCTTATCCAAAAGTTACCCGTTTTCAAGATATTTGATATTTTAGATTTTTTAACTAAAGGTCACTGATGCTTAGGTTATGGCTATTTATTTTTATTTCCAGCCTTTAGGCTAGAATTTTTTATTGATTTTGTATTAAAGACATTCAGAATAAACTATTAATAAAATAAAACTATCAAAGTTTTACAAGACAACGGTTGGTACGACCCCAGAACTAAAATTTACATTGCTTTTTTCCTAAAACCTCTAAATTCAGCTCTATCTCTCTTAAAAAAATTACTAGTAGCTATTCCTGCAAGTTGTACTAAAAACATCACTGTTTATCAAGCTACACAAAAAGGTACAATAGTTAGGTAAAATGTTTATAATTCTTAGAAAAAATGGTGACATATATATGTTATTCTGATGTTTGAACTATATTATTGTAAAGTTTTATTGAAATCTATTTAGTCGTTTTTACATGAAAGAGTAAGAAACATCTCTCCATACAAACTTTGGCATTTATAAAATAAGTAGGATTGACTTAAACAATTTGAAGCAATCCATAAAACTTTTTGTTTGAAAATAGTACATAACAAACCTGTACAAATCCGGAAAGCAATCGAAAATACGTGGCAGTTTCGCATCAACTTACCTCAGTCTGTAGTGTGGCTACCCGTTTCTTTAAATTATGGACAAGTCTGGATTAACCAGAGAATAATAATCTGATAATTTTATTCTATAATTATATTCAGGTTTACTTGAAGTATATTTGTGGAAGGCTTAAGAACTGAAGGTTCTGCGCCACGCCTGCAAACGAATCCGTTATCTTTTTTTTTGTGACGTTATCCAATAGATGGCAGCACAGTAAGCCACGTGGCGGAACAAAGTTGCACATTTGATTTGAATAATGTAATTATTAGATACTAGCTTTCTGCCCGCGGCTTCGCCTGCGTGGATTTCGGGATTGGGTCTATAGAGGGTTAAGGGTCATAGCTTTTGCCCACGGCTACATATGCGCGGAAGTCGATTTACGGCGCGAAGTTTTATCGCGCTTCCCGTGGGTCTATCCGTTTTGCCAAGATAAAAAATGCCGCAATACCTTGCTCAAGAATCACTCTATCTATTGATGAAAACCGCATGAAAATCTGTGCAGTAGTTTTTGAGCGAAGCCTTTATTGCGCATCCCGTGGGATCTGTCGATTTTTCCGGGATAAAAAGTAGCCTATGTTACTCGGGGATAATATAGCTTTCCAAAGGTGAAAGAATTTTTGAAATTTCTTGCCCGTGGCTCCGCCCGTCGTTGCTCCGTCCGCGTTAATTTCGATCCCACGGGAACAGTAGCTACTTTCTTCCGGGATAAAATGTGATATCCTTCCCGTACCACAGACTATGTGTATGCAAATTTTCGTGATGATCGGTGTAGTAGTTTAAGCGTGAAGAGGTAACAAACAAACAAACAAACAAATAAACAAACAAACAAACAAACACACTTTCGCATTTATAATATTAGTTGGGATAACTTGGTCGGCGACAGTATTCAGTCAGTCGGGAACAGTGCAAGTCTTAAAAATCACGCTAGTGTTCCATCGGTCTAAGTAAATAAATAAATATTTCTTATACTTACACCAAGTCAAGCCTAAATTAAGCTCTGTAAGGCTGGTGTTAAGGGATTTTACCGTGGGAGAGCCATGCTTCGGCACGAATTGGGCCGGCTCGACCGGAGTGATACCACGGCCTCACAGAAAACCGGCGTAAAATAGCGCTTGCGCTGTGTTTCGCCGAGTAAGTGAGGGTACCGGAGGCCCAACCCCCCCTTCCCCCCTTATTCCCTTTTAAAAGGCCGGCAACGCATCTGTAACTCCTCTGGTGTTGCGGGTGTCCATGGGCAACGGTTATCGCTTACCATCAGGTGATCCGTTTGCTCGTTTGCTGCCCTATCCTATAAAAAAAAAATCTAAGGTAACGGATAGATATACATATATAAATATTTTTGATAGAAGTATATATAAACAATCACAACTAAGGTACAAATGCTCTCTTTTATCACACAAACATCTACCACCATCGGGACTCGAACCCGGGACCTCAGAGATGGTGACAACTTGAAACCGGTGTACTAACCACTCGACTGTGGAGGTCGTCAAAATACAATAACAAAAAAAATCGTTGTTTCTAGAATGTCACCGACACCGACGGCGCGACGAAGCTCGCGCCCGCCAGTGACCCGCGGCGGCGATTGAGGCCAGGCTATCTGGCCCGAGGCCGCCTCCATCGACCATCTCCCGATCCCGCTCGGCGGTCTCTTTCTGGAGCAACACTGCTCACAGAAGGAGACCAACAATTAGAGTACCAGCTAATCTACTATATAAAAATAAATCGGGTTTTCCTTCCTGACGCTATAACTCCAGAACGCACGAACCGATTTCCACGGTTTTGCATTCGTTGGAAAGGTCTCGGGCTCCGTGAGATTTATATTTGTCTCTGTTCAATTTTGGAACCATGCGTCTGAAACTGAACGTAGCAAGTCTTTGACAAGTTTGCCGTTAGGTTATTTTTTTGCAACCAATCCATTATTAATTCCACATTTCTATTTATTTCCTCGTCAAAATTTTTATTTTTTTCAGATGTCAAAGTAATGGAGAAGTCATCAGCAAACAGTGTGCATTTATCATTATTTATAGAAAAATCAGGAAAGCTTTCCTTATATATAAAATAAGTAGGAAAAACTACCACTTTACAAATCCTTTTGACAGGATGAAGTCTGTCGGGTCCGCTAATGAATGAATTAATGAATGAATACTTTATTTGCATCATTTTACAACACACAAATCAGACATAAAATAAAATAAATCAAACTTAATAACTAACAAATTGAACGAGGAAAGGATGGATTGCTAACTTCTGACGAGTTAAATACGTATACGTAGAACCAGCAACCAACTCACCTCAGTCCATGTTACTACATACTTATTACTAAACTAGCTTTTGCCCGCGACTTCGTTCGCGTGGACTTCAGGTTCGTCCCGTCTAGTCTAGTAATAAGTAAGAAATACGGTAACTAAGCACTTTTTAAGTTGTACAATACTGTAGTAAATTGTTTTGATCTATCTTGTAGGATTCAGTCAGCGTTTACGACCTCACATTAGAAACCTCAAAAATTGTAACCTATGTGTTATTCTGGTGTATAAGCTATATTGTGGTAAAGTTTCATTCAAATCCATTCAGTAGTTTTTACGTGAAAGAGTAACAAACATCCATACATCCATACTTACAAACTTTCGCCTTTATAATAGTAGTAGGATAATGATACAATACATGCGTGCTGCAGAGATACAAAAAGGCGATAGCTCAGCGACTGATTTTGCTTCAAGAGCAAGATGATGAGGACAGGAAGAATTCTAAATGAAAATGTAAATTAATAAGATAATATATAATACTATATCAACCACATCTATATCAGCTATATAGCTAGTTATTGTATAAAACGTGTGAGTAGTTAGTTAGTTTGGCTGGGCTCCACCGCACTTAGCCTCACGATTGGGCCATTGTGCGTATGATAGAAGGCTCCTGCCTCCTTCCTACTCCATCCATCCCAGTTCCTCCCAGAACGCTAGCAGCCTCTGTGGGCTGCTGCATGCTTCTGGCAGGGACGCCGGGGAATGGAGAAGTTTCTCCCGTTGGTCGGCCACACTTGCACATTCCATAAGAACATGCTGTGGCGTTGCCTCAGCCTCCATGCACCCTCTGCGCAGGGGGCTGTCTGTTATACCTATTGTGTACAGGTGTTTGTTTAAAAGGCAATGTCCGGTTAATAGGCTATGACCTTTCGGATCTTGTCTCTCATTAGTTTGATAAGGGAACGGGCAAGCTTCTTGGAAGGTACCGGGACTGCTTCCTTCGTTCGCTTGCACCCCTCCTTAGTAGTCCATTCTTTTAGGTGTAGTTCCTCTGTTTTCTTGCGCAGCCAGGCTTTTACTTCTGCCTGTGGAATGGGCATTAGGGGTTCTGGTCCATACACTTTCGTGTTGGAGCCTCTTTTTGCCAACTCGTCTGCCGCGTCGTTTCCGAGTGAGTTGCTGTGTCCTTTTATCCACTGCAGGATTACCCGGTTTGTGTCTGCAATGGCTTGGAGCGTATTATGATACTCCAGTATGAGGACAGAGTTGATTGATGAAACGTGTGAGTAATGAGGACACCATATAGCCACCAAGGAAGTACAGTAGTATAACAAATCTATCAAACTGTCCAACATCCAACTTAAAACGTGTGGTAACAATACAGTTGCAGGGGCCACAAATCACTTTGGGTCGTAACTACTTCGACTCACGAACACCACCGCCTCCTCGATTGGACCGCACTGCTGTACAATTTGTGTTTTACTTTTTGTGCCTTTTTATCTAGTTTTATTACTATTAATTTTATCTGAGCAATCAAATTTACAGAATCAAGCCTTTTGATATGTAAATACATGTAATCAATCTTACTTCTATTATAAAGGCGAAAGTTTGTAAGTATGGATGTATGGATGTTTGTTACTCTTTCACGTAAAAACTACTGAATGGATTTGAATGAAACTTTACTTTACTTTATAATAATATAATATAAAAATACAATATAGTATAAGATACAATCATACCTTATACGATTACAGTCGTATGTATGTTTACATACACATATAAAATAATACAATATTATAAATAATGTTGTTACCAAACATGGCTCTATGAATAGTGTCCCTATTCCCAAATACTATGATCATTTAGATAGTCACTTACTTTATAATAACCTTTACTCATGAGTGTATTTTTGATATGGATTTTAAATTTATATAAAGGCAAATCAATGACACTTTGCGGAAGCTTGTTAAACATAGATATACATTTCCCCAAGAACGAACAGCTAGTTTTATGGAGTCTGAACATTGGAACAGCAAGTTTATTTTTGTTTCTAGTATTCACATTATGTAGATCACTGTTTTTATTGAATTTATTATAGTTTCTATATACAAAAACTAAATTATCATATATATATTGACTAGCTACAATAAATTTAAAATATTAATTTCTTTGAACAATTCTTTTAGGGATTCTCTAGCCCGTAAACAGTAAATAACACGAATCGCTCTTTTTTGTAAAAGGAAAAATTGTATTATTTATAATTGTATTAATTATAATTGGAGTATCGTCTGTCTGTCTGTCTGTTTGTTCCGGTTAATCTCTGAAATAACTGGACCGATTTCGACGGGACTGTTATTGGCAGGTAGCTGATGTAATAGGCTATTTTTATTTTAGAAAAAATATTTTATTTCTATACGTATAATCGTATAGATATAAATAAGATCGGAGTGTCATCTGTCTGTTTGTTTCGGCTAATCTATGAAATGGCTGGACGGATTTCGACGGGACGGTATAATAAGGCGTCTACGAAATATCTTAGGCTACATTTATTTTAGAGTAAATTTATATTTTAGAAAAAAAAAGTGAATGTAAATTAAAGTTTTTGAAAAAAAAAGTTTGCAATGTCCAAGTACTATTCAGTACCGCGCGCAGCTTATTCACATGCCACTTAAAATGCAAAAACAACTATATAAACTACAAAAACTTTTTTGTTAAATTCCACGCAAGCGAAGTCCAGCTAGTTTTCACTATATTTTGGTGGGTAGTTAGCACTGCGTGTATACAAAGGGACAATAATTAAGAGAAGAATAAGCAAGAATCAAATAGTGTTATTATTTTTAACAACCTCATTAGCGGTATTATTAACTTTAGCTAGAAGTAATAAAAAATATTGAAAACAGTAATTAATTAACCGCGGCTTCAATCATCTGCGGCGCCTTCAATCCGCGATGACATATACGTTTATATAGAATTTTAGATGAATTACAAAAAAAAGATAAAAATAAATTATTTGAATAATCGTTCTACATTCAATATGGTTCAATACTTCAGGATGTCCGACAAAATCGCTGGCGTTTAATATAATAATCTTTCCCCAATTTAAACTTCAGAAAACTTTTCAACAATTCGACATCGAATAGTATCGACACAATCTAGCTGGCGTGTGAAACTTATTTATTATATTGTATATTTTATCGAGGCGATACGGTATGGAGCTCCCGGTTCCCGGCCGGCCGGGAATGAGTCCCGATTCAATTTCCGTGGACATTTCGCCCTACACTTTCTGGGACGTGTAAAGCTGGGTTCGGCGGTTATGGGGGACATTTTTTATCAATCAATCGCGTACATCTCCGAGGTTTTATAATAAATATTAAATACGTGGGATGCACGATAAATATAGATTTGGGGAACGTTCGTGAGCTCGTGAGGGTTCCAACCCAATTTTGGTAGATGTGAATGAAGTCATCAAATTGATTTGGGTATTGGTGATACACACATATCAAGATCTTACTTCTGTCGTGACTTTTGACAATCGAATGTCTGGGTATGACCTCATTTTGTTCGACCAATATGTTATTCTATTTTCACGAATCGTTTACGCTTGGATTGGTTACTTTGTGGAACCTGAACAAACTGGATTCCGAAAAAACTACAGAAAGATCACAGGCGGCACTTGTCTAGGAATAAGGGCCGAGGTTAACTATAATATATACAAAACTAGCGACTCTCCCCGGCGTCGCAAGGGTGCAATACTGAAACCAAATACCCTACAAAAAAACTGCCACATAGGTATATATTTAATCAACAATGTATTTAATTGGATAAGGATTTATGCTGTATTGATTAAAATCGCTTCGAAAATTAGCCATTATTTGTCGTAAAAAGTAAATGACGAAAAATGTTATTGTGTGATATCCATAAGAGATAGACATCTTACAGCAGACCTTTTTAACGTGTACAATACTTAGTACATTGTTTTGATAAATCTTGTAGAGTTCAACCTGCGTTTGGAATGTAAGCGGAAAAAATAAAATTATTTAAGACATCACATTAGAAACCTCAAAAATAACAGTATTTCTCTACTATTTAATGGATGTTATTATACATATAAACCTTCCTCTTCAATCATTCTATCCATTAAAAAAACCGCATCAAAATCCGTTGCGTAGTTTTAAAGATTTTAGCATACATAGGGATATACGGACAGAGAAAGCGACTTTGTTTTATATTATGTAACTAGCGACCCGCCCCGGCTTCGCACGGGTGCAGTGAAAAAATGGTTATGGTGGGTTATCCCTAAGAGATAGACATATACCATCGCGGACTTTTTTGTGGATTTTTGTAAGTTGTACAATACTGTAGTACATTATTTTGGTCTATCTCGTAGGGTTCAGCCAGCGTTTGCAATATAAGCGCAAAAAAACGTGCTTATTTACGACATCACATTAGAAACCTTTAAATCTATCAGTGTTTCTCTACTATATTATGCATTTATTATACATACAAACCTTCCTTAAGAATCACTCTATCTATTAAAAAAAACCGCGTCAAAATCCGTTGCGTAGTTTTAAAGATCTAAGCATACATACGGACATACAGCGAAAGCGACTTTGTTTTATACTATGTATTGATTGATGATAACACAAGTGCAATTATCAATGTGAATTAATACCAGCTTTCATTGCTAGGTGAAACGAAGTTCGCGGAAAAAAGCTAGCGCTTAAACATAATGTAATTGTAATCCTACAAATAAGAGTTCATTTTTCAACTTCACTTTATCCCTAAATGACTTAAGTTCTCGATAACATTTCAGACCGTTATTCAAAAGTTAAATTAACAATTAATCCAGGATCAGTCTAACAATAGCCGCTTCCGCTATTACATTTGCCATTTTAATTTCTGGTGTCTCTTGAACTTTCAGCAAGATGTGAATTACTGCTGCTTATAATTTCGTTCAAAATCTGTATTCATAGTTGCAAATATTAAGAAATCTTTAATTACAATTTCGTATTTTTAAATTAATAGGTAATTAATTGATTCATTTATTTGTTTATTCGTCAGAATAGGTATATTGTATTGCTTTTTTTTTTTAATAGGGTAGGGCAGCAAACGAGTCACCTGAGAGTAAGCGATAACCGTTGCCCATGGACACCCGCAACCCAGAGGAGTCACAGATGCGTTGCCGGCCTTTTAAAAGGGAATAAGGGGGGTAGGGGGGGTTGGGGGTTGGCTGAAGTCATTATTTTATCATTAGTAAGTAATTAAATTACGACACGTTTGGCTCAGCGGTCGAGTGATCGGCTACGCAACGCAACAAGTCGCGGTTTTGATTCCTCTACGATACAGATTTTGTATGACCTACAAAAATTTGTTTTGCTCTGGGTGTACATGTGAGATGTTTGTGACTGCACTCACGGTAAAGGATAAACATCCTAGGTATCCTTATCTTTATGTTAAAAAAAATTAACATGTTATCCTTGTCGACAGGCGTGATCGCGCCGCGATGTGGTCGCGGGTGCCGCGCTAAGCACCGTCCCCGATGGGCAAGACCTCCGGCGGCCGTCCCGAGGCAGGAGTACGCGCGCAGAGGTACTGCAACAGAAGGTACGCTACCTCTAGCCTACAGGAAATATTCTACAAATAATGTCCATGTCCTTTTTTTTCGTTTATCGTATCGGAGGTTAGAAATATGACTGGCAAACGCCGCAATGGAGGACGCGCCAAGCACGGCCGTGGCCACATGAAGGCGGTAAGATGCACGAATTGCAGCCGCTGTATTCCTTAAGAGGCCTATTACAATTCTTCATTCTGCGAGATTAGGTATTTCGAAGCGTCTCGAAAACTCATTGAAGGTCACACATCCAAAATACTGTGTTGACGCTACGACTTTGATACTTTCCCCAAAATTTTTAAATTTATATTTTTATGGAATAATTCGTTCGAAGAAACACATTATATGAAGATGATATTATTATTTATAATATGATGATATTGTTGAAAATAATATTGATTGAATATTACCTACTATGTTATTTAGCAAAAGGCTGTTTTAGTTTTAAATTAAAAATAGGTCAGATTAGAAAAAAAACTAGTTACCAATTATATAGGAGTATAAATCATCTTAAACAGGAAAATGCATTAAATTGCATACCCCGGCTGTGGCGAGCCGGCGATTATGTGGGGCTCTCCTCCCCAGAAAGGGGAGGCCTACCCACTAAAAACCTCAGGGATGGCCTTCCTCAGGCATGTAGGGAGCCCCCGGGAACGCCAAGCGACATCCGGGAACCCGCAGCCTCCGCTTCCCTGCTGATACAGGGGAGCCCTCCTCGGAGGAGGCTACAATACCTCCACCGATCTCCATCACCGACGACGCCCCCCGGCCACGGAAGGGGCGTGGTCCCTCCCGGGATCCACGCTGGCCTAGTGCAAATCGGTTGACTACATACATCTGTCAATTTCTTCTCAAGTGTATTCAGGTCGTCTCACGATGTTATCTTTTACCATAACACATTGGTACATCCCACAGACTCCAGGTTTTCGTCAACCGATGTCTTCGCAGCATCCTGGGTATTTATTGGCCAGATAATATTCCCAACGAGCAGCTTTGGGAACGTTGTGATGAAGTCCGGATCGACCAGCAGATCAAATGCCGTAAATGGAGTTGGATAAGCCACACTTTTCGACGGGATCCAAACCACATACCGAGGAATCCCCAAGGAAAGCGCAAACGTAGTCGTCCAAAACAGACCTGGGGCGGACTGTCATTGGCGAGGCGAAAGCCATTGGAAAAACCTGGAGCGAAATCAAATGCGAAGCTCAAGACCGTGCGGGAAGGAGACTCACTGTGGACGCCCTCTGTCCCCGCTAGGGGACAAAGGACCTTGATGAATGACATGGCAAGATCGAACCTGGAAACCTCGAATCATCAGATAATCCATGATGACCCGTGCGGAGATCATAGCGTGTATAACAGATGTTTAAGCCAACCATGTCAACCGTATATTGACAGTTATTAGATTTGATTTTTTTTCATCCCTTCTATATCTAAATCTTGTAGTATAATATTTCATTTTTCCTCTCATCTTTCTCCATGAGATGATAGGGTGGGTGATAAAGGTGATAATTAGTGTATTGTCCTTTTAATTAATTACATGAATGGTGTGTTTATTCGTGATAATGTAACCCCATCATACAAAAGACGCAGACATGACGTCTTATCTACACATAATTAAATATTGACAGACCATAACTGAATTAAACTAAAAAAATTATAACGACAAATCGGAGCACGTAACAAATTGCACGAATGAATATGTATGAGAGCGAAACAATCGAGTGCGGCGATCTTTTTACACTGTCGAGCAAAAATTAAGATCGATTAATTCGAAATTTGGAAAACAGGAAGTCAATCTTTAAATCAGTCTTTTTTTTCGGAGGGACTTATGCTGAAGTGTTAGATGGCTATATTTAGCTACATTGAGTATATTTGTGGAAGACACAAGAACTGAAGCCACAAGTTCTGCGCCTTGTCTGCTAACGGACGGCGCGGTTCCGGACCGTTAGGGTCTAAACAAAAAGAGAGTCGACGCAAATTAGCGCGCGTCTATTGGCTCGGACGCTCAAAATTGCCGTGTCGTGGGGGTGCGAATGTCGGTACCGAGTGTATGTGTATGATCAACATTTTCAGTAAAAGGTTAAGTGCAAGTCGTATATATAGTGCAAATATTACAAATAAGTTTGCAATTTTTCTGCGATGGTACAACTAATTAAGTGCTTTCAAAATTTTCCCTTTACGTGTCCTGTAAGACCTCTTCTTCTCAAAGTATCTAACTATAAGTAAATAGTAGTATAGTAAAAGAGAAGAGAGTTAACCAACAGGTAGATGAAAAAACAATAAAATGATCCCATAAATATTAACTCTTTTCCTTTTGACATTCAAAACTCATAAGAGGAAGGAGTTTTGTAGGTGTTATTTCGCACTTAACACACCCAAGAGAGCGAAGGCTGGGGTCCTCAGATGTGATACTCGATCCTGAGGGCCTCCTATAACGCCTGAGGATTGAGCCATCGCTGGGGTTTTTAGTGGGTAGGCCCCCCCTGCTGGGGAGGAGAGCCCCATATAACCGCCGGCTTTCCGAAGCCGGGGTATGCAATTCAATGCATGATAATTCTTTGATCTTTATTTTTTCCAACGCTTTAAGTCTACAATTTCGTTTCTCTTTAGCTGGTTGAGAATTACTTGTCTGTTGTTTACAATTTTATGATGCAGAAAATAATAAATAGATATTGAGTGACTACTTTTTTTGTATCACCAGTGTACAGTCCACAATACATCGGCGACAAACCGACCGCACACGAGCTTCGAAGCCGTTACATCTGATTTATCTTTATTGAAAATCAGCGGAGACGCCACAATCAATTGATTTCCGTGCGATCCACAATCAATTGGAGTAACTCGATTTATGTTGTCGCCAATCCGCGGCACATGTTTTCCCAAATTCGCCGTAACTCGATTGAGGTTGATGTATCAATACGTTGTTTTTGTTCGCATAAATCTGTGAAGTAAATAAATAAATGAGGATATACAGATTGGAGTGACGACGAATTTCAACCGATTTTGCCGTAGATATAGATAATCTAACACACCAAAAACACATACATTTTCATCACCTTTGCGGTGAGTTGAGTTGAGAGAGTGTTTTCTGCACTCTTTATTGATTGAATGTGAGAAAAAACCCTTGGCATTAAGTCCGCCATTTGCTGTTATGTTTATGTTGCCAAACGATGTACAAATATGTAGGTGTTTGAATAATTGGTCTATTGTACATGCAACCGTAGGGAGACTGTCGCTCCAGGCAGCCATCTCCTGCTAGCAGGTCAGGTTACCAAGTTTACTAACGGCTTTACTTATTGTTCCTGATGATCTAATGGGTCGATGCTCTAGTAGCACATATGGAACCGTTTCTTCTGCCTCCAGACACGCTCTGAATAGGAGGCTATCTGTAACACCTTAATTTTTATAATAAGATTCCAGATAGTGTAGCTGAATTGCCTTTTCATAAGTTCAAGGTACATGATAAAAAGACGCTAATGAGTAAGGGCTTGGTGTTGATTTGAAGACATTATTACATTATATTACATTCTAAAGTGTAAATATTTGTATTCCCGTATACATTGTAAACACATATGTACGTTGTATGATAACGACATAATTTATTGTAAATGTTGTTATTACTTTTGATAAAACTGAAAGTTTTTTGCGCCCAATCATGGGTGGTAGGAAAAAAAATTGGACGATTCAAAAAAGCTTTCTATAAAATCATATTTGAATAAAGTAAATTTTCATTTGATTTGATTTGACCTAATGTGTTAAAGTGTGTTAAAGTACTTACTATTCGTAGATTTCTTTTATTCAGCCGCAGCAAGTGTCGAGATAGTTTGTTATGCAGGGTTGGCATAGTTTCCCCGGCTCGTCTGCAGCCAAGGGCCAGCTTACAGTTTCCTTTAGTATGTAATATTGTAGCCAACTGCGTAGCTGACAACAGAGGACAGACAAAAGCAAGTGTCTTCTTATACAGAGCCTCCCGTTATTATGATAGCAAAGTTTTTAAGCGACGATCGCAAGTGATTAACTGTGATTCTATTCAATCAAGATTACATTTTCTTCCATTTTGAACTATAAGGGTATATCGAGTAAAGTTCAGTATTTAATGGATTTATTAGCTCTAATAGAAAAGTTAAAACGAACATGAAAAGTAGAGTATTCATGTAAATTTACAATAGTACCGGAGTACCAGATACCGTGATCAAACATCATTAACATTCAGCAGAACTGACTGCGCTGTTATAACTTTATGCAGACCTTTTTCTGTTCAAAAGTTTTCTGTTGCATATTTTTAATCGATGCAACTGTCGGTCCGTCGTCGTAGCAAGCGATGGAGCGAAACATTTTTGAAGCATACAGCAGTTATTTGTTATCCACGTAAGTCACAGCTTTATATGTTGAACGCATCTTAAGCTTATAAAAGTTCAAATAGTATTCCGAAGAAGGTTGTATTACGGTGTTAGATTTTTCAGTAAGCAGTAATTGTGAGTAATTAGATACATTTTGCCATTTTTAAACGTTTTTCTGTTATTTTTTGTATTTCTGTAAGCTTCTGTTCGACTTTTACTGCAATTGTGCAAGATTTAACCCATCATAAGATTAAAAATTGTTAATAGTATTCAGAACAATGTAAAAATCTTGCTGACATATTTTTCAGTAAGCAACTGTAAGTAATCCCTACTTAAAAGTATAGATGGATGTTTCACGTAAAGACTACTAAATGGATTTAAATAAAACTTTACAATAGCATATGTAGCTTATATATTAGAATAAAATATAGGCTATAATTTATTAACATTTTTTGTGAATTATTTAAAATATGACGATAAATATTTCTTAAATTAATAAAATTAAAAGTATTTCTTTTTTTTAATACAAGCTTTTATTAAATGTACTAAAAAGAACAAAATAAACTTTTACATATTATTAACAAAATAAACTTTTAACGACAAGCTTTTATATGTAAACTAGCGGACCCGACAGACGTCGTCCTGTCAAATTTGAATTTGAAAAAGAATTGTAAATTGGCAGTATACCGCAAAGCCAACCAAATTCCAAAAAAAGGTTCAAATGAACAACATTTTATGACTATTCAATTTTGGAACGTGACATTAAATCCTCCAACCATGTATTCTGTGCTCCAACGCACACACGCACACTGTTTTGATAGATATGAATTTCAATTTTATATAGCGTTAAAGCACAAATTGACTCAGATGTTAGGAACACACCTATATTTGCGTAGACAACAGTGAGTGCTTGCAATATAAACTTTAAACAATAACAATAAAGCTCAAATTGACTGTCCGTTTTAGTTAGAAAACGTTGTATGGGGAAAAGGGGGCTGTTTTTAGGATTCTTCCGATAATTATTCGAATTTTTCTCGCCGTAAAAGCCATCCTTGAACTTCAACGAACATTTTAAAAAAAGAATTGGCAGAAATTGGTCCAGACTTTGTTGAGTTATGCGCTTACCAACACGTTTTGCGATTCATTTTTATATATAAGATGTTTATTTTGTTCCTTTTAGCGCATTTAATAAAAGCTTGTATTAAAAAAAAACTTTTCTTTTTATTTATTTTCCAACTAAAAAACCAAGCTTAGCAAACCCTTTCATTTGATACCCATATTGTAGGGGTGCATTAAAAATAATTGATCCGCCATCTTGGTAATGCTGGATTTAGAATGACGTCACACACATAACCGTGCGTTGTCATCCGACTTACACGTGCATGCAAAATTTCAGCTCAATCGGAGACCGGGGAGTGGGTCAAATTACTCGTAAGATTCCAAGATTTTCTTACATACAAGTGAAGTTGTAAAAATAATAAAAAAATATTTTAACAATTAGCCTAGCCTAAAATAAGCTCTGTCAGGCTTGTATTATGGGATCTGGGATAACGGATAGATATACATATATTATTAATATATAAATATGATTGTATTTGATAGAAGTATATTATAACAACCATGACCAAGGTACAAATGCTCGCTTTCATTACGCAAAATTTGCTCCCACGGGGACTCGAACCCGGGACGTCAGAGAGAGATCCAACCACTCGACTACCGAGATCGTCAAAAGTGTCATTTGAAAGTAGGCAAAAATCAATCTACCATAAGTGCGATAACTATTGCGTGTATTTTTCTATGTAACAAATAAATTCAAAAAGTACTGGACCGATTTCAATAATTCTTTTTTCATTAGAAAGCTACATTATCGCTGAGTAACATAGGCTACATTTAGTAACAGATTACTATAGAAATCTTTAGAAATTCTTATTAAAATCAACCGAAGGTGTAAAAAAAATAGCCATAAAAGTCTTTCATCGCATACGCAGCGTATTAATGATAGGACAAAAAATGTTCCACAATATTATAGAATATATCAATATCTACAAAAAAATTCGCGAGACCATATGTCTATCTATTGTAGTTACGTCACTATAACTACTTTTTTACATTTAATCAATATGTACATAGTATAAAACAAAGTCGCTTTCGCTGTATGTCCGTATGTATGCTTAGATCTTTAAAACTACGCAACGGATTTTGACGCGGTTTTTTTAATAGATAGAGTGATTCTTAAGGAAGGTTTGTATGTATAATAAATGCATAATATAGTAGAGAAACACTGATAAATTTAAAGGTTTCTAATGTGATGTCGTAAATAAGCACGTTTTTTTGCGCTTATATTGCAAACGCTGGCTGAACCCTACGAGATAGACCAAAATAATGTACTACAGTATTGTACAACTTACAAAAATCCACAAAAAAGTCCGCGATGGTATATGTCTATCTCTTAGGGATAACCCACCATAACCATTTTTTCACTGCACCCGTGCGAAGCCGGGGCGGGTCGCTAGTTATCTATAAAATAAGTAGGAACAAAAAACTGCTACGAGTACTTTACAAATCTTTTTGACAGGACGAAGTCAGTCGGGTCCGCTAGTTAAAAATAAAATAAGTATCCTGCGCAGACAAAGTCGTGGGCACCAGCTAGCTAGATATTTCTTGTTACTAAGTCATAATATTACCAGAGTACCATTTTAAACATTCTTCTGTTATTTATTAAGCTTCTGTTGAACTTTTACACGCTTATTGTTACTGTGATAAAAAAACTTGTATGTGTCAGACAGAACAGTAGGTACATAACAGTTGTATTATGTTTTATGTACAACACAAGCCGCTCTCTCTGGCTTCGCAAGGGTGGACATAAATAAAATCACTCCCAACCCCTTTACGGCCGTGTAACGTGTAACAGATAAAATATAATAATGATCAAGAGTAATTTTATGTTCAAAGCTTTTGCTCACTCACTTCTTATGCAGGGTTTCTTATTTGATACTAGCTGATCCCCGCGACTTCTTCCGCGCAGGATACCTATAGTTATATATTAGACAATTTACATAATATCTTTATAAACTGTAAAGTTTCATTAAAATCCATTTAGTAATTTTTATGCCTCTTCCTAAGTTCAAGGTACATGTCGAATAGGACGGGAGGGATCGACACATTGCCACCACTGCGCATCCGACCTTGACTCGGCCCAGCACACGCTGGCGGAGTGCCCCGCGTGGGCCTCCGAGCGCCGAGTCTTGGTCGCAGAGATCGGGCGAGATCTGTCTCCGCCGGCATTGATTGCGGCAATGCTGGCGGAAGAGGGAGGTTGGAGGGCCGTGGCCTCCTTCTGTGAAGCAGTGATGCTCCAGAAGGAGGCCGCCGAGCGGGGTCGGGAGATGGTCGATCCCGCTCGAAGAAGGCGGCGCCGGGCTCGGTAGCACAGCTGCGGCGCCGCCGCGGGTTGCCGGCGGGCGCGAGGAAGTCGCGACTGCTATGGCGACCCGGGATGGACCACGCCATTTCCGTGGCCGGGGGGCGTCGTCGGTGGAGGAGACCGGGGGAGGTAGTAGCCTCCCCCGAGGAGGGCTCCCCTCTAGGCAGGGGAGCGGAGGCTGGGGGTTCCCGGAAGTGGCTTGATGTTCCCGGGGGCTCCCTACATGCCTGAGGAAGGCCATCCCTGAGGTTTTTAGTGGGTAGGCCTCCCCCTTCTTCTGGGGAGAAGAGCCCCACATAACCGCCGGCTCGCCATAGCCGGGGTATGCAATTTAATGCATTATCCTCAGGGGAACAAAAAAAAAAGTTCAAGGTACATGTTAAAAAGACGCTAATGAGTAAGGGCTATTACACAGTCAATGACTATTTAAATGATGCCAATGCTTCGTGTTGATTTGAAGATATTACATTCTAAATTGTATATATTAGTTTTCCAGTATAAATTGTAAACACATATGTACATTGTATGATAACGACATAATTTATTGTAAATGTTGTTATTATTTTTGATAAAGTTGATAAGTTTCCTGCGTCCATTCTTCTTATCAGCTAAAAAATACGTCCTGAATGGGTGGTAGGGGAAAAAAATTGGACGATTCAAAAGAACTTTCTATAAAGTCATATTTGAATTAATTTAATTTTGATTTTATGTGTAAATGTAACTAACAAATATCCATCCATACTTACAAACTTTCGCTTTTATAATTTGAATAGTGATTGTATGAATTGTCGACGAAGTCGCGGGCACTAGCTAGTATATAATAATACTAGCGACCCGCCCTGGTTTCGCACGCGTGCAATGCTTATGTAATATAAGGTTATTATAAAGTAAGTGACTATCTAAATGATCACACTATTTGGGAATAGGGACACTATTCATAGAGCCATGTTTGGTAACAACATTATTTATAATATTGTATTATTTTTATATGTGTATGTAAACATACATACGACTGTAATCGTATTAGGTATGATTGTATCTTATACTATATTATATTGTATTATTAACATTGAAAAGAGGAGATAAAAATAGACCTTCAGAGTTTCTTGCCTGTTCTTCTCGAGAAGGCTCTCCCAATTTCCGAACAGGTGTCGAGTCAATATATTTTTTCTTTTTTTTTCCTTATTCGTACGTACGGACAAGGTTCTTTGTTTTTTTTAAAGCTTTTTTTTTGTATTGTTTGTTGACGTCAATAAGTGCCTGTAAAGGTCTATGTTGAATAAAGATTATTTTGATATTGATTTTGAAAAAATATACCTACTACAAAGTGCCCTTTTTTGCAATATAAGCGCAAAAAAGTAGGCAAAAATCAATCTACCATAAGTGCGAAAACTTTCGCGCTTATAATGTCTACACTAATATTATAAAGAGGAAAGATTTGTTTGTTTGTATGTAACGAATAAACTCAAAAAGTACTGGACCGTTTTTAATAATTCTTTTTTCATTAGAAAGCGACATTATCACTGAGTAACATAGGTTATATTTAGTTCTAGATTACTATAGAAATCTTTAGAAATTCTTTATTTATTTATTGTTATTAGGGACGCAAACAGTTATAATAATAGACAAAGACTAAACAAATTAACAAAACATAAACCAATAAAGTGTCAACAGAAAGTTATTACATACATTCTGAACAAACACTGCACACCTGAGCAACATACAAATATAAAACAACACAAGTAAAATCTATAATTTAATCAAATACATATTTTGAGATTATTCTAAAATCTATTTAAACTTAAATTAAAATTAAGGATATCCACATCCAGGAGACCTATTTTTGAATTACGAATGCGATTTCGAAATCACCGCTGACTAAATAGTCAGCGGTGACTTTGAGGTCACGGATTCCTAAACATCCAATTTTTGAAAGTCGATCGCAGAGCTGCCAACATAGACAAAGTACACACATAAGTGTAAGAGTTCGGTTCCACGCAGAATGTAGCCGCTGCCGGTTATTGCCGGCTTAACCATTATGGTTATTATATAGTATATATACATACATACACTCACGCCTTTTTCCCACGGGGGTAGGCAGAGTTTACGTCTTTCCACTTGCTACGGTCTTTACATATCTCTTTCGCTTCATCTACTTTCATAACATTCCTCATACATGCTCGACGATTGCGGGTACTTCTGACCTGGCCTTTTTTGAGGACACTTTCGATTATATATATAATTAATATATAGTAGTGTATATAATATAGGTATATAAAGATATATATATATGGAACAAAAGTAGTTGTTTCTGGTGTCAGTAATATACCCTTGAGAGGTTATTAATATATATATATATATATATTATATATATATATATATATATATATATATTATATATATATATATATATAGACTGAACAATTAACACATCAACTTCAGACTCTATTCAATATGTTCTCTAAACAAAACACAGATAACATTTCCACAAGTATGACTTGATTACGAGTGGGTGAGGGCACTCGTAATGAAATCACACCCGTGACTAATAGTCACATAAGTGATATTCAATAATACGAATTATTGAAAATCGGTGATTATTAGTCACATCCGTGATTTCGAAGTCGCATTCGTAATTCAAAAATAGGTCTCCAGAATTCTTATTAAAACGTGCTTATTTACAACATCACATTAGAAACCTCTAAATTTATCAGTGTTTCTCTATTATATTATGTATGTACTATACATATAAACCTTCCTTAAGCATACATAGGGACAGACATACGGCGGATAGTGACTTTGTATTATACTATGTAGTGATGAAAAATAAATCTTCGCATAGAATTTACTAGCTTTCCGCCCGCGGCTTCGCCCGCGTTATATTCGAATTTGCCACAGGAAGGATATGTTTTCCGTCGGTAAAATTATCTTATGTCCTTTCTCGGGCTTTAGACTATCTGTGTACCAAATTTCATTTAAGTCGGTTCAGTAGTTTTAACAATATTTCCATACAACCTATTATCCCTCCTTTCAACCTTTTACAACCCTTTACAACCTTTTTTGCATGAAAAAGTAGCCTATGTCCTTTCTCAGGCTCTAGACTATCTGTGTACCAAATTTCATTTAAATCGGTTCAGTAGTTTTGGCGTGAAAGCGAAACAGACAGACAGAGTTACTTTCGCATTTATAATATTAGTATGGACTAGTATGGATATGAATTCAAAGCCAATGAACATCCATTTTCTTAGATTTACAAATCCATGCGTCAGTTTCAATTGGGTACAAATGATTATTCGACATATGAATGTCGAACTGTAAATTTATACAATATTAATGTGAAAGGTGTCAATCTGTACAACCGTACAACTGACCGATATTCCCAAAATATCACTGAATCGTGGTCTATCACACACATAAATATTCCCTCGCAGTTGTCTCTCCATCCATCTTTCTTTAAACATTTTGTCAGTATATCTCGTTTATTATTAGAACTAAATGTGTGTCGAATACAAAATTCTTCAACTGTAACTATACTGCTTAAATAAATCTTAAAATAAAGTCGCTTTGTCTGTCCCTATATAATCTTTATATTAAGAGCGATTTATATTTAAGAGCGTCGGTGGCGCTGTGGTCTCGGCACTGGTTTGTGCGCCGCATAGAATCGGGAGGCCCGCGATCTAATCCCCACCGTGTACCAATGTGTTTTTCGTTCCGAATTTCATATGTACATATATCCGACGCTCCTACGGTGAAGGAAAACATCGTGAGGAAACCTGCGTACATCTGCGAAGCGATTCAAAGGTGTACGTAGTCAACCAACCCGCACTGGGCCAGCGTGGTTGACTAAGGCCTAATCGCCCTAACGTAGTTAGGGTAGGCTCGAGCCCCTCGGTGGGGACGTATATGAGCTGTGATGATGATATAATCTTTAAAATTACGCAACGCCTTAACGCCTTCGCCAATCTCATAGGTTACTCACCCCTTTTTTTTTTTGTTCCGCTGAGGAAAATGCGTTGAATTGCATACCCCGGCTGCGGAGAGCCGGTGGTTATGTGGGGCTCTCCTCCCCAGAAGGGGGAGGCCTACCCACTAAAAACCTCAGCGATGGCCATCCTCAGGCCTTGTAGGGGGACCTCAGGATCGAGTGTCGCATCTGACGACCCCCGGCCTTTGCTCCCCTGGGTGCGCTGGAGGAGCCCTTCTCGGGGAGGACTGATCTTGCCGCCTCCTCCCCTCTAATCTCATACGACGTCACGACATCCCGGGGCGACCCGTGGAGATCACCCACCCCTATCCTTGAAAGACAGCATCCAACGAACAGAAATTCCAGCACTGCAGAGTCAGAGCCTGAATATCCTTAGAATGAGCACTTTAATGTAATTGCAGGAGAATCTTGCAACCTGTACAAAGCTGATACTAAATCCACTACAAAAAAACTGTGAACGTTGTATATGTAATGTGTGTTTTATGTCATAGGTATATGGATATATCACCGCGAGTGCTCCCTCCTGCCCGGTCTGCAAGGACCTGGGCAGGCCGGCAGGCCACCGGGTGGGCAGCAGGAGGTGCTGCCCACCCAAAAGGAAGGGGGGGGTCACCCAACCTCCCGCCCCGGCCCCGGGGGCGAGCGTAGCGATGGACGTCCAATCTTAATATGGACGTCCAAAGCACAGGGTGCAGGGTGCTCCAGGGCAACCTCAATCACTGCCGCGCGGCGCAGGATCTTTTGATCCAAGCGCTCGCGGAGGGTGAGGTTGCCCTGGCGGTCGTCGCAGAGCCCTACTCTGTCCCGAACCACCCAAGGTGGTTTGGGGACGACCAGGGCTTGGTCGCCATTTATTGGGCGGCCCGACGACCGCACTGCACCCTGCTCGCTACGGGGCCGGGTTACGTGGCCGTGGAATGGGGGTCCACGGCCACGATAGGCTGTTACATCTCCCCGAACTGCGGCCTCGCCGCATTCGAGGCATTTCTGGACGGGGTGGCGAACTGCGTTCGCTGTTGCGCTCCCCGTCCAGTCTTCGTCCTGGGTGATTTCAACGCCTACTCGCGAGAGTGGGGCGACACCCGGGACGACTTAAGAGGGGAGACACTCCTGGAGTGGGCGGCGGGACTGGACCTCCGGCTGTTAAACCGGAGGTCGGTCAGCACCTGCGTGCGGTGGCAGGGGGAGTCGATCGTCGACCTGTCATGGGCGACTCCCTCTGCGCACCGCATGGTGTCAGGTTGGAGGGTGGCGGCGGAGGTGGTTACACTCTCCAACCACCGGCACATCGTGTTCGACGTGTCGGTGGCCCACCGCCGCCCTTCCCGCACACTCCAGGAGGACAGCCGTCCGCGACGTTGGTCCATCAAGCGGCTGGACCGGGATGCGGCCCTAGCCGCTGCCCACGTCGCGGACTGGGCGGAGGAGGCACGGATTTCGCCCGACCTCGATGTGCATGCGCGGGCCGCCTGGCTCCGGGGCACGATGACGTCGATCTGCGACGTCTCCATGCCCCGAGTCAGGCCGCCCCGGCGGCGCTCTGCGTACTGGTGGAACGAGGAGATCGCGCGGCTACGGGTCGTTGTAGTAGCCGCGCGCCGCCAGTACCTCAGAGCCGTCGAAGACGGCAAGCCTCAGTCGACGAAGTCCTGAGCGCCAGAAGCGCGTACGGAGCCGCGGCCAAGGCGCTCGGCGTCGCCATCGCCGACGCCAAGGCGCGGTCCTGGCGCGAGCTGCTGGGGGGACTGGAGAGGGACCCATGGGGGCGCCCGTATCGGATGGTACTGGGCAAGCTCCGACCGTGGGTCCCTCCGCTGACGGAGACCCTGGACCCTCTCGTCGTGGGAAGAGCGGTGGATACGCTCTTCCCGAGGGTCCGGGACAGTCCCCGTCGCTCGGCCTTTGGTCGGACGACCTCCGGGTGACGGAGAGCGAGCTCGCCGGGGCCGTTTCGCGGCTCTCTGCGCGCAGCACTGCCCCGGGACCAGATGGGGTCCCGGAAAGGTGCTAGCGCTGGCGCTCAGGGCGTTGGGGAGCACGGTGAGGCAGCTCTTCACGAGCTGTCTCCGTGAGGGCGTGTTCCCCGTCGACTGGAAGTCGGCCAGGCTGGTGCTCCTCAGGAAGGAGGGAAGGACCGGCGACGTTCCGTCTTCGTTCCGTCCGATCTGCTTGCTGAACGAGGCGGGGAAACTCTTCGAAAGGGTTATCTCCGCTCGTATCAGCGAGCACCTGTCGCGCGCGGGTCCCGACCTATCGGACTGCCAATTTGGATTCCGGCGGGGACGATCAACGCTGGACGCCGTCCAGCGTGTTCGTTCCCTGTCGGAGTCCGCAGTCCGATCAGGGGGGTGGCGTTGGCGGTGTCGTTAGACATCGTCAACGCCTTCGGCACCCTCCCCTGGCAGGCCATTAGGGAGGCGCTCGTATACCACGAGCTGCCTCCCTACCTGCGGGCCGTGGTCGGGGACTATCTGCGCGACAGGACGATCAGCGTGATGGGACGGGACGGGATGGAAACGTCGAGGAGGGTCGAATGCGGCGTTCCGCAGGGGTCGGTGTTGGGACCCCTGCTATGGAACCTCGCATACGACGCGGTCCTTCGCACCAGCCTTCCTGACGGCGTGAGTGTCGTCTGCTACGCTGACGACACTCTCGTCGTTACGACTGGGGCCGACTTCGGGCCGGTGCTTACGCTTGCCGAGCTTGGGGTGGCATGTGTCGTGCGGGCGATCCGCCGGCTGGGTTTAGAAATAGCGCCTCACAAAACCGAGGCGCTATGGTTCCACGGCCTTCCGAGGCGCCGGGAACCACCCAGCTGCCGGATCGGGTGGGTGACGCGGTGGTCCCGGTGGGGCCGTACATCAAGTACCTGGGCCTCACCCTGGACCGCCGCTGGAGCTTCGAGGAGCATTTCGTGCGGTTGGTCCCCCGAGCCAAAAGGGTGGCGGGCGCATTGCATCGCCTGCTGCCCAATCTCGGTGGACCGAGGGATGGAGTTCGCCGCCTGTACGAGGGCGTCGTGCGATCCGTGGCCATGTATGGGGCTCCCGTGTGGTCGCAAGACTGCGCGAGGTCCCCCCGCTGCAGAGCTCTGCTACGGAGCCTGCAGCGGATAATGGCCATACGGATCGTGCGAGGCTACCGTACAATCTCGTACGAGGCGGCGACGGTTCTGGGACGCTCCCCCCCATTCGACATCCTGGCCGACATGTACGCGGCGACGTATGCGTCGCGGCGTGTCGGCCGGGAGGGCGATGGGGGAGCGCCCTGGAACCCGCGCACGAAGTGCCTAAGCGGGAGTGGCACCGACGGATTGTGGCGGCCTGGCGTGCGCAGCTCGAATTACGGATCTGCGCGCGCCAGCGGGCCGTCGGTGCCGTACTCCCGCACCTCGAAGCTTGGCTCCACGGGAAGGAGGAGGTCACCTACCGATTGACTCAGATACTCACCGGGCACGGCTGCTTCGGTGAGTATCTGTGTCGAATAGGACGGGAGGGATCGACACATTGTCACCACTGCGCATCCGACCTCGACTCGGCCCAGCATACGCTGGCGGAGTGCCCCGCGTGGGCCTCCGAGCGCCGAGTCTTGGTCGCAGAGATCGGGCGAGATCTGTCTCCGCCAGCATTGATTGCGGCAATGCTGGCGGACGAGGGAGGTTGGAGGGCTGTGGCCTCCTTCTGTGAGGCAGTGATGCTCCAGAAGGAGGCCGCCGAGCGGGGTCGGGAGATGGCCGATCCCGCTCGAAGAAGGCGGCGCCGGGCTCGGTAGCACAGCTGCGGCGCCGCCGCGGGTCGCCGGCGGGCGCGAGTAAGTCGCGACTGCTACGGCGACCCGGGATGGACCACGCCCCTTCCGTGGCCGGGGGCGTCGTCGGTGGAGGAGACCGGGGGAGGTAGTAAGCCTCCCCCGAGGAGGGCTCCCCTGTGTCGACGGGGGAGCGGAGGCTGGGGGTTCCCGGAAGAAGCTTTCTGTTCCCGGGGGCTCCCTACATGCCTGAGGAAGGCCATCCCTGAGGTTTTTAGTGGGTAGGCCTCCCCCTTCTGGGGAGGAGAGCCCCACATAACCCCGGCTCGCCACAGCCGGGGTATGCAATTTAATGCATTTTCCTCAGGGAAACAAAAAAAAAAAAAAAAAAAAAAAAAAAAAAAAAAAAAAAAAAAAAAAAAAGCGTATATGGATATATTAGAGAAAGTTGCAAAAGCGACATTGTTTTATACTATTATAAGTATTGTAATATATAAGCAAGTAATAAATTTTATTTTACACTTGTCCTCATCACACATTTAAGCCTATCAATATAAAAAGCACTTAAACTTATATAAGGTATTACTAAGCTTCCGCCTGCGTGAATTAGTTTGTCATCCTGTATACTAACTTTCAACCCTTATTTCACCCCCTAGCTGTCGAAATGCTAGAACAAATGTTTAATGATTTCTTATCAAGTAGTTAAATATAAGTTTCATGGTTTTTTATCTTTAAAATTAAGAAACCAACAAACTTTCAACCTCTATTTCAACCCCTTCATCTCTTTGTTCTAAATAAAAAGTAGCCTATGTTCTGTCTCAGGGTCTAAAGATTGTCTGTACCAAATTTCATCAAAATCGGTTGCGAGGCTTAAGCGGGAAAGCGTAATAGACAGACAGACAGACGGAGTTACTTTCGCATTTATAATATAAGTTGGGATAAAATTAAATATTACCAAATACAAACTAAATATACTAAATTTGAACAAATGTACAGCTATAATATCAACAACGGTGGGGGCGGACTTTTGTGAGATGAATGCGAGCACTTGTACCTTAGTCACTGTTGTTAATATATATTGCTATCAAAAATATTTATATATGCATAATATATGTATGTCTATCCGTTACTCTAGATCCCATAACACAAGCTTACCGTAAGAGTACCTATTTCTTACCGTGGGAGAGCCATGTTTCAGCACGTATTAGGCCGGCCGGCATAAAATAGCGCTTGTGCTGTGTTTCGCCGAGTGAGTGAGGGTACCGGAGGACCAACCCCCCTCCCCTTATTCCCTTTTAAAAGGCCGGCAACGCATCTGTGACTCCCCAGTCAATCCGCGTTGACCCAGGCACGTCATTTCTGACCCTCGCGACTCATTGACGCTGGCTCTTCAAGCCTTGCGAGAGGCGGCATCTGCGCCGCCATCCATACTTCGCAGCTTGCTGCACATGTACGAGTAGGCCCCATCATTTCAAGGCCGGACCCACTTTGGCGTACCGAACCTTCTTTCGCGCATATGTCCTCTTCGGAGGGCAGCGCTGACGTGCCCTCTCCTGAGGGCGCGCCAACCATTCCATTCAAGCCGTAGGGCCATTAGGGCCAAGGCTAGGCTGAGTTTAGTCGGTAGGTCTGTGTGGTCGAGCCGCCTCGACAGCACCAGGAGTCCGACATAATCAACGCATCCCTGCTTGCCTGTTGCGTTGGTTGGTATCCATGAGGATTCTCAGCCTCCTCTCCTGAGGAAAAAAAAATCTGTGACTCCTCTGGTGTTGCGGGTGTCCATGGGCAGCGGTTATCGCTTACCATCAGGTGATCCGTTTGCTCGTTTGCTGCCCTATCCTATAAAAAAAAGCCTTACATAGCTACTTTAAGCTAGGCTGATTAGTACAAGTGTGAGAAATATTTGTTTATCTACGCTAATATTATAAAGAGGAAAGATTTGTATGTTTTGTATGTAACGAATAAACTCAAAAAGTACTGGACCGATTTTGATAATTATTTTTTCATTAGAAAGCTATATTATCTGATACTGAGTAACATAGGCTATATTTAGTACTAGATTACTATAGAAATCTTTAGAAATTCCTATTAAAACCAACCGAAGGTGTAAAAAAATTAGCCATAAATTGTCTTTCATCGCATACGCTGCGAAGAGTAATGTCTAACCGTTCGAAGCCGGAACGGGCCGCTAGTTATATATAATATTGTCAATTACATGTAATTATATTTTTTATTAATATATTCTAACATTTTAACTTCATAACTAGGAAATTTTTTTTGTTAAATTAACATAACTGTGGGACTTAAATTCACCAAATTTACGTGAAACTGTTGCTTTCAAGTTTAATTGAAACTGTTGCTATCAAATTTAAGTGAAACTGTTGCTATCAATTTTAAGTGAAACTGTTGCTATCAATTTTAATTGAAACTGTTGCTATCAAATTTAAGTGAAACTGTTGGTATCAAATTTAAGTGAACTGTTGCTATCAAATTTAAGTGAAACTATTGTTATCAAATTTAAGTGAAACTGTCGCTATCAAAGTTAAATGAAACTGTTGCTATCAAATTTAAGTGAAACTATTGTTATCAAATTTAAGTGAAACTGTTGTTATCAAGTTTAAGTGAAACTGTTGCTATCAATTTTAAGTGAAACTGTTGCTATCAATTTTAAGTGAAACTGTTGCTATCAAATTAAGTGAAACTTACAGCTGTGCTTTTACATTGCCGCTTTATTAAGGTCCAATGTGACAATTATCTTTATGAAGCAGCTATGTGACTGCACAGCTGTAAGTATCATTCAAAATGTGACAGCAAGCAGCAAGCCGCCTACTTAACAATAACTGTGCGATATTTAAATCCAGTTGACGTTGAGGAATCAAAACAATTTCCATTTGAAATCTTGTCGGCTTTAAGAAAAAAAAACTTTTAAAAATATTTAATACATTATAGGTCAGAAAATTTGGACTCGGTCCAAACAATGTTTTATGTCAAATGAAGAACATAAAACGCGGTGCTATGCTGGCAGAGATTAACGGCTCTATTATTGGTGTTTTACAGACAATATTATAAATTTAACCCGTAAAGTTACATACAAGACGACCTCTGTAGTCTAATGCTTGGTATACCGGTTTCATGGTGTCGCCATCTCTGAGGTCCCGGGTTCGAGTCTCGGTGGGGGTGAGATGTTTTGCGTGTCGAGTTCGAGAATTTGTACCTTAGTCATGGTTATTATCATATATTTCTACCAAATTAATTTATATATATATATATATATATATATATATATATATATATATATATATATATTATATATATATAATATATATATATTATATATATATATATATGTAATATTTGTATGTCTATCCGTTACCCTAGATTCCATAACACAACCCTTACAGAGCTTTCTTTGGGCTCGGCTAAAGAAATATTTATTTATATATGGGTTTCAGCTTTCCTTGAAAGCTTGAATCTTTAAGATTAATTTGCGGATTGAGTCTGTTGGTAGGTACTGCTACAATGTTGCTTGTATTTTGGGATAAAATATGAAGATACCTTTCTCAATACCAACAAGGTAACACACTAATCTCGTGTACAACTTACCTTGAGCCTTATGTAGACTGCAATAAGGGCGACGTAGTACATATGCTAAATTTGCTGCAGCGTTCATAGTACCTCGTCTGTGGTCATTCCCAAAGGACTACTGAATTTGTAATGATTTGTCAGTATTGCCTGAGGAGAAGGCATGTAATAATTTATCAGGCTCAAGGTTATGTTATCGAATCCAATATTGAACCAGGTCAATTTATATAGGAAACATATCAGACATTTTATGATCGACATTTGTACTTAGTCTCTGGATATTTTTATTGTTTTGTTCTTTCGCACTCGCAATATTAGTTAATGTTATTTTTCTGTCTTTTTCTTTTGTTTTTATTTCTGTTTTTGTCAATACTCGCCATGGTAAATAAAAGTTGACACGTTTAGCGCAAATGTCGAGCTATCGGTTACAACACTATTTGATATAGGGTCAAAGAATTATCCAAAATTATCCTATTCGTTGTGTGCGCGATGACAGCGCCCCTAGTGGCCGCAACTATTCAGGACTTGGTAAATTTTGAGACTAATTTGTGCAATGTTACTTATTTAGAATTTAAAAATTACACATTAGAACTTAAGAAAAGTAAACCATACTACACACAAATACAAACACAAATGTATGTGACTGGAATGACAATGTGTGATATTTTTATATATTCGCCAATTAAAAATGGCAGCGTGACTATCGAAGTGAACCGGGATGAAAAATTTATTGAGGAAATTATTTTGAAAAGCGAATGTTTTTATTTTCAACATTATTTACCTGCACTTTACACAGCTGCAGTGGACAATAATAATGAAAACTTTAATAATATGAACCAAAAAGCTACACGTAAGCGTGATTTCACAGGAAAAAATATTTTCAATTGTTGTAATGTTAAGTAATTTTAGTAGATGTTGTGTTTTTGATTTCATTCCAAATTATTTCTACTTAATGTTATTTCATTTTTAAAGAATACGAATTTATAAATAAAACGATATTGATTTAATAATAAGAAACTTTGTTTTGAATTACAAAAAATGTGTTTTATTCACGATTACTATTATTTATATTATCAAAAATTGAGGGCTGTAAATTGACTAATACACAACATACATGTACAATATTATCGATACAATGAAATAAATTGTGAGGAATTTTATCTAAAATTCGATAAACTCTCAGTCTTTGCATAATTCTTTCCACATGGATTCTAACTCGAGCAATATCATATGTCTGTTGGGTTTCTTCTTTAGTAAATTCATTTTTATTTTGTAGAAATGGCGGCATAACTACTTTAATTTACTTTAATTACACCGATACATTGACGGGAATATTGTTGGAATATAGCTAGGGCTCGCCTCTGCGTCTGACTTTTTGCCTCCAATAAAATGTTCACTGCATATTGTATCATGTCGTTTTGGGTGCCATGGGGACCCATCAGCACTAAAACAAATAAAAAAGGACTGTAATTTTGGAACGCTTATTATTATTATTATTATAGTGTACTAGGTTAAATTCTTACTTTTTTATCTTCACAGCAGCTATCCATTTTTGTCTTTGCTGTAATGTCCACTTTGATGTTGGAAACGAATAAAACTTGCACGAACTGTTTTTCCCATTGTTTTTACAATTTACGACACAGCATGTACTATGACCCATATCGCCAATTTTTACGTTTTTACTTAAAATTATAAAGGAAGTTATGAAAATAAAGCAATTTGACACATGAGACAGTCCAGAATTAATTCACATTTCTGCCACGTCGTGCGCTACGATCGATTTGCCGTTCCCCACCACCCACTTCGCACATAGACAATACTCGTAAGAAATCAGCAGCTTTTTTTCTTTCCATGTATGTTTACAGAATGATCAATTATAAGCTGAACCCAACTAGATGTAAAAGTTTAAACAAGTTGACATTATATCTATAACAGTTATAGTTTCATTGTGTTATATAGTACAGTCAAAATATTTGGCAACGTATCTATTAAGTCATTAAAATACAATGTTATCATTTAAGTAATCCTTAACAACCTTTTTTCATTTGCGTATTTTTGATAATTGATTTAAATCCGTGGAACATCGGTAACACTTTGTTGAACTTTGTTGTAAAAGGCGACGCATTGGAATAAAAAAATTGACAGTCTTGTTTGTCAAATCTTACTAATATTTGATTTGATGTTTGTTACTCTTTCTGGTTAAAATTACTGAATGGATATTAATGAAACTTTACAATAATATACCTTATACAGCAAAATAACACATAGGCTATAAGGTTGGAGGACTGTGGCCTCCTTCTGTGAAGCAGTGATGCTCCAGAAGGAGGCCGCCGAGCGGGGTCGGGAGATGGCCGATCCCGCTCGAAGAAGGCGGCGCCGGGCTCGGTAGCACAGCTGCGGCGCCGCCGCGGGTCGCCGGCGGGCGCGAGGAAGTTGCGACTGCTACGGCGACCCGGGATGGACCACGCCCCTTCCGTGGCCGGGGGGCGTCGTCGGTGGAGGAGACCGGGGGAGGTAGTGTAGCTCCCCTGAGGAGGGCTCCCCTCTAGGCAGGGGAGCAGAGGCTGGGGGTTCCCGGAGGTTGCTTGGTGTTCCCGGGGGCTCCCTACATGCCTGAGGAAGGCCATCCCTGAGGTTTTTAGTGGGTAGGCCTCCCCCTTCTGGGGAGGAGAGCCCCACATAACCGCCGGCTCGCCACAGCCGGGGTATGCAATTTAATGCATTTTCCTCAGGGAAACAAAAAAAAAAAGGCTATAATTTATTTGGCCCCGGAGCACATGGCTATAGAATCGCGAAAGCGCACCTAGCCATTTGCCCCGCATGGGCCTAGAAAACACTGGGGGTTTTAGTGGGTAGGCCGGTCCTCTCAGACCGGAGAGCCCCGGCACATACGGCCACGCCTTGCAAGCGCGGTGTCACGCTGCCTAAGGAGCATTACCCGTCAAAAAAGGAAAAGCAAAAAAAAAGAAGGTTACAATTTATAAAGCCACGTTAATATAAGCTATTAATAATCCCCGAAGCGAGCACGAACGCGAACCGAATTAAACCCGAAGCCATCGCGCGCCGTCCGCTGCTTTGGCCTTCACACTTATGACGATGAGTTTACTTGTTTTCATAGATTCATAATTTTTCGTAATATATGACTAATAAATATAACCTAATGATTTGAATTATTTTATTAATTTAAAAAATTAAATTGTCTATGCTAATATAAAAAATATACTTTTTGTAATTATATTATATAAAAATGAAACCCGTTTCGCGTTGTCACGGCATCACGTGTGAACGGCTGAACCGATTTCGATAATTCTTTTTTTTAAATGTTTGTGGAAGTCCAAGGATGGTTCTTACGGAAAAAAATATTAAGAAAATCTCTCAGAAATATTGAAAAGTATACATTAATTTTGCATATTTTAAAAAACGCGCGTTACGAATGTCAATTTTTTTTATACGAATGTCAACGTCATTCACAGCCATAGACTATATTAAAAGAGCATCGTTTGTTCGGAAACTTGAAAATTGAATAGGTACTCATACCTAAGATAGGTCAACTATACAAAATAAAGTAGTGCATCAAAGCTACGCTAAGGCGGTACGAAGTTCGCCGGGTCAGCTAGTTTAAATATAAAAGTTAGACATATGCTGTCGTTGACTTTTTTGTAGGCATTTTCAAGCTCCACATTTTTTCTCTAGAACTCAAAAATATATCTTTCATAGTTAAGGCAGCGTTCCCAAGAAACGCTTTCATTCGACCGGTTTTTCTCCGATTCACTTTGCGAAACGGGCTACCACATAAAAGCCTTTTTATTTTTCGATTTTTTATATAACCTATGACACTCAGCAATAATGTGGCTTTCTATTGGTGAAAGAATTTTTAAAATCGGTTCAGTAGATCCCGAGATTACCCTTTACAATTTAACAAATATACAAACACACAAACTTTACTTCTTTATAATATTAGTATAGATTAGAAATACTATACCTGCGCAGACGAAATCGTTTGCATGAGGTAGTATCATATAATAAAGAGATGTGTGGGTTGTTAGCAGGGAGTCGGGCGTGTCGTGGGGCCGCCGGTGGCGGGCGGGCGGCGCGGGCGCGGGCGCGCGGGCCGCGGGCGTGGCCGCGGGCGCGGGCGCGGGCGCGGGCGCGTGGCGGCGGCGTGAGCGCGCCGCGCAGCCTCGCAGGCCCATGGAGATCCTCACCAGCATCTACGCGCTGCTCTCCGGCGGGGTAACTGCATTTCTTTTCTCTCACGAGGGAGACCCTCACACGAAGCGTGCTCAGGATACCATCGCTGCGGCACTCGCTTGTGGAATAAATTAACTACTAGTCTGAGATTGGCCAGTTCTAAGGATTTATAAAGAAATCTAGTACAAAGACATTTTTCGGAATCTGTGTAAATTTTGGTATAACATAGGAAATGTTGTAATAGCTGTGTTACGCTGTAAGGGCCTTCCCTTGTCTGTCAGTAAAATAAGGTGCCCAATTCAAATTAGCTAACTAAAGGGTCACCTACTCCAGTAGTGGTAAAGCAAGATATGAAGGTACTCATGTACTCAAGGCATGGACAGACGATTTGGTTCGATTTGACCTGGTGAGTAGTGTGAACAACTTATATCAAGGGCGCCATCACACTGACTGAATCAGAATTACACATTGATCCAATATAAAACTCCAAAGAAATTACCACATTAGGTATGCACATAATTCTTATGGTTAATAAATTAAAAAAAATACTACATTAGCGAACAATACTTGGTTAAATGTCTGTGTGCCACTATTAATAATCAGTTAATTAAGTAAGACAGAATTATATACTGCACTGTCTCAACCATCCAGTCCAAAAAGAAGTGTCTGAATGTAGGTGCATCCCTTTTGCTATCTGCGTCGGTAATTTGTGAGCGCAAATGTCAATGTCAATCTACCCTTTCATGTACGACAATAACAAATTATTTGTCAAATGCAGTTTAGTATTTTAGTTGAAATTAATTAAATAACAGTATAATAATGTCATGGAATGACAGATTAAGCATTCATAGGCCAATCGCGAGTCGTGTGTAAAAAAACTACGTTACAAGGTGTCTTATTTTTTACAGCATATGCTGCAGAACTATTTGATAAGGTCTCAATATGTGGATCCCATTGTAAAGTCGGATTCAAAATAAACCCAAGAATTTAGTGAAATCCACAAATTCTATCACTTAATTATTCATTTTAACAATAGTATCTGCTTTTCTTACATTTGGTAATGCACATTTTAATCATTTAGTTTTATTGGAGTTTAAAGACAATAACAAATTAATTGCTAATGCGATTTAATATTTTAGTTGAAATTAATCAAAAAGCAAAATGACAATGTTATGGAATGAATTATCCAGCATATACAGAGTGTATTTTTGAAACGGGGCAGTAAGGGCAAGTACCTTAACCGTTGCAGTTACAGCAAAACGTTCTTAGAAGACCTTCCCTAACTTTTTGACATATTTTGAACTGCATTCACAGATTATGTAAAAAACTTACAGTTGGCAAAAAAATGCAAAAAGTTTTTTATGCCAATCGATTCTATTTCATGTGGGATCAAAAAATTCTATGGGACCATTTTAGCTTTCAGTACTAGAAAAGACAGAAATCGCCAAAAACGTTTCCCATACATTTCGGCAACAGAAACAAAAATCTACGATGGTCAAATTTTTTTTATGGCCAGAAAGTGGGTAGAATTGACTGTAAAGTAAATAAAAAGAATTTTTACCCTCAAATTTCGAATTTGATTAGAAAATCTGTCAATCATCCAATATGAGTTATTAATTAAATAATTTTTGCTAAAATGTCTTCTAATTGTGAAAAAAATTACTTATTAGAAGCGTATTTTGTCAATAATCTTAAAAGTTTAAGTAAAATAAAAAGTTTCAAAAATACACCCTGTATAGGTAATTTGTGAACTGTGTGTAAAAAACAATGTTACAATGTATATACATAATATATCGTCGTACGAAAATGCGTCAAAGCCCGGCTATTTTTATCAGTTTTTCCGCAGAAGAATGTTTTTTTTCCCGTGGTGTTAATGTCTCTGTCTCCTTCTCTGGGTCTCTAACTATCGCTATTTCATCTTTACTCAAAATTGGTTCAGTAGTTTGTCAGTTGTCAGCCTATTCAGACAACTTTAATCTCCTACTTTTTCTCCCGTAATGGTTAATGTTTTACAAACTTTGAATGTCGTATTTATTTATTTCCAATCAAAAACCTAAAAAATAAGTTTCAAACTTCTAATTTCAAAAACTTTCCATACAAATTTCCATCCCCTATCTTGGTTGATAGGTTGTAAACTATTTATGTATCAAATTTCATTTAAATCGATTCAGTAGTTTTGGCGTAAAAGCGTGACAGATAGACAGACAGAGTTATTTTTTCATTTAAGATGTTATCTTTGCTTATTTATTTTTACATATAGGTAAATGTCATTACTTTACATCGTACAAAAATAAATTTAAACATTACATCAGCGACTGCATTTTATCACAATTCGTAATCTTCAGAGTACTGCAAATTGCAGGCGAGAGCGATAATGAGTTCCTGTCTCCGTAATTAAAACCTCGTTAAAGCGCGTTGCCGGCTATCTATAAGATCTTTTGGCTAATATGTAGTGCATTACACAAATCATACCTTTAATTTTTTATTTTAAACTTATCAGAGGGAAACATATATAGTAAAAGACCTAGGGCTTTATTTGGATTCAGCGCTTAGCTGGCAGCCTCAAGTTACCAGCATTTGTCAACGGGTCACTGGCATTTTACGGTCACTATATCGCTTAAAGAACTTTCTGCCTGCTGACATTAAGAAAGTGCTTGTACAGACCTTAATTTTTCCTGTCATTGATTATGGTGATGTGTGCTACCTTGACCTTAATGCAGATCTACTCAATAAACTTGACCGACTTCTAAACAATTGCATTCGGTTCGTCAACAATTTGCGAAAATATGACCATATCTCCGAGCATAGAATACGGTTGAACTGGATGCCTATTCGGCAGCGTAGAAATATTAGAACATTGAATACTCTCTATTCCATTCTCAATGGTCCCAACACACCCAGCTATTTGAGTCCCTATTTTCAATACTTGTGTGCTTCTCATTATAGGTCTCTCCGATCATCATCCATTTGCTTCTGAAATCTCCGTCTGACCATTCCGAAACAATTCACGCCTTCTTTGTAGTTCAATCCATTCTGCTATGGAATGCTTTGCCTCTTGAAATTAAAAAGTCTACCAGCAGATTGAGTTTCAAAAATAAATTGCGGAAATATATTTATCAGAAGAGTTTATTATGATGTGGCATATTTCTTGGTTTATTATTATTAAATTTTATCTATTTATGATATCGTCATATATATTAGTATATTATTATTAATTACATGTATGTATTAGGATTTAAATAATTACTTTTATTATTATTATATATATACATATATGTTTTTCATTTGTGTCATGGGTACATCTACCACTTTTCTTTCTGCACCACCTAAAGGTTGACTGTTAGAAAATGCCATAGGCATTAAGTCCGCCTTTGTACACATTGTACATAAAGTGTTAATAAATAAATAAATAATAAAATATATACCAGCCCACACATAATTACTGAAACGTGATATGATAGGGCGCGATAGGATATATTTTGAATTGTCAAAATATAATAGATAGATTTAAAAAAAGGGCGGTTATATAACCACGCTCTGCTGCCATGTTAGGAAACTAATATAAGCAGCCATCTTGGGCGAAACAATTGAACAATTGTTATTGTTTAGTTTAAGTATTTTTTAAACGTTGTGTCTTAGCTGCTCTATGATATAGACATGGAGATTATATTCACAACAGCAAACGCAACTTATAATCATAGCTATTAATTAAAATAATGTTCCTACTAATTGTTATATATAAATAAATATCTACTAAATATAGGTAACAAACTGAATAGATGCCTATTATTATCGAAACCGAACTAATGAAAATTGCACTTTATACATAAAAGAAAAAGTTCTTAAATTATGCAGGTAAAATAGCTAAATTCATTTATATAACATTTGTACATAAATTTAAACTTTGAAGTCGTTTTATTTACAGCCGTTTATATTGACTGGTACGGCAATATAAGTAAGCGAACAATGGGTACTACTTAGTTCAACCACCCCTTAAAAGATGGCGTTAACGACAATACTATATCATCGCTCCCTTTCTGTCGTACAGCAAGGTGTGAACCCGAAGATCGATTCCGTGGCGTTTCGTCTGCACTGCGGCGCGACCACCGCAGCGCTTCTGGCGGCCAGCGCAGCGCTAACCACGCGCCATCTAGTCGGCAACCCTATCGACTGCATTCACACGAGGTATGCTTCTTAACCTTGCTTTGACATTTGACATGTAGTATTAACTGACGTTGATAGATGGCGCTGTTTACAAGTATATGAGTTTTCTTGGACTATTTTCGTATTAGGTCACTGTTTCTTAGTAACGGCAGAAATAGGTATTCTTTGGAAATGAAAATTAACGGTTAACGTGTAAATCTGTTTATAGCAAAGTTGTGATGTCTAATAGTACTGTTACAGATATAATGAACAGTTGCACGTTACAGCTTCTATGAGGTGATATATACCTTGCAACGAGACAAAAATAAATTAATTTATCCAACTTTTAGATTAAAATTACATTCTTCGACTAATATTAGCTTTCAGAAAAAAAAAACATGCATATAATAGAATCAAATACAATGGCATATTCTCTATATCAAAATTTATTACAACCGCAAACTCATAATTAATTGTCCTTATTTAGATCATTTTATAGTTTATGGAGATATATATAGCAAGCTTCTCTACTATTTTTTTTATTTATTCAGAGTAATGTTACAATATTCTTAATACTAGTAACCTGCCAAACTGTGTAACAGTTTGTCGGCAGAGTTCCTCGCAGTATTTCTCGCCTATTAAACTTAATACTATAAAGAGTTGCGCAGCACTTTACTTCCGTAAATAATTTATTAATAAAATTGCTGGACAATACGTACGTTTATAAGAATATTAATAGGGATGACAAGGAAGTTCTTGGTTTCATCTCATCTGATGATATGTTACTACAAGACTAAAGATGAAAGCGAACTTCACCAGTACTCTTCAAGAACTAAGAGAAGCTAGCTTTACCACTAAATCTCTGAATGCTATCAACAATATTATTATAGCAACAAACTAAGGTAAACACAATGGTAACCAGACGAATTTTCGACTCTAAGGACAACGAGAAAATCTGCGCCCATTTAGGCGAATTTATTTATTAATTTACTGATATTTTGGAGTATGGCAGGAGTAAAACTGAGTGACAGATTGTATAATGAAGTGATTAGAAAGAAATGTGGTTTGAAAGAGGATATCGTGACAAGAATAGAGAAAGGGATGCTTGGATGGTTTGGGCATGTGGAACGGATGGATGAAAGTAGACCGACCAAAATGATTTATGAAGCTGGAGTGAGTGGAGATACGGGACGAGGAAGACCTAGGCGAACATATTTCGAACAAATCGAAAGTGTCCTCAAAAAAGGCCAGGTCAGAAGTACCCGCAATCGTCGAGCATGTATGGAAGTAGATGAAGCGAAAGAGATATGTAAAGACCGTAGCAAGTGGAAAGACGTAATCTCTGCCTACCCCCATGGGAAAAAGGCGTGAGTGTATATATGTATGTATGTATGATATTTTCTTTCTTTTCTTTATTACTCTAGCACTTTATATACCTTAACTTGTCATATAATACATCTAACGTGTCTCTCCCCTTCCAGAGATATCCCCGAAGACGTCCTGAATACGTACTGCTGGATCCACTCCACATTCACAGTAGCTGGCGAGGCCGGGGCCTATCCTGGCGTAAGGGGCGCGGGCAACTCCCCACGCCGCTACGGGAAGTACTACCAATGGGTCGCCTTCACTCTCTTCTTCCAGGTGAGTCTTAGAATAGCCTAAACAGGTACTGCTATATGCTTTTAGTGTTTTAAAAAAGAAAACTAATTAAGCCATTGTACGTGTATGAAGAAACGAAAAAATGCTTCCAAATAAATGTTCATTTTTTGTAATAGACCAACATATCAATTCAACATTTTTTAGGAAGGTGTTAATTTATTTATTCATTGCTGGTGCCTGAGAAGACATTGACCCTCGTCATAAGAACAGGTCATAGAGATATCCAATGCTACGGTCGTGGCTCAGTTCCTATCTACCTATTCCGTTTAAGTTTCGTTTGTCAGCCGACATGTACTGATCTGAAATGAAAACCGCAATTCGGACCTCATTCCAGAGTTACCATATACTTCGAAAAAAAAATTGTAATAAGGTGATATGGTCGAACTTTGCTACGGTTTTTTTATAAAGTTTGTCTGATTTTCTGCGTACTCTTTGGTCCGCACTCTTTTTTTTTGTATTAGTATTTTTTATTTCCTTATTTATTTTCTTTGCTACGGTTAGTCATTACTAACCGTAGCAAAGAAAATTAATAAGCAAATTACTATAGCAACATTTTGCTATGGTAAGAAAACCCCCGTCAATCATACACTCGGTACCCTCACATAATGGGTGTATGTTTGACCTTCACCAATTCTCACCCTTCACTACACGGCGATCTTGAACGTCGAATGAATTTGCGTCGACTCTCTTTTAATACGACCGTAATGACCCTGGAACGCCGCCGACAAGGCACAGAACCTAGAGTTCGTGCACATTCCACAAAGCTGAATATAGCCAGCTGCGGCTTCAGCATAGGTCCCTAAAAAATCGGATAGGGCTGTACCGGGGCTCACGGCCGTTGGTTTTAACGTGAAACGTCTATGTTAGTGAATCGCTTTTAAAGTAAAAGATTGAAATAAAAACAAGATTGGCGGTGTTTTAAGTATTTTAATAAAAAACTCAATGTCACAACAGCGAGCTGACTATATAAGTGAAATATTCACACTACATTTTTGTTTCTAAGACTAATAGTTTTGTAATTATTGAGGTACGATGATATAGACCTTTTCGTTACGGTCCACTTTTTAAACCTGGTACCCGTATGTTTGGGCGCGATTTTAAAGACGTTTCACGTCAAAAATTGTAAAAAAATGTAAAAGGCACTATTACTGTCCCTTAGAGTACTATCCGTTAAAATGAAAAATATATTAATCACCGGATCTAATTATTGAGGCCTTTATTACCAATGTGTTGATTAACCTAAAAAGGTTTTTATGGCGTTAACTTCAGAATTTTGGACTGGGTGAACCAAATTTGATGTTTGTTATTTGAATGCTGGTGCGTTTCGTGTGGTTCCATTTCAATTTGGTCCAATTTTATATATGACATTTATCATTTACGGCATATATGCTTTACATACATTTTAAATTTCATGTAACATGTGTGCGACAAACAGACAAATAACTTAATATCATACCGAGTAAGTACTCCAGATTCACTAGCAATAAAAAAATAAACAAAAATTATACAAAATCAATAATTGACTCCATTAATAAAAATAATTGTAACTATATATAGTTTATTGTAATTAATTACATTTCATTTTAGCGTATATTTATTTGTTAAGTTATATTTTTAAGATGGTTTTGCTTTTTATATATAAAAAAAATATTTTTATTATACACATTTTTTTATTCTGTTTCCTGACCAAAGGGCCGTAAAATTCTAAATTACTGACATATATGTTCTAACAACACAGTTTTTTTTTGCACATCTTAATATTAATTCATATATATTTGATTTAATTTTAATTTGATTTATATGAATTGGATTTGAAATAGTTTACTTATATATACTTTCATTGTTAGTTTATTCGTAATGTTCATTTCAATATTTGTACACAGCGCTTGGATTATTATGTAGTACTTACTACTTCAAAACTTTGTTTTTTATCGAGTAGCCTTAAGACCTTAATGTACACTTAATTTGTAAATAAACAACTATAAAAATAACTTCAAAAATGTAAGAACCTAAACAGTAATACTTTGATAATCCAAAGCTATCACAACACAAACTCTCGCAGTCCTTTCAATGCCATTTTGCACAGACAAAGGCGTTAAGATTTGAAGTACACACCAGTCTCGCATAGATGGCGCTAGTAGACATTAAATCAACACGCGTTTTGTTAGTTCTACAATTCAATTAACAATTTGACAGTCATTAAGTCCGAAGTGAAGCCTAATTTAATCTATATTTTTTTCTCTTTGTAATTATGTATTTATTGAAAGATGGAACGCGACATCAAGATTATTAGAAGAGAATACAGGCCTAAGGAAATAACATAGACCAATGACCTTCACTCTTTTTACTCACTAATAAAAGTGCCCTCATGTTAGCTATGCGCGAGATGAATATGTCACCGGAAAATAACAAGACTCGTAAGTTGATCAATTTTCTAGGTAGTTAATCAACTCTCGGAAAATAATAAACGGCATTTGAAATGTACTATTTAACGCATTGAATTTTAGTAAATAGATTACTTACGGCGTCTTGCCGTTAAATCATACGACAAAGGCAAGGTGTACGTTGATTGGTGAAAAGACTCACGTGCTTTTATACCGCTCCCCGCCACCCGGCCGCCGCCATTACCGGCTTCAACGTAAACAAATCTATCTAGTCCGTACTTGTTTTTCTTTATTTACAGTAGTAAAATTAACAATTGTTGTTTTGTTTGTAGTTAGAAATATTTTTTTTGAAATACATTGTTGATAAGTTCGTCTAGCATAGACGATCTTTAATATTCCTATATCGAAAATATAAATATTAAAACAAGATATCTAAGTGTTTGTAACTCTATGAATAAACACTTGCTAAATGCTTATAATGAATACTGTCGACCAATCATAGAAAAGTGTATTAAATGACGGATAATAGTGTACCGTCAAATAGTACACTGGGCAACGATTGGTCCATTTGTGGATGATTTTACTTGTAGCAATATAGTTAATTACTAAATTACGGCTAAGTACCGTAAGTTGATGAATTAGCTAAAATTCAATGCGTTAAATAGTACATTTCAACTGCCGTTTATTATTTTCCGAGAGTTGATTAACTACCTAGAAAATTGATCAACTTACGAGTCTTGTTATTTTCCGGTGACAAATATATATGATACAGTATTAAATGTATTAATTTATTATTAACTATAATGCATCAAAGTAATTAAAAAAAGCCTTTATTTGATTGCAAAATTCTGGACTGTCTAATAAACCGTAAATAAATATGAAAATAGGTATAAAAATAAAAATTCCGAGTTTGTTTTAATTTTGAACAATACATTTTATATTTCATGACCTACGTACAGTATATCATATTTAAAGGGTTCCTCTACAAATATTTTCAAACCCACTGTAACTTTTTCAGCTTTTAAACTTTTTCCCGTTTATATTTTTATTTCAGCTTAGTTTATATGATACTAGCTTCCGCCTGCGGCTTCGCCCGCGTGAAATTATTTTTTTGTCAATCCTGGTACCTCATGTCTAAGGTACCAAGATTCATGGTTTTATCTTCAATTCAATCCCTATTTCACCCCCACACTGGTAAAAATTTCAAAAATGCTAGAACAAAACGATTTTTTGTTTCTTATGACGTGATAGTTGACGAACTTGCATACTAACTTTCAACCCTTATTCACCCCCTAACTAGTAGAAATTTCAAAAATGCTAGAACTAATGTATAATGATTTCTTATAAGTGCTGATTTTATCTTTTAAAATTAAGAAATCCCATACAAATTTTCAACCTCTATTTCAACCCCCTTCATCCCTTTTTTTAGAAATAAAAAGTAGCCTATGATCTGTCTCAGGGTCTGTACCAAATTTCATCAAAATCGGTTGCGAGGTTTAAGCGGGAAAGCGTAACAGACGGACAGACAGACAGTTACTTTCGGATATATAATATTAGTTGGGATAAAATTAGTCGGCTTAATCATTATGGTGTAAGCTTAATAAGAAAAAAATGTATAAAATTTTTTAACTATTTTTTCTCTACAATAGCATATTATTTTATTATTTATGTTAAATAAAAAATCGAATTACTAGGATTAAAATAAAAGGCAAAAAAGATAGCAGAGCGTGGTTTCGATCCACGGACCTCTGGGTTATGGGCCCAGCACGCTTCCACTGCGCCACTCTGCTCACGATGACATATGTGAAATTACCGCACACTTGCAGAAGAATTTTGTTATCACAAGTTCTTACAATATTTTTTGCCTTTCATAAATGTTCATGTTTTCGTTTTAAATGTAGTTATAGTGCTAGAATTATTAGTTTCCTCCTTTATTCTTTCGGTTAAAATAACGCTAATACAAGTAAATTATTTTGTAGCTAGCTTAATCATTATAGTGTAAGGCTTAATAAGAATTAAAAAAAAATAGTAATTATGAAGCTTCACAAATTACAGATAACGAATTCAATCTAATAAAATATCACAAAATTGCAATCAAACAATGAAATTGTATTATGAAATCACACATTATAATTAATTTAATTATTAATATTGGTTAATTATAAATACAATAAAAAGTAAATAATTTAATTATTTATTATTCAACTAATAATTAGATATTTAGATAAAACACAAAAATATGTCTCAAAGAAAATATTATATCTAAGAAGATAGAAATATGCGTTTAGTTTCACAATAATATATTATTTTGTACTCGAGTAGTCGACGAAACAATACTTAATATAGGTATATTAACTTATATTCAATTTCAAAAAAAGAACCAGTAATTTGCATTAAAATATATTATTGTAAAGCTTTTATAATTTTTTTTTTTTTTGAGATATGCTGTTATCACCGTTTATTGATTACTTACGCTATAATTAACATTTTTCTTTTTTTCATAGGTTCCTGGTTTTAATCATTTACGCGGAAAGTATAAAAATTTTGTGTATGATACAATTACCATTTACATAGCAAAAACCGCCGCTATTACAAGTACCTTTAGAGCTATCTGAACCTTAACATGTACAGTCTGACAGGTCACTATGCGTACATGAAATACATAAAGAGATCTTCGTTCAATTAAATTAATTTATTCAAATATATATAAAAAATAACGCCGTAATCTTAGTACATATATTACATATTATAAAAAAAAAACTTAAATTAACCAAACGACTAGGCATTATTAAAAAGCAACAAAAGAACTATTCTAGCAACGAGTTCAGTCCAAGGTCTACTATAGATCTATTACCTAATCAGTAAAGGTAAAAAAAAATTGCTCATGATTAAAGAGGTAACATTGTTTTATTGAGGCAATAACAAATCTACGTCATCCTTACGTTTTTTCCCCTCTGGAGAGGTAAGACTGAGAATCGTCACGGATGCCACCGCCACCAAATGCCGCGGTGATTATGTCGGACAGACCTACCGACTAAATTCAGTCTGAGTCTTGCCCATTAGAGCTCTAAAGTTTGTGTCGATGGCTGAAAGAGATATCCTTCCCTTCATGATACATGTTCTAAAGTACCTAATGATCTATCGCCTTGTAATAAAAACTAAGATTTTTTTACATATTAATATCTTCGAGCATGTCGTCTTGGCGTTGGTTTACAAATTGGATGTTCGAATTCCAATTTTCGAATTTCATATATACATTTATCTGATCCTACAGTGAAAGAAAACATCTTGAGGCAATCTACATTCGTGAAGAAATTCGAAGTAGTAAGCCAATCCGAGCCAGCGTGGTTGGCTGAGGTCTAATGCCCCTAACATAGGGTACACCCTTCATGCCCTCTAAATGGGGACGATAGGGTGTAATGATCAGTTTATGAATAAGGCTACAGCCCCATTGTAGCATCAAATAGTCATAATCCTGCACTGTGTGCAATTATAAATGTTTCAAAATATTGGACAATGACACTTGGAATTTCATAACGTAAAAATCAGTTCCCAGGCATAAGTGTTTTGTCCACTAATCATGTTATAGAAGTGTTTTGTTGACTAATCATGTAAATTATAGTTACTTGACAAATGACAGCCAATTGTCTTTCAGTGAAAACTCAGGCATCAGAAACTGTTAGTCGCTTTTTTCCATCATGTTACCGCCTACAAGATAGCTTAGAAGACAGTTATCGAATAAATTCCACATTGGACTTTGGAAGTATTTAATAAACTATAACTATAAATAACTCGTAAAAAATAACGCATATCAAACAAAGAAGACGCACTTACAATGGAACTTCTCGCGTTTTTTTTTTCCTTTCACTTTTTTTTTTAACCAAATTAATGGTTCGCACACAATTTTTATCATACAGCCAGTTACTTATTTATATAAAGTCCATCGTACTCCTTGGTGGAAAATTGGTCATAAAGATTTAATCCTAAAATCCATATTCCGAATTCAAACATTAATTGTTTTTATTGGGATTAATCTAGCACTTTTAAAAAGACGCGGTAACAAATGTTGAGTCTTCACAAATAAAACGCGAGGGAAAATTTTCCCCAAACTAATGCGTATTTTGTGATTTTGAAGGCAGAATCGCAAAACGATGGCATGATTGATAACTCGCACTGAAATGAAATTTGATCCATTACGTAATTTGTGGAGATAATAATTCGAACATTAGCCGCTTAGCACTCAACTAATTGTCTCCGCTGATACACTGATGGAAGGGCGATATGGAGGCATAGTGAAAGTGAAAAAGTAGACTGTCTTTACTACGCATCGTGTCTGCACTGGTAGCATGGACACCTCCACAAATGAAATTTGGCAATAAAATACGACAAAGTATGAAACTTTGAATGAAATAGAAAACACAACATTACCGTAGTAATATACACACTTGTAGGACTTAACATACAGACTTGTCTAGTTTGAGTTCCACTAGTACCCAATTTGAAGACCCATTTATTGACCACGAGCACATATGCAAAACAATAAATTAACAAATGACCAATTAGGACTCGACCTGACGGGCCGTCGGTGCCGTACTCCCGCACCTCGAAGCCTGGCTTAACGGGAAGGAGGAGGTCACCTACTGATTGACGTAGATATTCACAGGGCATGGCTGCTTCGATGAGTATCTGTGTCGAATAGGATGGGAGGGATCGACACATTGCCACCACTGCGCATCCCACCTCGACTCGGCCCAGCACACGAGTGCCCCGCGTGGGCCTCTGAGCGCCGAGTCTTGGTCGCAGAGATCGGGCAAGATCTGTCTCCGCCGCCATTGATTGCGGCAATCAATGCCGGCGGCTGGCGGACGAGGGAGGTTGGAGGGCTGTGGCCTCCTTCTGTGAAGCAGTGATGCTCCAGAAGGAGGTCGCCGAGCGGGGTCGGGAGATGGCCGATCCCGCTGGAAAGAGGCGGCGCCGGGCTCGGTAGCACAGCTGCGGCGCCGCGCGGGTCGCCGTATCCGCGGGCGTGACTACCTCGCGCCCGCCGGCGACCCGGGAATGACCACGCCCCTTCCGTAGCCGGGGGCGTCGTCGGTGGAGGAGATCGGGGGAGGTAGTGTAGCCTCCCCCAAGGAGGGCTCCCCTGTACGCGCAGGGGAGCGGAGACTGGGGGTTCCCGGATGTCACTTGGCGTTCCCGGGGCTCCCTACATGCCTGAGGAAGGCCATCCCTGAGGTTTTTAGTGGGTAGGCCTCCTCCTTCTGGGAAGGAGAGCCCCATATAACCGCCGGTTCGCCACAGTTGGGGTTTCCATTTTTTAATGCATTTTCCTCAGGGTTACAAAAAAAAATATTATAATAAGGACCCGACCTGAGCATAAGCTGTAACAGACTAATCTATGGCAGCGCTACTATTCTGGTCAGGCCTAATTAGAGCGAAATACTCACACACTAAAATTAATATTTTTCTATCTATCACTTACATCTTCATAACGTCAGCAAAGAAGATGAGGTGCGCAGGAAATACTTATTCTGATGCTACAGTATCTATAAGGTGTATAAGATTAATCCAAGTCAAATACAAATCTTAAACAGCGTAATGAAAAATAACACAAGATGTACTTTAGACATTGAAGCAAGAATTGTAATAGCAAAACACATTCACAAATGAATGTAAATTTAACGATAGTAACCTAAAAACACTGTATTAAATTTATATATGGCGTATAGCCTTCTATGGATGTGAATCATGGACGATAAATCAAAGGGACAGAAAAATTAAGAAACTTTTGGGTTGTCGTGTTTTTCTTTTAGCCTACTGCTACTGGCCTCTAACATATAGTTCATACTTCATAGTCTTTAGTATTTCTATCCTTCCATGACAGTTCTCACTTTTATACTTTTCTGTCATGCTACATACTTTCCTTTCTTACATTCCAGTTCTCTTGGTCATTTCTCTATTATATATCCATGTTAATGTATTTATTTGTATTTTGGGAGGTGAGGTTGATTCGAGAATCTTTATTTATTGTATTATCGTGTTGAAGACTGATGGAAAAGATAAGCTGGACGGAGATGGTATCTAGAAATTAAAAATCGGGTGGGGCTGTGCCGGGCACACGGCCGTTGGTTTTAACGTGAAACGTCTATGTTAGAAAATCGCTTTAAATAAAAACAAGATTGACGGTGTTTTAAGAATTTTAATAAAAAACTCAATGTCACAACAGCGAGCTGACTATATAAGTGAAATATTCACACCATATTTTTGTTTCTAAGACTAATAGTTTTTTAATTATTAAGGTACGATGATATAGACCTTTTCGTTACGGTCCACTTTTTAAACCTGGTACCCGTATGTTTCGGCGCGATTTTAAAGACGTTTCACGTCAAAAAATACATTTTTATGGACCCCACAAAAATAACGAACCAAAACAATACATAATAATAATACATACTGCTGAATGATAGCAAATCTGTGGCAAGCTTTGTGTAAGCAGCAAGCATAGCCTGCTGCACTGGTATTCTGCTTGACACAGTGGTGACATTGGGTACGGAAAACAATTTAGAACATGAGGTTTTACCACGCTTGAAAGTTCAAGTTGGTTTACTTGCTTGCTTGTACTAGATAGAAGGGTAATATAGTGGGCGGATCATGGCCTCTTAGCGTAGCGGGCTAGCATTTATTGGCCTCCTATTATACATCACGCCATGGATTTATAGCGCGGCCGCTTTGAAGTGGTGCGTTGAATCTAATTTCCTTTGAAACGAATTTTAATAGACTTAGCTTTGTAACAAAGATATCCCAAACAGTTTATAATCGATTGTTGATCTTTTATTTTGATTGTTAAGTCAACTCATAAAGTTGACAGTTAATAATGACGTATTCAAAAATTTTATAACTTTTATCTTGTATATTAAAAATGTCATGAAAATTCCCGGTGGCCATCGTGATCCTGCAATATTCCAATGTGCTTTTTATTTTTGGAATTTCATATATACATTTATCCGATGCGCCTATTGGTGAATACTTGTGAGGCAACTTGCATATATCTACGAAGAAATTCAAAGATATAGGAAATATGTACTTAACCAATCCGCTCCGGGCTAGCGTAGATGACTAAAGCCTAATAGCCCTAAGATAGTAAAAGTTCGTGTCCCTTGGTGGGGTGTATATGCGCTGTAATGAAACGAAAAGTCGAAACATAATCAAGTTTCTTGTATTGCATGTATATGTATTTATGTCATGTGTATGTGTGTATGTGCATACTACGCTTCTGTTTGCGCCAATTACATGTTTATCTTATTTATTTTCCGTTCGGTTAACTGGCAGAGAATATCTTGTAGCATTAAGTACACCCTTTGTACCTATTCAGTGCAATAGAGTCAAATAACGGATGTTTATTCAAAAGATTAATATGCGCTTATAATTATTATTGAATAATTTTATTCTTAACATCATAACAATTTTTTAATGAAATATTTTCCTTGGCCAATGGCTATCGAACTCTAAAATGTTTTTGAAACACCTTTCTTGAATTGGATTGTAATTATTAATTTTACAGTATGCTTCACAATTATTTAAATTACTTACAATTCAAAAAGTCACTATCGTATTTATAAAAAATTAGCTGACCCGCGCCCACTTCGTTGGGCATAATATTAATAATCCCCGAAGCGAGCACGAAAGCGAACTGAATTAAACCCGAAGCCATCGCGCGCCGTCCGCTGATGATGATGATGATGATGATGATGATGATGATGATGATGACACTCCGCAATAATGTGGCTTTCTATTGGTGAAAGAATTTTTAAAATTGATGATGATGATGATGATGATGATGATGATGACACTCAGCAATTTGAGATTTAAACTATCCTATCTCTCAAGTTGGATCGAACTGCACATGGTGTGCGAATTTTATTATAATCGGTTAAGTAGTTTAGGAGTTCATTGAGCACAAACATTGTGACATGAGATTTATATATATTAGATTAGCTGACCCGACAGATATTGTCCTGTCAAATGTCAAATAGATTTTCCCGCTTTACTGTTGAAATTTTTCCTGAATTTTCTTTGCTACAAACCTCACGGAGCCTGAGACCTTTCCAACGAATGCAAAACCGTGGAAATCGGTTCGTGCGTTCTGAAGGTATAGCGTCAGGAAGGAAAACCCGTCTTATTTTTATATAGTAGATATAATTACAACCAAACTTTCTTGTATAATAAGTAACAATCTAGAATTTTAATCGAACTAGTTAGTTTTTGAGATTTGACTAAACATTCAGTTTAAATACAACGTTACAGCGTAGCTGGACATCTACATCCGTAGCAGCAAGAAATTATCCGAGACTCTGCTACACCATGCTACGGATGAAATGCTGTTGCTTTGTTGTCTACGCGTGTTACATGTTGCTACAGTAATAATCTACATGACATTGGCTACACACTACGAGTATAGTGCTGTCCTTCAAGCAAGATTTTTTATGTTTGAGTGTAAAATAAATAATTAGCTTAGTAATGAATTATAACTATTATACCATGTCACAGCTACTAGAGGCATGAAAGTAATACTGTAAAAATATTTAAAAAATTGTGACATAATGTTGCAATAAATGTTATTATTGACGACCTCCGTAGTCAGGCAGTCATATCTATTCGTTACCCTAGACCCCATAATACAAGTTTACTTTGGGCTAGGCTAGTTGGTGTAAGTGTAAGAAATATTTATTTATTTTTATTTGTTACATAAATATAACATTTTCTCTTTGTAATATTAGTATAGATAAAAAATAGGTGTGATAGTTTCAAAAAGATACCACAGAGTTTACTGTAGGCTAGGCTAATTAGTGTCTGTGTAAGAAATATTTATTTATTTATGATTATTACTAAGCAATTAGGTTAGCTTTTATTTATTTGGAAAGCAAGGCTTTGACTCGGCATATGAGGTGATTCACTAGTGCTATAGTACAGGAACCCACTATACGCTATTATAAACGACTTATAGTTTGATCTACGAACGAGTTACGTAAATAATAGTTGAATTCTGCTTTTTATTAAATAAATAGTTTAAAAACTGTTTGTTAGCAGTTGATTATCTTGTTAGGCTTAAAAAAATATTATTTCCTTTCCCAGAGTCAAAAGTTGATGCAAAAAAAAATTGAGGACTACTTTTCAAGTAAATAATCTATTTACGCCAAACACATGTTTCGCGCTTGTTGCCCGCACACGATCACTGGTAGATATTACTTGGTTGCAACATGGTGGCTGAAATGACGTGACAATAAGTAACCGACCTGTATGCGATCCGTGCTTTTACATATTTATTTCTATCTATTATGAGTGTATTTAAACTGAGCTAGTAAGAATATTGAAGAGAAGAGAAGAACTCAGTGGGTAATTCCTATGGTCGACCTACAGTTTTCCAAAGGCGTAATAAAAACACGGTAACAATTTGATTTGATATTTAACAATCAACGATAATAGGGCCCATCACGTTCTTTATATATACAAATATATAAAAATATATAATCAAAAGGTGCTTGACTAAAATTACCATATTATTTTAAATATTAGCTTATTAAATAAATGATGGGGTTATGTGAAAGATAAAATCTACACGGAGTTGATTGAATTGATTGCGGCTCAAAACTCAAACTCAACTTCATTTTCAACTGCTTTTTTGTAATTTTTTTCACTGTCTAAATGTTTTTAAAACTTTGATGAAGGAATTCAATAATAATTGCCAAATCATAATTTTTATAATACAGTGAAAATATAATGAATATAATAATTTAATAAATCTTTGATACTCAATATATTATTTAATGTTGATTTAAAAAACAATGTTCTTATTAAATAACAACTCATATTTTTCTTTCCTAATGTTCTTTTCCACGTGATTAGTTTTGTTTCGTCCGATTTGTTTGTAACTTCTAAATATTTAATGTATTTTTGTTATAACATTAATTGACTGCGTTACTTGTGATTGGTAATGTGACAACATTGAGTTTTATAAACAAATGTTTATATATTGTTAAGTTTATTTTATAAATAAGTTAAATATTTGCTACTTAATGTTAGTCAATTGATAGAGTATCAACAATTCTATGATTCTGTACGCACTAACGCTACAATTCACGCGAGGCGCAGTGCAGCGCTCCAATAAATAAGCCATAAATGGCCAAAGGATTGCCGAGGCTTCCGGCACGATTGCCTGGCAAGCTAGTTTGTTCAGCCGGCTTCACTCACGTGAATCATTCCACTTGCCACGTGCGATTACAATTCTAATTAAAATATGTCGCATATTAGTTCAATTAATATTACTTATATGTAGAGGGAGGAGGTTTTAACACATTCAAAAAAAATGTTTTTATCCATGCTAACGTGTTCCTTATTTTTTAAATTATAAGTACGCTTTTTGAAGTATTTAATCACAATATCAATAGACATAAAACTAATTAAAAACCAACAAAAATGTTTTTAGATAATTACATCCAATTCAAACCGGAAGAAATATAATAGAAAATAAATATCTCCTATAATTGAAAAAATAACGTTTTCTATTCCCAATTAAATAAACAAAATATAAGAATCAAGAGTAATCAATTGCACCGTATGGTTGATATTTAGAAATAAATACTTTCTGTAATTTTTCCATTAAAAAGCTAGATACGCGAATGAAAAATAAAGTCAATATATCAGGTTGGTTCCAAATTCCAACCAAATTTAACAAACCTGTTGTTCTCTATCACAACTTTTTCTTCTTTCGTGAGATACTTTCTAGTTCCTCCTCATCCTGTATAAGAACCACAGTGACTTAATATAATGGTAATCATTCATTCAATTCATTTAAATAGGCATTTTTTACCTTTAAACAAAAGCAGAAATACGGAGGTTAGAGGTAATGTTAGCATCACATTATCACTTAATAATGTCAACATTACTTTATGACAGAGCCAAGTTGTTCTTCTCTCCGAGGCAAGTTAAGACTGCTACTAATAAATCACAGGTCAGACCTCATACGAGTTACTGTTCTACTATTGTCCTTCATATGACGGAACCGATTTAGTAAACCGGCGTAAAATAGCGCTTGCGTTGTGTTTCGCCGAGTGAGTGAGGGTACCGGAGGCCAAACCCCCCCTTCCCCCCTTATTCCCTTTTAAAAGGCCGGCAACGCATCTGTGCATCCTCTGGTGTTGCGGGTGTCCATGGGCAACGGTTATTGCTTACTATCAGGTGATCCGTTTGCTCGTTTGCTGCCTTATCCTATAAAAAGAAAAACCCCTCAACACCAACTTGGACCTTATGACTTGTTAAATACGAATTGAGGGTTTCTTTAACAAATGTAAAAGCAAATGTATTACATTGATTTTTATTGGCTTTGTTATTCTTTTAGATATCTACCTTAAGAAACAGTTCGATTTTCTTGGTCCACTCATGATCGTGATCTCCATTCATCAAGTAATTTGAAAAGTCAGGCACACAGTTTAACGATAATTTATTGTAAATTTTGTTATTACTTTTGATAAAGTATTTTCTTGCGCTCATTCTTCTTATCAGCTAAAAATACATCCTGAATGGGTGGTAGGAAAAAAAATTTGGACGATTCAAAAGAGCTTTCTATAAAGTCATATTTGTTAATAAAGTTAATTTCGATTTAGATTTGGATTTTTGATTTTGTTGAAAATTTCAGTTTTCACTAACTTTTTATCATCATATAGCGTGACTGGGATTCATCTAAGGAATATACCATACCCCATATCTAGGCGTTGGAAAGTAAATGCGTATTTAAGAGAGTGCTTCGTGAGCGCTGTCTGAAATCATTTACTTAAATATATTATTCTCAATTTTTCAATTAAATATGAAATACCAATTAAATATTAATATTCTCGATTATATATATAATTTTGTAGTCTATGTTTGTATAACCCGGTGTGAATGAGGTGAGAAATTGTTACACCAGCTATGATGTGGGTATGATATACCCAAAATTTTGATGTAAAATTTGTGATACTATGATTGTGTAATTAGCATTAATGCTTAAGATATATTAATAATAGTAACTATTCAACAAGATTAGTAAATAAAATACGAACATTAAGTTAAGCAGCATTTTTTTTTATTGAAATAACAAAATATCTAAATTATTTTCGAAAAATACAAATTTAGGCAATTAATTTCTTTTGCCATAAAAATCTAACGAAATTCCAACTTTGGTAAATCAATATAACAATAGTGTCTTCTAATTATCCCAACTAATATTATAAATGCGAAAGTGTGTTTGTTTGTTTGTTTGTTTATTTGTTTGTTTGTTTGTTTGTTTGTTACCTCTTCACGCTTAAACTACTGGACCGATTTCAAAAATTCTTTCACCTTTGGAAAGCTACATTCTCCCCGAGTAACATAGGCTACTTTTTATCCGGAAAAATCGACAGATCCCACGGGATGCGCAATAAAGGCTTCGCTCAAAACTACTGCACAGATTTTTATGCGGTTTTCATCAATAGATAGAGTGATTCTTGAGGAGTTTTGCGGCATTTTTTATCTCGGAAAAACGGATAGTCCCACGGGAAGCGCGATAAAATCTTCGCACCATAAACCGACTTCCGCGTATATGTAGCCGTGGCAAAAGCTATGACCCTTAACCCTCTATACACCCAATCCCGAAATCCACGCGGGCGAAGCCGCGGGCAGAAAGCTAGTTATAAATAAAAAAGGAACTGAAAAGTCTTGTGAGATCATGTAATAGAGCACCAAAATTACACCTACAAATCAACACAATTCCGTACCCCAGCCGCGGGTACGCATGTGTATTTGCCATCGCCGCCGGTGCAACACTAAACTCGATACTGTACCTCATCCCTTGCATCTTTACCTCCAGCTACTGAAACAACAGGACTTGCATGGCAACAATAACATTAAAATATCTGCGTTTAGAAATTTTTCGGGTATGACATACCCAACCTCACTCACGCCGGGTTAAGATAGTAAGTTTGTAATAGTTTTGATCTTTGTCTGCGCCACACTGATAGAGAATGTCCCGTTGCATTAAGTTCGCCTTTTGTGTGTTTATTTATATGTATATTGTGCGATAAATATTAAAATAAATAAATTAAATAAAATGGAAATGTCGAATACGAATTCTCACAATCCTCCAGCATATTTTAATGTGAGCTATGTTCAGACTTGTTCATTGGCTGATCATAAGCGGTCCTACGCGCCGCGCCGGCCGGGCACCTGTACGCGGTAACCGTGTTAATGTCCGGCTGTCGCCGCGTGGATTTTAATTTATTATCTCCTAACAAACGGCTTTGTCAGTGGTCCAAGTGACGAACGTCAGCGCAATTTACTTTTTGCGTGGAAAGCTATCAAATAATCTAGCAATTGTTTTTTACTAATGCTACATTTATAATTACCGGCTTGAAACAAAAGATTGGCGCTACACGTTTTGATAGATAGATTTCAGAATTTAGGTATATATATATATGTATATATGTGTGTGTGTGTGTATGCGTGTATGTCTGTCTGTGTGTGTGGCTGACTTATATACATAATACTTACACACGCATATGTATGTATTGTATATATAAGTATTTTTATTAAAAAAGTCTTAGTATTTCAAAGTATTTAACTATATCGTAATTTATTTGTCGTCTTGTAATTTTATTATATTTATTTTTTCAAAATCGTACACTGCCCATAGTTGCTTTCACATTTTGCATTGAGTCTACCTTTTGTATTTTAATTCTTCGATGATTTTGTTAATACAAATATTAAAAATATTTATACCACTAGTAGAGAAACATAAGAGGAACAGATTAATTCAACTCTTTACCTACATGCATTTCACTTCAAATCTATTCTGTATTTTACGCGAAGAAGTAATAAACATTTTTCCATTCATCCACTATTTACCGATTCCTGAACAATTCAGAACATCGGATCACATGGAATCAAACTTGCGTCAAACCCCTTTGGATAGTTATGGATATCTGGCAGGCCACATTCGGACCGGAAGATGAAACCGCGACATATAACCAATCGGCAATTAATCTGTCGAATGAATTTACTAGTTCTGCTGCGCTGTGAACTAAAAATATTTTATTCACCATAGACGCATGAATTAGGAAAATATTAATGAACTAAAACAACATAGTGCATCTGCATCCCTTGAAATAATAAATATTAAAATACCCCTTTAATATATATTTAAGAATGTGAGATGCGCGTCTAATTTCTAGACAGAATCGTTCTAAAAAGAATTGATTTTACGATGTTGTTGTACGTGATTTTGATTTACGATTGTGCTTGCGCTAATAGACCATCGTAGTGCTTCAGCAAATGTGTATTCAATTTATACGCGGTTTATGGAGCGTCACGTAAATGTGTTTTAGATAGATAGATATATTCTTTATTGTACATTAAATTTACATCACACATAATAAATTTCAAATACATTGTATTATTTGTACAATGGGCGGCCTTATCGCGAAGGGCGATTTCTTCCAGGCAACCTTAGGATGGAAAATGTTATTGAAGCCAAGAATTTGAATAATTGACAATGTACAACACATAAACACAGGATACATATTCTTAAATGCTACAAAACAATCTATGATACAGTACAAAACAAAAGAAAATCAATAAATCTCACAATACAAACACATATTACACACACAGACACATAGCCTATTACACACACAGACACATAGCCTTTTATCACACAGAAAACTTGTTTTTACAATACAATACAGTACCAGGGTCTACTTAGATACTTTAATCTTACCTATATTTACAGCAAAATAGCAGTGTTGTATTCATGTTGTATTCATTGCTGTATTCATGTGTAAAGAGTAATATAGTGAGATTATTGTATACAATTATATACAACATACACTGTAGTTTTTGTGGACGTTTCAGATTCGTCGGGAATCTTATAAGAATGTTCTAGATGCGACTAACCACTTGCTATCCCGCGGGCGCCTTTTTGTTAACACTATCTCCAATTTAACAAACAAAATATAAGAATCAAGGGTAATAAATTGCACCGTATGGTTGATATTTACAAATAAATACTTTCTGTAAAACTTCCATTAAAAAGTTAGATATGCGAATGGAAATAAAGTCAATTTTTTCAGGTTGTTCCAATTTCCAACCAAAAGACAATGCCAAGATTTCTATGGCGCCATGCCCCACCAAATTTTTTCCAGTTACAAACATAATTTATATATGAAATGATAGCTAAACATCTGTACTTTTGAAATAATAAAAGATAAATTATATTAAAGCAGAGGATCGGTAGTTATGATGGTATAAACAATATGATTTTTTTTCACAAATATTAAGTTTATCTTAGACTTTTTTATAAGATGCAATTTTTAGTAGCCATCTACTATATCCTAAAAACAATAATAACAACAACTAATTGTTCTAACTATAAAAAAACAATTTTAAATCCAGTTCAAGTAACGCTCATACTTTATTAGAACACACGATTGAGGCTATCTATCAAAGTCATCTTTATTTACGGATTCGTAAATAAAGATGACTTTATAGACCTAATATTACATTTCTATTTACAGTGCACTTCTTGATATATGTAAATACATGTTATTATCTAACGTAATATTTTTATTTTATTTTGCATCAGAAGTAAAATGCGTTTATTCCTAAAAGCCTTTTATTGAGAACTCATTCTTACTAAAATGAATGATTAAATAACACTATTGAACATAAAAAATTAACAGAACAACAATTAAAGAAAAAAACTATTACCTATACTAAAAAGCATGCGACTTAGGTCCAATAGGTTTATGTTGGCTAAAAGGACTTGTATCCAGTGGCCAATAAAATTTTTTAATAAAATAAGCTTTAAATTCTCCGACTAGGAAAAGGCATAGAATTCCATTAACAACTATTAAATGTAGTTTTTTTTCCCCAGCTTTTTAGATTTTTTATATTTGTTGTTAGGATCTATAATTTAATTAAATATTTTTCATAAATGTGTAATTACTGTAACTTAAATTAATCCTTGGGGCAGATCTTGGCATTCTCTTTTAACAAACCTGTTGTTCTCTATCATAGCTTTTTCTTCTTTGTTGTGATTTGAAGGCTTTCCTTGACCTAAGTTAGCAAATAAGCAGGCTATCTGATAGTATGTGGCTACGGTACACTAGCCGCGACTATAACCAGTTGCCATCCCGCAGGAACCTTTTTGTTAACACTATCGTTTATTAAAAGTAACCACTCATAACTTAATCCACCTCGGTCAGATTTTACAATGTCCCCGTGTATTTCGTTTTACAACTGCGCGCGTGCAAGTGGGCCGTCACGGCTTTAGCGTGTATGCAGTCGATGTTTCTTACCAATTCAAGAGACAATATATTGCAGTCTTGTAAATACCTATAATCAAGAGTCTTCTCAAATGTTTATATAAGCGTACGGCGTTATAAGCCTGTGTATGATTACAGGTTACAGAATATAAATGTAATTGTTAGGTTATCCGACAAAATGTCATAAATTAATACTTGTATATACTCATAACTAGAGATCGGATAATCGGATGCATATTTACCTAAGTTAATTTTTGGCTCACAAATTATGGAAGCGGTTTTTTTAAAATACATTTTGTTAAATAAAATTCCCGGGAAAATACGGGACTGCAAATTTAACGTAGTGATATGTTTGAAAATTACTAAATAGCACGTGGTATAAAAGACCGAGACTCCGGGTTCATTTATACAACTTTATTTATGCAACATGTTCTACAGTACCGGGAATTCCGGGATTTTTATTTATGGAAATAAAATAAAAAGACAGTCCCATACTTTGTCAAAAACTAAATTAGGTAAATAAATAAACATCCGGCTATCCAATTCCGCAATCCCGGGATTTTTATTTAACAAAACAATAAAAAGCCGTTTCCATACTTTGTCTTAAACTAACTTTAGGTAAATAGCATCCGATTATCCGATCTCTACTCATAACACAACATAACCCTTTATTGTATTCATAAAATACACACACTGTAACACTTTTTTTTCACTGATTTTAAGTACTATTAAAGACACTTTTTTTTATTCATATTGATTAAATTCACATTTACAATTGTATCTTGCATTGGTTATGTTTTCGTCGAATTGTTACTTTGACATTGACAGTTCTATAGTGTGGGCCGCTTATCATGATCCTAACACCATTATCTATGGGCAAATTAGGCAACCAAATCTAGCCAAGCGTCGTCTACAAAGATAGGTTCTTTATCAATAATACTGAAACATCACTCCGGAATTCATAGATTAAAAACAGTTTCGTAGATTAATAACTGCCCACAGATTATATACCGGATACTAATTAACAACAAATTATTTGCACTGCCGGTTACAAAAATATCATTTAGGATTAAACTTAAATTTAGGAAGATCAATTCTTCCTTTCCTTTATTTGTGGCGGATCGACATAGTTTCCACATCATCCTAGTTCCATTTAATAACAAACATCACATACTATACATCGTCTATATAGTCTTTGCCTCATCGGTGGTAAGCCATCTGTAATGGTATACTAATCTGTGACTTGGAGATCTGAAATCTGGGAATTGGGAATCGATCTATTGTAAAAATCTCACGCATATTTCGTGATATAAAAATCGTATAAAAGTTACTGAAAGTGGTGTCAGGATCACAAATTTCAGGAGTATTTTATTTCCCATAAAATTATCCATATCTTTTGGAACCAACATAATTTAACCTAGTTGCCACCGGCACTTAGGAAAAAATAATAAACTAAAATATTTACATATTGAAAGCCCGATAAAAAGGTCAGTAATAGTTGCATTTATCTCTTTAATTCTTTAATCTCTTTAATTTCAATTTGTTCCCAATAGTAATGATTTTCACAAATAATTATTGATATTTGTTTTGAGCGGGTAGGCTTAACCACCCATACCAAATCATGCTGAAATTGGTTGCTCAGTTGCTAATCTCATGTATTTGAGGTAATTGGTGTTTGTATTTAATCATAATAATATAAATAATGTAAATTCTTGTTCTTTTAAAATGTAAATGTACCATAATTTGATGAATGTTCAATAGATCATGTTTGATATTTTTTCTTTGTAACCTAGTTGTCAGATTTAATTGTATGAAGAACAATAATGTATATGGGTTCCTTCTGAACCGCATAGACCACCCACAGTGAGTCCATGACTATGATAATGTAGCATTTTATGATATGTAACAGGGCAAAAAGGTACCGGGAGGTAGTTATACCTGAAAGCCCCGGCCCTACAAATTTATGTAAGAAAAATAAATACAAAATTCTTGGAGAAAACTATATAAAAGTTAAGAAGAATAGCTGCAATATTTTAAAAGAAGAGTTAAAATCGAGTGTCTGGACCCAGTCTCAAGGAAGGTATTCAGTACTAACCACCGGGGATGGGAATTTAGCATTAGAATACATGTTATTTCTTAGATTTTAGAATTACCATAATAAATAGTTTATTTCAATACCCTGATCAACTATTGTTGTTAAATATCCTTGCCGAGATTGGTCAAACAGCACCAGAACCAACCTGCCCTTGTGTCTACTCATCAAAATTTGTTATTTTAAGTATATAATAAAGTTATTTATTTTAATTGGTTATTTTAATTTTTAATTTAGTTGTTATAAAAAAATAAATATACATTTAAAGTGTTAAAGTTGATAATTAAATCAGTAATTTTGTTATTTTGTATTATTTGTGTTTTCTTTATAATTTTAGTTGGTGAGTAAGAGAAATATTACATTACAACACAAAAAAAAAGAAAATAACAAATGTACAAAAGGCGGCCTTATTGCTAAACAGCAATCTCTTCCAGGCAACCTAGGACCAGGGAAATATTAAAAGGAGATTTAAATATAGGATGGGTACAGTAATTGGACAGGACAATAGGCTATAACTAGTTTAAGTTAAGGAATCTTTGACAGGAAGTGAACACGGACTTGATTCTTAAAGGACTCCAGCGTTCGCGCTCCCCTAATACCCTCAGGGAGAGAGTTCCACAACCGGACGGCATAAGCCGAAAAAGAATATGAAAAATAGTCGGTACTTCGGGGCGGTATATCCAGGGTCAGATTAAAATTAGAACGCAAGGCACGACATGACGAACGGGATCGAAAAGAGAACAAGATTTAAGGTAGGATGGAGATGTTGGAAGGTACAAAATATCGTAAAGTAGGGATAAAACATGTAAGTCTCTGCGCTGGCGAATAGGTAACCATTTCAGTTGAAAGCGACAATTAGAAACATGGTCAAACCTAGGCAGATTAAAAATGAACCTGATGGCTACATTTTGCAGCCGCTCCAAACTGTCAAGTAATTCCTCAGATAAATTAATCCACGCAGCGTCAGCAAAGTCAATCAAGGAAAGCAAGAGTGACTGAGCTAACACTGTCTTTGTAGCTATAGGGAGAAAGCTTCTTAATCTATTTAGAGTACTATATGCAGCAAATAACTTCTTCCGGACAGCCTCAACCTGTGGCCGCCATGTCGCGCCTCACAGCCGAAAATATATTTGAAAAAGTATGGAAAATCTTATTTTATATTCCCTTCTTGCACCAACAGAGGGCCTCGCAAAATGTACCATGCCCCACATTAAGTTTAGGTCTTGCGCCGCCACTGCGCTACCATACCGGGAAAGTCTCCTTTCTCTCAATTTATAATTATTGATAACACAATTTCTGACGGTTTCGTCTAATTAAAAATTAAAAGTAAAAAAATCATGCATTGTCATACGAACTAAACGTGTATACCAAATTTCAGCTCAATCGGAAACCGGGAAGTGGATCAAATTTAAGTTGCAAGATTTGATTACAGAACGACAGACAACGGGACAGGTGAAACTAAATAAAAGCTGGTAAAAAATGGTTTTATTACCCTGTTACTTGAATGAAACATTGAACAGAATTTTTATCTTGGTGATCGACCACTCGTATCAATAACTATAATTGATTAAGTTTATTGATTTTTATTTTGAATTTTTATGCAAACTAATAGTTAAAGCATAAAGTAATTGAAAAGGATGAAAAGGGATTAAATAAGAAATGGGCTGTAAAATTATATAATGATTGATGAAGATAATTATATAAATGAAATAATATGATGAGAAATTGGATAAATATTACCTGACGACAATGTTGTAACTATGTGTAATAAAACTGACAATGACACTAGAATTTTTATGTAAAGGCCAAAAAGCTTAAACCTATATGTTGTACATAAACTAAAAAGGTGCGCAACAGTAATCATTTTTATACATTACTAGCTTTCTGCCCGCGGCTTCGCCCGCGTGGATTTCGGGATTGGGTGTATAGAGGGTTAAGGGTCATAGCTTTTGCCCACGGCTACATATACGCGGAAGTCGGTTTATGGTGCGAAGATTTTATCGCGCTTCCCGTGGGACTATCCGTTTTTCCGAGATAAAAAATGCCGCAAAACTCCTCAAGAATCACTCTATCTATTGATGAAAACCGCATAAAAATCTGTGCAGTAGTTTTTGAGCGAAGCCTTTATTGCGCATCCCGTGGGATCTGTCGATTTTTCCGGGATAAAAAGTAGCCTATGTTACTCGGGGAGAATGTAGCTTTCCAAAGGTGAAAGAATTTTTGAAATCGGTCCAGTAGTTTAAGCGTGAAGAGGTAACAAACAAACAAACAAACAAACAAATAAACAAACAAACAAACAAACACACTTTCGCATTTATAATATTAGTTGGGATTATTATGAAGCCAATCTGTCGGAGAGCATTCTCAGTTTGGACACAGGATACTTCTGCAATGTTTTTGTTGCTGCAGCTTGTTACAGTAAGAATCAATAATGTACACATTATGTATAAAATGTTAAATTTCGACCCCAAAACACAGCAAAAAGTAAAAAGAAATTAAACTTAATAATATCAATATCTACCGACGGTAAGTGTCCTGCACAGACGAAATCGCGGGCATAATAATAATACTGTAAAAATTTCATAACGAAATCAAACGACTCATTACTATATCACATGACAAGACTTTTGACAATCTATGATCGTGTAATTGGTTCTTGATTGGTTGATCTGGCATAGCTGCATACTGATGCAGAATGACATATATTGTCGTTTTAAGTCTTTTGTCCATCTGGCCGTATGAAAAGTTGCATTGTCGTGGTGCAATATGATATAGCGCTTCACGGAACTTGCAAATAATATACAGTAATTATTCACTGTACGATAATTTTCTAAATCAACAATAACCACGAGTTCAGATTATTATAATGAAGAAAAAAGTACTTTGGCTGGTTTTGACTTATCACAAATACCCATAGGCTTGATTGCTGCTTTGTTTTGGTATCGTAAAGTCTTTTGTCAATCAGACAAAATCCGTTTAATTCTTTATGACAGACGTCATTCTAAATGCTATCTGCTAACAGTAAAAAGTTAGGTAAAATCAATTTAACGCCAAAACACGTCCATCTCAGATCTTTGAGACATATCGTTTCTTCTCCCGTGTCAAAGCTGTCATGTGGCCGAGCTGGCGTCGCTCAGAGATGAAACTACCGTGACCAATGATATGTTTTCTCGTTATCTTTGACTTGACATCCATACAGTCGCCACGTCACTCCGTAGACGCAAAATTGCAACAACAAATATAGATTTACTCAAACGATTTTAAGACAGACAGATAAACATTAATCGTGTTTTAATGCATATTATTTTTATTTATCTTCAAAGATTTACGTTATATCGAAGATTTTTTATTAATCAGTAATGCGAACTCTAAGCTAAGTAAGTAAGTTCACTCGTGACTTAAAGACCGTAAGATTATATTGTTCTGGGAACACAGACGTCGGCAAAGAGTTCCACATCTTAGCTGTTCGTATTAAAAACGAAGACTGAAACCGTTTTGCACGTGTGCGAGGATAGTCCACCACGTATGGATGGTAGTTAAGCCTACATCTGGTTGACTGGTGGTGGAAAGAAAACCGAACCTATAGAAAACCGAAAGGCAAGCAACTCTTCGACGGTGGAATCTGGAGACATGAGTTTATAAGTATTTCGTCGTCGATAAGTTTTCTAGCTCGCCTTTCTACTGAGTCCAAGGCAGCCAACTGATAGCGGGCAGAGCCATCCCAAAGATGGCAGCAGTACTCCATGCAGGATCGAACTTGGACTTGATATAGGTTGAGCACCTGTTCTGCAGTGAAGTAGCGCCTAACTTTGGATAAAATGCCGAGCTTTTTAGCTGCAGTTTTCGCGAAGGACTCATTGTGTTCCCCGAAGTTTAGCTTGGACGAAATATCCATGCCGAGGAGCTGTATGTGGTTGGTTATCGGCAAATTTGTCTTTTAATTATGTTAATTATGTTAAAAATAAATTATCAACATCATTTTTTTTATGCAAAGGCCAAAGGATTTGATTGTACGAAAACAGAAATTGAAGATTTCATTAAGAAAACGTGACCTTTGTTCAAAAATTTTCGAAATATCATCACATATACATCTATACCGAGATTAAAGATGTTTTTTTATATATTTTATTAACCATCCTTTAATTTCTATGATTTTAAACAAGACAGTAGACGCGAGTTCAATTTGTATCGACTCTTCGACTCTGTTTTTTTCGACCGAAAGCGTAGAACTTTCAGTTCTCGTGTCTTCCACAAACACACTCAAAGCTGAATATAGTCATCTGCGGCTTCAGAATTAGGTTAATTTCATAAAAATGAATTTAAATATTCATCCATCATTTAATTTTCTGTTCGGTATAATTTTGCACTATACGGAAATTAACTAATAACTTCCTACATAAATTTTCATTTTCAGGTGTGTATTTACCTAAATAAATGATGTAAAGGTATTAATTTGTGTATACTATATCTCACTATAGTCACGCTTGGTGTGTATACTAAAACATTCCGCATAATATTTCAAATCATTAAACCTATAAAAGTTCGCTCCACGTCGAAATCGATGTTTATAGGTGTGTTTTACAATCCGGCTTAGGCAGCGTGTTGTCTAAGAAAATAGTGTAGAAGTCATAGAAGATTGACGAGTCAGGACGCGAACCCGCTCCGCTCGGCTGTTATCGTTGGACCCACTCCAACGGCCGCGCGACCAATCTCATAACAAGGTGCGAATCATTTCTTATTCAGGCATAAAAACTATGACTAATTCCTGATTATACCGCGTTTCATCGCTGACCTATTAACATGGAATTATGCGTGCGGTGCACGGGCGAACTTTTATAAATAGAATGCACAGATTCGTGGCGTTCGCGTAAGGCGTTTTGAGCGGTCAGTCGCCGCGCCAGAGCCGCCGCGCCGCCCGCCTTCGCGCCGCCCGGAACTTTGTGTTTCCAACTTGCAGTGTAGTCGCGCGCGTGCCACGTGATCGGTGCCACAAGTTTCCGAAGTGTTTAACATCCGCTAATCACCGTAACCGTGTTTCGAAAATAAAACGGCTGAAACCGGAGCACTTCGAAGGTTAATGACAAAATAAAAATGGTGCATTCAATGATGTGTCTGAACGGTCACAACCTGGATTCCTGCGGTTTGTTCTGTGCACACGTGAGTTTGACGGCGGTGCTGTCATGGAGCGTTGTTGTCAATCACAATTAATACATATCCTGAAGCACACGACACACAAAATTACATAACACAACAAAAAAAAATTAGTCGATGTGATTACCTACAAAATTCACACGATACTGTTCTTTGTAATCAAACATTTTTACATCATTCTTAAAGCAGTTTATTATTTCCGGTGTAGAAACGTGTTTTCATTGTGACACATAAGATTTTTTATTATTATTTTTAAGCTTATTCAAAAACGAATAATAAATTACATTATCACAAAATTTAACAATTTGCAAGATTTGAGTTCAATAATAATAAAGTCCTTAACTATGAAATCGCGGTTATTTCACTTGTGTTTAAAACAAAACTTTTTAAATTTAATCGCCATAGAGAATATATATTTTTGCATTATTTTTTAACTCTAAAATATAAGTTTTAGTTGCTATAAAATCTCTGAATTAGGATATTTTAAACGAAAAAAATCATTAAAAAAATCTTGCTGTTGTTTTACGTCAGAATTTTGTAGATTATTAGAACTATAACTTTATTACAAAAAAAATTTTTGCTTTCAAAACTGTGTTATTACTTAGTTTAATGTCTATTAACGTGTGTGTAAAAGTTTCGGAAGGTTTGCACATTTGCTTATTAAAAAATAAGGGCAACTTTGTTTGCAATAAGTATTTTTTTTTAAATCTCTATACAAATCCTTAATTTCATATTTCAACCCCAAATATTTATGCAAAATAACAATTAGTATATACGTATCGGAATAAACAATATGAGAAATGTTATCTCCTGTGGATATTAACGTTAATAAATGTTATTGTTTGTTTTTCCCTGTATGCTCGTCTCTATCAAGTACGATTTATTCCGAGGTAAGGTAATATAGGAAAGTAATGAAATTGGTCGGATTTCCTACCTATTAATATAGAAACGCAACAAATAAACAATAAGAATTATAAACACCAAATATTGTTTTTTACATTTCAACTTATATTCTTTAAAATTCTTTAAAATGTTTTATTTTTGTGTATTATAGAGTATTTAATACATAACAAAATACTATTCGATCGTATTACCTGGGGATATATTATACTTTCTATCTTTTCTTTCATTTTATAATTTTCATACTTACCATGTGCTCTTTAAATCAGAGAAAATATATTTGTGCGAGCTGGTGCCGCTGAAAAATTGTTTTATTTTCCGAGTAAAATTATATACTAACTAAAAATATATTACTGCCACAATATAATTTCACGATGAATTAGAAAATCTTCTAATTTATTCCAGTATCCACTTAATACATATGTTTTATTGCAAAATAAGTTATAAACGTATACTATTACAAAATTACAGAAGTGGACTTAATGCTTGAAGCATTTTCTACCAGTAAATTTATTCACAAGTTTGAACTTATAAATAGCTAATAGAATTATTCGCAAAAACAACATTAGAATAATGTCTTGTTTCACCTGCAAATTATCTACACACAAACAGACAAATGGAAACATTATACATATAAGGCAAGAGCGCTTTGTTTCTATGCAAAATGTCTGTCGAGTCTCGTCAACAACTTAAATTATGGTGCCGTAGTAAACGTAAGCAAAACATACTAATGTTGTTGTGTAATTTACAAATAGTTTCACACATAACATAATAACTAGGTTTATGCTATTAAAACACGGTGTACTATAATTACTTTTATTTGGAATTATCCACACTTATAATTCGTCACTTATATATATTTAGGTTATCACAAGAGGCACCAAACAACGGAATGCCCACATGGTCGCCTGCATTTATCATTACACCTCGGTTACTCTCAAGTAATAGTCAGTTTAATACTTTCTAGTTTCTAAAACATTTACAGATATAGGACATAATTATCTATATTATCTTAAATTGTGATTAGTATTTTATTTTATGTAAATACATTATAAAGTACGATATTACAAATATCAGTTTAATTGAAACATTATGAGTAACTTCCTATAAAAACTAGATACTGATTTTATGGCTTGGCTACTAGCACTTTCGAGCCACAACCAAACACTGATTAAGAACACTTTTACAGATTAGTTATATATTAAATAACTGATTATCTACGCGTATAATTATACATATCTAATAAACACGATGACAACACGACAGAAGAAAAAGTTTATATTAGGGTGATATGTTAAAAAATATTTATGCTTTCAACTATGGGTTTTTATTTAATATAGAAATACTTTTGTCGTTATCATTTTCATATTTATACGTTTATTTTCAACCAGAATGATATTTTTTTCTCATATAACAAAAGTTTTCATATTTATTTTTATTTTCAACTATTTTAAATTATCTCAAAAAATACAAGCGTTTTGTATTTTCATATTTATTCTTACCTTTATAACAAGACACCCTTGTAATTATATTTATTATATTTTCTTAAAATACAAAAGCGTTTTAATTTTAACTAGGGTGATATTTTTTCTCAAAAGACCTTTGTCTTATACTCTTACTAAGCTTTTGGTTTATATTTCGTTCTTAGGGAAATGTATAACTTTTTATAACACACTTCCAGAAAATATTACTGCTTTACCGTTTCATGAATTTAAAGCACACATTAAAAATACTCAAATGAAAAAAGGGTATTACAAGGTCAATGATTTCTTGATTGATGAAAATGCTTGGATGTAATTTTTACGATATTTAATTTCCTGAATGATTAAACATGCTTGGATGTAAATTTCGCGATATATAATTTTAATGATTCTTTAATAAATAATATTCTTGTTTTGTACCGGACATGTACATAACAGATTTGTTTAATGCGATATGACTCTTGTGACGGAAATATATATTTGTTAGTTATTTTAACTTGTATCAGAGGTTGGGTTCAGACTGTGTATCTGAAGCCGGCTTCCAACTGACGACTCTGTAATGATACAGGGAGAGAAAAAAAATTGCCCTTACTGGTTTTCTTGCTGGTTCTTTCCAGTACAAGGTCTCCCGCCGTAGACTTGTGAACCAATGGCGTAGCACCTTTGACATTCAAAATGACTGTAAAATTCTTTTTGGAGATTAAATTTTTGATTTGTTTGACATATTTATTCTTTAGGGTGATATTTTTCTTTCAACAGACAAAAGTTTGTATTCTCATATTTATATATTTACTTTGTTAAGTCAACATATAAACAACATATAAACAACGAAAAAACAATTGTCAATACCACGGTAAATATATAATGTACACATATCAAAATATCGACTTTTATATGTATGTATTATGTTTCTTGGTCACTTGTAATAGCAACGGGTTCGGTAATGTCATAATCGGCAACATATTTTTTCATTAAAGTCGATAATCGCTTACCATTAGATAATCTTTTATAATCCACTATTAAATAAAAAAGTCCAAACAGATACACAGCCGTGGTTTATTATGTGGTCCTTATTGTCTTTTGTTTTATTTCTAAGCGTCTTATCGTATCTTGTTGAATTAACTTGTTGATTGTTGAATTTGTTGAACCAATTCTTCTTTGTCTTGCCCCGTTCCGAATTTTATTTAGTATCGGCGCCCACACACACAGTCCACCCATTGTTTCTTCGCCCCCCCCCCCCACACCACTTTCAAGTCCAAAACTTTTCTAGTAATATGATCATTCCTTCTTTTTTTTCAATTTTTCAACAATAGTGGCTACCTTCACTGTTCGATTAACCAATATATTCACTCTTATTTTAACTTCCACCGACTGTCATAAGAACCAATCTGTCGAAAAACTACTCACTAATCAAAGCTTTTCAATCACTAAGCAAAGCAAAAAAAATGGGTGTTCTCAACAGAGCGAAGCGGTACTTCACGCCCAGTCAGCGTCTGATGCTTTATAAAGCTCAAATACGGCCGCATATGGAGTACTGCTCACACCTCTGGGCTGGAGCCCCCAAATATCAACTCGACCCTTTTGACTCCCTGCAAAGGCGTGCTTTCCGTATCATCGGTGATCCCATATTACGGCCTCAACAGAGACCTTGGAGCAGCGGAGAGACTTTGGCTCTCTGTGTGTTCTTTATAGGTTCTTTAACGGAGAATGCTCTGAGGAACTATTTGCAATGGTGCCTTCGTCACCTTTTACCATCGCACCACCCGCCACCGCAGTAGAGTTCATCCATATCACCTGGAACCGATCTTGTCTAGTACAGTTCGGTTTCAGCGTTCATTCCTTCCGCGTACATGCAAACTCGGAATAAGCTCCCAGCTGCGATGTTTCCTGAGCGCTACGATATGTCTAACTTCAAACGAGGCTTAAAAAGAGTATTTCTCTCCAGGTAGGCAGCGGCTCAGCTGTGCCCCTGCACTGCAGATATCCATGAGCGATAGTTAGCACTTACCATCAGGTGGGCCATTTGCTCGTCTGCCGCCGTATGGAATAAAAAAAAGAAGCTTATTAAAACTAATTAAATGTATAATTTACATTTTTCATATTATAATTATCACTGCATAGTATAAAACAAAGTCGCAATCCGCCGTCTGTTGTCCCTATGTATGCTTAGATCTTTAAAACTACGCAACGGATTTTGATGCGGTTTTTTTTAATAGATAGAGTGATTCTTAAAGAAGGTTTATATGTACGAGTACAATACGTGCATAATATGGTCAAACTTTCAACGTTCCAGGATTAGATACGAGAGTTGAGTGTTTTTCACATGGCCAATTATATGTCGCGCTGTCAAGAGTAACCTCTAAGCAAAACATGTATGTATATTTACATAAGCATTGCATCCGTGCGAAGCCGGGGCGGGTCGCCAGTCATTTATAATTCCTTAACACTTGGCATTGTATAGCTATTATTATTAATTTTATTTTATATCATCTATTATTATTTATAAGTGGATTGCTACTATGTTCACTATATTTCATGTTAATATGGACTATAATTCCCTGAAATAAGTGAATTTTATTTTACTTTTATTTTTACTAGCTTTTATATTAGCTTCACCTATAACTATGTAAGAAAATCTTGGAATCTTAATTTGACACACTTCCCGGCTCCGATTGAGCTGAAATTTTGCATGCACGTGTAAGTCGAATGACAATGCATGGTTATGTGTGTGACGTCACTCTTAATCCAATATGGCGGACTTTCCCAAGATGGTGGACCAATTATTTATAATGCACCCCTACAATACGGGTATCAAATGAAAGGGTTTGCTAAGCTTGGTTTTTTAGTCGCAAAATAAATTAAAAGTAAAAAAAACAAGTTTTTATTAAATGCGCTAAAAAGAACACAATAAACTTTTACATATATAAGCTTGTCGTTAAAAGTATTCTGTAAGTAAGTAAATCTCGCGACAAGCTTTTATATGTAAAAGTTTATTTTGTTCTTATCAGCGCAATAAATAAAAGCTTGTATTTAATAAAAATACTATTAATTTTTATTATTTAAAGCGAGATTAGTTAACACTTATAAGGAAATTCCCTTACGCATTCATTGGCGTAATCATTTATTTATCGAAACATAGTAAGTGATGCTATAATGGAGGCTTCGTATCTGGTCTAAAATAAAAATCTTCTTACAAAAGGGCCTCCACCGACCCTCAGATGATCGAGTGTGCTTATCAAAGAATTTATGTGCTTGTCAAGCATTTTGTTCGTAGTATCGAGTACACTCATCACTGCTACTGTTTCTTATTTAAGATTTCCGTTATAGTATCATTTACATATAAATTAGGCCAAATCTAAGTCAGGCGGTGGCGGTTTGGTCCAGACCAGAGGTTCCCGATCTTTTTTGTGTCGTAGACTCTTTACCATGTCTTTCCGTTTTGACTAGACCCCCTACTTATTTGATATTGAATGCCTACATCCTTCAACTTACAACATTTTATATCAAAAAACAAAATCAAAATAATCTTTATTCAACATAGACCTTTACAGGCACTTATTGACGTCAACAAATAAAACAAAAAAAAAGCTTAAAAAAACAAAAACCTTGTCCGTACGTACGAATAAGGAAAAAAAAATTGACTTGACACCTGTTCGGAAATTGGGAGAGCCTTCTCGAGAAGAACAGGCAAGAAACTCTGAAGGTCTATTTTTTATCTCCTCTTTTCAATGTTAATAATTATAATAATATAATATAAAAATACAATACAATATAATATAAGATACAATCAAACCTAATACGATTACAGTCGTATGTATGTTTACATACACATATAAAAATAATACAAGATTATAAATAATGTTGTTACCAAACATGACTCTATGAATAGTGTCCCTATTCCCAAATACTGTGATCATTTAGATAGTCACTTACTTTATAATAACCTTTACTCATGAGTGTCTTTTTGATATGGATTTTAAATTTATATAAAGGCAAATCAATGACACTTTGCGGAAGTTTGTTAAACATAGATATACATTTCCCCAAGAACGAACAGCTAGTTTTATGGAGTCTGAACATTATAAATTTTTTTTTACTTCTTAGGTACTTTTATAATATTTATTTATGCAATTGTTGTATAATGATGAAAAGACGAATGTGGGTTTATACTATGGATGATACTATTATCACATGAGTGTTTTAATACCTAATTATAACAGTTGCATACAAGACTTTATCTACAATCATGATATGATTCCTCTATAAAAGATTCTCATACCATAGGATGTTGTACAGTGTTGTATGAATTATTTAAATTCGAGAAAAGTCTAATTGCGAAGCATGTAAAATAAACAATGCTTAATAAGTAAAAGAATTATTAGTCTACAATTTATTGTTCTTTTTTCAAAATTTTAACGATCTGGTGGTGAAAATGTCATTGCATGAGAATGTTCTGTTTTTGAAATTCATAATATCACGCGTTTGGATGATATAATGACCATAATATCATTGAGTGTTTTAATGTTGGCAATAAGCTAATTGTTATAGGTTCTTTTATAGAGGATTAATAGCATGATAGCAGATAAATAAATTTAGGTTTATATCATAGAAATTTTATGAACAAATATAGTTTTTAGGATAGTTTAAGAATTTTTTTTTGTCATGTATTTAATTAAATCTTTATATTTATCGACATTGATTTGACGACCTCCGTAGTCGAGTGGTTGGTACACCAATTACAAGGTGTCGCCATCTCTGAGGTCCCGGGTTCGAGTCCCGGTGGGGGCAGATATTTGCGTGTTTTAATACGAGGGTCAAACTGAAAGTTCTTAGAACTGGCCACTTATAAACAATATAATAAAAAAGTAATTCTAAAATTTGAAAATAGAACTCTTTGCCAATATTACTGAGTATATATTTCATTCATTTGTCATTTGTTTTACGATTTGGCGGCAAATTGAAAATTGCCTGTGTCACGTCAACATGAATTTAACACGAGAAAATTTTCGTGCAATGATTTTTTATGACTTTCGATGTCATTTAAGTCAACAAGAAAGTTATGATAGACTACGATTGGCCTTTCACGATGAAGCCCCATCTCGTGCGACTGTTTACAACTGGTTTAATGAGTTTAAACGTGGTCGCACTAATCTCACTGATGCTTTACGTGAGGGACGGCCTTCTACGGTGACGACTGAAGATAACATCTGTGTTGTGCGGCGTATGATAGAGACTGATAAAAGAGTGACCTATCAGCAGATTCGGACAAGCTTAGGCATCGGTATGAGTCAAGTGCAGAAAATCCTCCACGAACATTTAGCGGTCAGGAAGCTTTGCGCCCGGTGGATACCTCATAATTTGACTGAGGCTCAAAAACTCCATCGTGTGGATTGGTGCCGTAAAATGATTGAAAGATTTAACGGAGGTGACTCAAATGCTGTGTTCGACATACTAACAGGTGACGAAAGCTGGATTTACTGTTATGATCCTGAAACCAAAAGACAATCTGCTCAGTGGGTGTTTCCTTTCGAGGAGTTGCCAACTAAAGTGAAGAGAGATCGAAGTGCGGGAAAAAAAATGGTGGCCTCGTTCTTTGGAAGGATAGGTCATTTCGCAACAATTGTGTTAGAGGATCAAAAAACAGTTTCTGCAGAATGGTACACTACCAATTGTTTGCCACTTGTCTTGGAAAAAGTTCGTGAGAAACGACCTCGCAGTAGGATCCTCCTTCACCACGACAACGCCTCGTCACACACCGCCAAGCGAACGATCGACTATTTGGCGACATCAAACGTTGAATTACTGGGTCACGCGCCGTATAGCCCCGACCTCGCGCCTTGTGATTTTTATTTATTTCCAAAAATTAAAGAAAAACTTAAAGGAAAGCGGTTTATGAATGCTGAAGAAGCGGTGGCTGCGTATCGCGATGCCATTGAAGAGACCCCTAAGGACGAGTGGGCAAAATGCTTTTCCCAGTGGTTCCATCGCATGCAGCGTTGTATTGACGTGAATGGACAATATTTTGAAAAGATATAATAAAACTAATAACTGGCTAATGACTATCAGTTTTTGATTTTCTAAGAACTTTCAGTTTGACCCTCGTATATGACTTTATATTAGATGATAGTATAATGTAAGTAAATAAGTACTAGCAGTGTATGTTGAGATCTATTATCGTGGATCCCCGTTTTCATTTCATAGACCTCCACATTTTTATTTCGCTAACGTAGATCCCTTGCAAATGATCATTTGTCATAGACCTCTAGGGGTCTACGACAAATGGTCTAGACACTGGCCTTCGGGATGTCGCGGTTAACCTGCCAGTGCATTTACCATTTTCAAATCTGTATATCTGTGTGTGTGTTTGTGTGTCAGTAAAACACGGCAGCGATTGATCTTGTGCAAATATCGCCGCTGAGCTGTGGACCTTTGCAGCATATATCACTTTGACGACCTCCATAGTCGAGTGGATAGTACGCTGGTTTCAAGGAGTCGCCATCTCTGAGGTCCCGGGTTCGAATCCCGGTGGGGGCAGGTGTTTGTGTGATGAATGCGAACATTTGTACCTTAGTCATGGTTGTTGATATATATTTCTATCAAAATTATTTATATATGTATAATATATGTATGTCTATCCGTTACCCTAGATCCCATAGCACAAGCCTTACAGAGCTTAGTTTGGGCTAGGCTAATTGGTGTAAGTGTAAAATAAAAAAACAAAAAAAACAAAAACAAAAATTGTTACTTTTGAAAATAGAGCGACATCTCCTGACATTGTCGCGTGTCGCTCAAAAACGCGCCATACTAAATACATTGCAAAAGTGAAGTCACGATTTCACAAAAAAAAATATTACCTACATATAGATGTATACTTATAAATTTAAAAATATTACATATAATGTCAGAAAGATTAATATGTGTAGTTATTAACAGGGAAAAAGTGTAAATTGGCTTAATAAAGTAAAAGGCGAAGATGCAGATAGAATTTTCGATTATAACGAATAGTACTCGGTAGTTAAGGCATGATCTGCTAAAAATGCAAATTAGATTCCCATTCAAGACGATATTTTTTTTTTGTGAAATGGAGGAGAAAGAAAAAAAACTTATGCAATAACAAAATAAACAAGAATGTATCACATCACGTTTAACTTGTACGTACATAACTAAAATTCGGTACGGTACGGTACGTACATAACATAACTAAAATATATATAATATATGTATGACTATCCGTTGCCTTAGATCCCATAGCACAAGCCTTACAGAGCTAACTTTGGGCTAGGCTAATTGGTGTAAGTGTAACAAATATTTATTTATTTATACATGTATAACAATTGTTCTGTATGCTGGATAGGTTCCTACCATAAATTTGTTTAATTTTTTATTTTCGTTTAATTAAATAATAATTATTTTGTGTGTGTGTCTGTAGACCAGTGATTTCCGATTTGGTCTATATCAACCCCTAGGGGTCTATGACAACCTGCAAGGGGTCTATGTCAACGAAACAAAAATTTGGGGGTCCATGATAATGGATTTCAACATACAACTGATAGTATCTATTTAATGATACTATACTATCTTCTAATATAAATACATATACATTATTTATAAAACATAACATAACCCTTTATTGTATTCATAAAATACACACACAAAAAAAAAAGAAAATAACAAATGTACAAAAGGCGGCCTTATTGCTAAACAGCAATCTCTTCCAGGCAACCTAGGACCAGGGAAATATTAAAAGGAGATTTAAATATAGGATGGGTACAGTAATTGGACAGGACATTAGGCTATAACTAGTTTAAGTTAAGGAATCTTTGACAGGAAGTGAACACGGACTTGATTCTTAAAGGACTCCAGCGTTCGCGCTCCCCTAATACCCTCAGGGAGAGAGTTCCACAAACGGACGGCATAAGCCGAAAAAGAATATGAAAAATAGTCGGTACTTCGGGGCGGTATATCCAGAGTCAGATTAAAATTAGAACGCAAGGCACGACATGACGAATGGGATCGAAAAGAGAACAAAGATTTAAGGTAGGATGGAGAAGTTGGAAGGTACAAAATATTGTAAAGTAGGGATAAAACATGTAAGTCTCTGCGCTGGCAAATAGGTAACCATTTCAGTTGAAAGTGTCAATTAGAAACATGGTCAAACCTACGCAGATTAAAAATGAACCTGATAGCTACATTTTGCAGCCGCTCCAAGCTGTCAAGTAGTTCCTCAGATAAAAATAATCCACGCAGCGTCAGCGTAGTCAATCAAGGAAAGCAAGAGTGACTGAGCTAACACTGTCTTTGTAGCTATAGGGAGAAAGCTTCTTAATCTATTTAGAGTACTATATGCAGCAAATAACTTCTTCCGGACAGCCTCAACCTGCGGCCGCCATGTCATGCACTAGTCAAATACAATTATAAAAGTACCTATGAATTAAAAAAAAATATTTTATATATGCTTATACATTTTTGTATGTTGTATGATGTAGGCGTTCAAAATCAGGTAAGTAGGGGGTCTATCCAAAACCGTAAATCATGGCAAAGGGTCTACGATACAAAAAAGTTTGGGAACCTCTGCTGTAGATCAAATAAAATAACTATCTATTTATCTATATATCTAACAGCGACGAGCACTAAGAAAATAAAGATGAAAACAATAATGATTTTAGGAAACAACATTCTATTGCACAAATAAAACATTGACATATTTAGAACTAAAAAACAGAATGCAATAAAGATCTTGAAGTTGCCATTCATTAAAACATTTATCCAATATGCTTCATGATGTAGACTAACATAATTTCAATAGCTCATAACTTTTGCATTTTACTTTGTATTTAGACCGTTTCCGACGTGTTACTACTAATATATGCATATTCGCTCTTAAAAAAATAATTCAAGATTAATTCTGTTAGAGCGTGAAAATGGGTTGTAGAGGTAAAGAAACTGTCATTTTTGCAAAAATGTAATTTTTCAGGAGAAGCATTTAAAAATTTGACACCTCAGAAAGCAATGACGTTAGGAGATATACGCGAGATGAGTTGTTTATACTAAAACGTCAATTTTTAACCTTAATTTTAGATAAATAATTATAAAGTAAAGGGCTGCTCTAGGATAATTATTACATACTTAACTCATTTTTGAATTTTTTGCAAAAGTGACAGTGTCGCACCGGGCGTGCGATATGTACTTCAAACGCCTAAAGTCTCTTGCAAAAACAAATTACCCGCAGATTTGAGTAGTTACCTTCACTAGTACAAGACGAAAATAAATAACAAAATAAGACGATAGAGAAGAATAATGGACAATACCGAATTATTTCAAGCGATGCGCCCTTCGACGTTTGCCGCGTAAACACATCTCCGAGCGCATAATAAAAATCTCTGTTAAACGTTCTCTGTGCCGGCGGTGACGAGTGAACACTTCTTTTGTTGTGCCCGATCACGCATTCACATGTTATCACTTACAGTTTCTTCGCACGCCAAAGTTTAGACATTTCTAAATATACACAGCGTGATAAGACTTTATTTTTATGTCGTAAACAAATGTTATTATAATTTAAATACAAAACAATTAACACACAAGAAGGATAACGGAGTTCTTGAGGGTGTCATGAATTTTTTTTAAATTTTGTTTTTATCTTTTTTCGGTTCGGATTCGTCGTGCCATTATATATACTACTAGCGGACCCGACAGACTTCGCCCTGTCAAAAAGATTTGTAAAGTGGCAGTTTTTTGTTCCTACTTGAAATAACATATGATGACATTAAATTTGCTTGACAGAACTAACGTCACTTTTTTGTCTTGCCAAAGGTTCAAATTGGCTTTTAAGTATTACAAATTGTTTGTATAAAAATGTTGACTTCACACTTTTTCAAATTTTATTTTTTTATTTTTTCTACGTACAAACTTTCTCTGGACTTCTACGAATAATTCAAGATCAAAATTAGCCAAATCGGTAAAGGCATTGTTGAGTTATGCGCTTACCAACACATTTTGCGATTCATTTTTATATATAAGATTAATCACTTGTGTTGTTTAATGTTGTTTTCTTTTATGTTTGTTTTTCTTTTTATGGTTTTCGGCAGAATCAGCAGATTTTTAGATATGTTGTTCTCCTTGACGAGCTGATTCAGAATACTCAACTTTTAGAAAAAGTTAACAACGTATATCCAAAAATCTACTGATTCTACCGAAAACAATAAAAAGAAAAACAAACATAAAAGAAAACAACATTAAACAACACAAGTGATTAATAGTATATATGATGGCACGACGAATCCGAACCGAAAAAAGATAAAAACAAAATTTGAGCCCCCTAGCGGGAAAATGAGTCGTAAACTATTTTTGCGACCATTACATTTTTTGCTCAGCTTGACCAGGAGAATAACATATCCAAAATTTACACCTGGGTCCCGAAAACCACTTGGCCATTTAAACAGTATCATCTACTTTCTGGGTATTGTGACTTGACATCTTGTCGTATTCTGTGCTTTTTGTGGGATTTGCAGATAATAATAATATAATAATAATGGGAATAGCGCGTACGGAAGTGACGACCCTATCGCCCGCTGGTGGGGCATTTAATGCCTCTTGACTGCCATAAATACCCCATCAGTGCAGTCAGTCTCCCTCTAGACAGCCAGGACCCTCCTGATGCCAATCTTAACGTCGAAGCTGCCTCTCAATGTGAAAACCAGCATATACAAGCTGTACATCAGGCCACGTATAACATACGCGGCGCCGGCATGGTACGCGCTCACAGGAAAGACCGCCAGGAGAAAACTGGCAGTCTAGCAGTCCAAATCCTTGCGAGCAGTGGTCCGTGCACCTAGATACCTGAGAAACGACGTGATAACCAGAGACCTAAGGATGACCAGCCTGCACGACCACATAAGGACACTTGCGACCAACATGTTTCGCAGGGCTGCCAGTTCACGATTCCAACACCTCGTGAATATAGCCCCGTACCATGCCCGCCCGCCTGACAGAAGAGCGCAGCCTAGAAGCCTCGTCCTCTCAGAGAGCGACGAAGAGTAAAGGACGGAAGAACAACAAAATAGCTCAACCGAGCTAAGCAACCAGGATGGAGCTTAGACCCGTCCCCCCAATGCCCCGGCATTAGTTAATGTCGGCGATGAGGCCACTGAAGGGGGGCCAAGACCCCCGACCAGTCTCCCCTGCCCACAGAGAAGGCAGGGATGGAAGTCCCCGACTGCAGTCTCCCTCAGGGCAGCTTGTGGCGAGCTGTCGGTGAGTTGCGTCACCGAGGGTACCGATGTGCTTCAGGAGTACGTATGCCACCCGCCTCTGTCTTGCCTTAACCAGCCGGACAGAGTGGAGTCGCAAGAGCAGATGCTCGAAGGGTGGAAGTGTAATAATGTCATAACACCAGCGGCGTCTCGATCGCTGTCGCAGACACCTCTCTACACCCTTAGCCGTTCACCTCCAATGTTGCTCTCTTCGCACCAATATTGCTCTTTTTTTTTGGGGGCCCATTTAGTGAGTGGCGAGTCACCTGCCATATTTAAAATCAATTAGGAGGCTTTGAGAAGGCAGGTGACCGGAGTCTCTTCCATAGTCCTGTTCTCATTACCACCGAAATTGAAATGCAATAGTCCACAGGCTTTTTGACTACTAACGACAATAGTTTCTGTGCATCTAACTCGGTGTAGTCTTTGGCTGCAATTTTCATGATGCAGATAGAGATTGGACCCAGTTTGTACACTCCACGCACACTTTCATTAAATTTCGCTTAAATGGCCTCTACGCTTTGGATCTGTATCCCCGAGCACGGCTTATAAAGGTCCGTGTCTTATAAAGACGCGTGATATAAGCTACAATAATAATAATCTTTATTTTACTCACATATAAGGTATGTGATATTAAAACTAGGATATCATAAACTATATAATAATAATAAAAACTTAACCTTAGTATGAGAGCTTGGATTCTGAAAAAGGATAAACCTGTTCTACAAATCTCCAGGCTCGCTCACCTCTAAACATTTATGTTTCAAAATCAAAATAATATTTATTCAACATAGACCTTTACAGGCATTTATTGTCGTCAAAACAAACAAAACAAAAAAAAAAGCTTAAAAAAAAAACAAAAACCTTGTCCGTACGTACGAATAAGGAAAAAAAAATATTGACTCTACTCTATTGATTAAAAAGATAAACTGCGAATCTTACAGAAAATACAAGTACTACTATTGTAACCACTTCTTCTAACAGTTCCAAAATTCATGTCGTCCCATCCCATGAGACATGGGAATTGAATCAATCAAATGCACACATTCGTAAGTTGTTGTCTTAAAATGTATAACACCTCCGAATATAATAACTGTTATAACACAAAATGTAGCATTTAAGCTTTTGGCATTTCACTTACCCTTCCTCTATGAAACAAACCGAATATAAATTATAAGTCAGTATTTACTAAATTTAACTGCGCTTTTATACCTCCACAGCGACTTGTGGTCGTGGCACATGTAGACGAACCTTTACAACGTGCCTGCTGCGTATGTATTTTTTAATTTTCTATTTTGACAGGTTCCAAAATTGAATAATCTCTGACGTACGATCACGAGTGCTGCCATTGCGAAACGTGCGGCGTACTGAGACGCCACGTCAAATTACCGAGACTTCTTGCATTCGATTTTGAGCATTAAGCCGTAGACGGGGAATGTAGATTCCTTTGGAGAAATGTACACATTTGAGAAAGTTAATGTGTTGATGGTCGTACGCTGGTAGTTCATAGCGGGGTTTGGACAATGTTGACCCATATTGCACGTAAAAAGGTCGATTACAATGCGCGTGCGCCGATTTGGATTACGATCGCGCCCTGTTCATTGCCCGTTTGCTCTTGAGTTGGCTTGCTTTACTTACGTGTATTAATACGTTAATTTTCAAATTGTTATTCAAGATTAATATAAATTGAAAAAAAAATAAGAAATATTATAAGTAAAAGAAAGACGGAATATTATGAAAATAACATAAGATCGATTTTAACATATTACTAAACGAATGTTTACAAAGTACTTGAAAAAAAAAAAACAATTATTAAACATGTTTGTAAATATTTAAAAAGCCACCAAAAACACATATACTATCAAAATATTTCTTTGTTAGAACTTTTCTAATTCTAATTTTCTATTGACAATTTTTTTATTTTTATCGACAAGTTTTTCTTTGGCCTACGAAAGAGAACGATCACACTATTTATTTTCCATAATATAATATTTACAAATAAATGACAGTCGGTATTTGGAGACGATCGAATTCCCTCAAATTAAAAATGAATCGAATACAGTTGTTAAGTAGTAATAATAATAATAATTAGATTTATTTCACATTTCACATACATACAGCTTATATCACATATATATTTTTTGTTTACAATAACGTTCTTATAGCTATTGCATAAGTCCGCAGGCTTCCAAGTTAGGTACAACGTGTGATTTGAAAGACAGTGGTTCAGTCTCTGAGCAACAGAACAAATCAAAACAGAGCAAGCTCTAGCATATACTAATTTGTGTAGAACTAAACAATTATCCTATATGTGTATGTGTGTGTCTGTGTATGTACGGGCGTGTGCGTGTATGCCTTTATGATTATGCGTCTGTTACATATGTGTATCATGATCTTGAGTACTTATGATACAATTAGAGCTTCTGTGTCTTTGTAATTTAACTTTAAAAGCCACTCTTTAATTTTATGTTTGCAAATATATTTATTTAGGTTATGCAATTCAAGAGTTTGTTATATATTCCGCAGCTAGCGGCTGCCGTGTGCCGCTTAGCATACTTGGTATTACAGTTGATATTCAAATACCGGACTTTCCGTCTCCGACTTTTTGTTGAATGTGGCAGTCTGTCAAGTTTGTTGAGAAGAACAGTATTGAGGTCTACAACACATACATTTAGCGTTTTAAAACATTGAATTTAAAAAAATGGTACGTCAAGCAATCTTTTATAGTGACCAGAAAACGAACGCAAACGTCCTGCTTTCATATGCCGATTAATCCCAGGGTCCGATAGCCGCGGCAGCCATCATTCTTTTTGGCTAGATTTTCGACATCTGTCGGCGAGGTAAACAAATGTATGGACGTACAGAAGCTAGATATTCCGGACAGCAAAAGTTTTGTGTATTCATTTCAAAAATACGTGGTATTTCTGAAGTTACAATTTATAATACACAGAACATATAAGCCCAGCTAGGATATATGTAGCTATATATATACACAGTATAATATTACATTAATATGTCGCAGCATTTCCATAAATTATATAGTCATATGATTATTTTCACCTTTCACATAAAACGTCAGGCAAAATTTTCCTGGGTGAAATCATAGATGGCGTAACTATAGCAAGTGACGTTTTGTTGACATTGACATTTTAAATAATGGAGAATTGGACAGACGTTGCGAACGGTGGAGATATTATGGCCACAGTTCCTGAACGCATTGAGTGTTGAGTGAACGCATGTGCTTACGCCATCTTAAGATCGCCACGTTTTACATCAAATAACATATTTTCAATCCTAGTGAAATTTATTATTATGAATAATAATAAAATATTGTGTGATAATACGATTGTGCCTATTATTTTTTTTCTACTATGGAAAGGTTCTTCCATAGTAGAAACCTTTCCATAGTAGGAAGCTATGAAAAAGGAAAAAGAGATCGGCGATCCGACATATTTTTTGATTGGTCATGTTGCATGATTGGTGCATGATTTTGGTGCATGATTTTGGTTCAGAATATTATTTCATTATATTCAATTCATTCCGAGACCTTCAAGTGAGGTAATAGGCATCAACAAATTCCTTATTTAAATTTATGGAATGACATACTACAAAACATGAATAAACTCGACATTACATATAAAATAACACATATACCTACGTTAACATAACAAACAGTAGGTAGAAGGAAAGCAATAATATAAATATTTACTTTAAATTTCTCCTACAGAACTATAAAATGTACGTTTTAATAAAATGCGTATGTTTCAATAAGACTCCGGACTGTTAAAATATAGAAAACATTAACAATTTCCTTACTATTCTGAAGTCTATGTTTAATACTAGTTTTTCTCCCGCAGCTTCGCCTGTTTTTCATCAAAACCCGGCCAACAGGTTTTACCAGATTTTCCCGGGGTAAAATATATTTTCCTATGCCAAATATGTTCCTTCTTCAGTTCTCAAACTACCCCTTCACCACCTTTCATTAAAATCGATTCAGTAATTTATAAGCCTATTTCAATATCCTCTATTATACCCCCTTTAGGATTAATTTTTTACAACATAGAATGTCGTATTTATTTACATCTAATCAAAAGCGTGAAAAATAGGTTTCCAACTTGATGTACTTACAGTAAAAACTTACATCCTGTTTCATCCCACTACATCCCTTTTTCGAATTAAAAATCGTTTTTCAGGTTCTTGGCCATCTGTGACCAAATTCTATTTAAATCGGTTTAATAGTTTTGGTTCGTAAAAGTACGACAGACAGACAGATAGAGTTACTTTCGTATTTATAATATTATAGTAAGGATAAGGATTAAATAGCTTAGTAATTTCATGAGATTCCAATATCATTAAGAAATATAAAGAATCATACTGAGAATTATTTTTGAAAGCATAAATATTTAATGTATCTAATTCTTAAAGAGGTTGATAGGCCTTAATAATTACACAGTTAAGATGATTAATTTAAGGCATAAAGACTTCTTATAGCACTGCGAGAAAGTCAGTTAAATTAATCCTAACAGTTATCATGTTAAGAGTTTACATTGTCCCCCAGTTTACGATATTTAACACGATTAGAAATTATTAATTCTTCGCCTCATTATGAACCATAATGAATCTATGTGTATACAGGCGAACATCTATAAAAAAAAATTCCGGGACACATCATTAAACCGTGAAGGTTGTTTAGATTCTCCATTATTCCGCCATTTCGCGCTGACCGTCGACAAAATGGCGGTTATCTTGCCCTTATTCCCGAGCTTTCTCACAGTCGTTAGCAGTTGATGAAGTGATCGCTGATTGGTGCGAACGTCGTGTAGTTAGAAATGGTGCTAGGATATTTTTTGTGTTGAAAACGTAAATATTATTATTTTTTAAATTGATCGTGTTTGTTAGGGTTAATTGTACTATATATAAAAACGTGCTGGACTCTGTTATCGTTGTTTGTTAAATGACAAATTGGTATCGCGTTTTGACTATGCCTTCGGAGAACCCTAGGTCGACCATAGGGATTACACTGATTCTTCCGTCTTTAATGTCTTTTTTGGATATAACAGAGAAATAGAAACGAGATGCTATCTCGTGCCAGTAACTTAAATACCCCTACACATACCAAGTGTAAAATCTTACATTCAAGTTTTTTTGAATATATTTTATAAAAAACTTAAACCTAGTATGTCGCCGCTAGCGAGGCAAGGCTCACCAAGCACGGCAAGAACCTCCAGACAATACGTGTCGTATCCAGAATCACCGCTTTCTGTAACCGGCCCTTGATCCATCCTCTTAAGATGTTGATCAAGACAAGAGTGTTGGTTTGATAGCGAAGACGCTATCAAACCATTCGCAGACACAGCTATCGGAATAATCTCCGTCGAATCAACATCCCACATGGCGCTTACCTCATGTGCTAATTCAAAGTACTTGCTGGCATTGTCATTCTCTGCTTTCTTTCACAAGGTTCTCATCATGAGGGATGCTAATATCGACGAGCATTGTACGGCGTTTGGATCGGTCGTCCACTACGAGACCAGGTTTATTGCAGATAATAGTCCTGTCCGTGATGATAGAGAAATCCCAATAGAGGAACGCACGGCCAATTTCAAGAACTGGTGCGTAAAAAACTAAGTTATTATCATCGATACACTAGATTCGCCCGCCCGAACACTCACTACGTTCAAGTGAAGTGCAGGGTACACTCTGCACCTCGCTCAATGAGTCGTCGCCATTCGCGCAGTGTGCATCGCTCATAGGTCGACAATAAACATAATTAAAATAGTGATTAAATAGTAAACCTGAACAAAAATAATTATTGAAAATTTAAGTGAGTAAAATATTTAGTTGTTTAAGTGGAAATAAGGATAATAATATTATAATTATACAACGTAAACAATATTTTGTATTTATTGACGCCGCGCTGGCACGTGCTTGCTAAAATCATAGAGTAAAGCCATACAGATGTTCCTCCATTCCTAAGCGTACGCGGCGACTTTAGGTTAATATATGTACCTATAGACGGGATGATTATAAAATGTTTAGTTCGTATTTTTTTATTGTTTAGTACAAATTTATATAGTAGTAAAGTAATAATTAAATAAAGTCCTAATATTTTGTTTTCTTTTATGTTGGCATTCCTTCTATTATAAAACATAATAAGTGTATGAGGTACAATGTGCTTATTAAATTTGGTATCGCTTCTGCGGTGAAAACTCTTTGATACAAAGCGCTTTAACGTCATGCTTCACTGCGCTCGGCAAAATGTCATAAGTAAACGGCGGTTACGACGTTTTGGTTGAACGAAATCTATACTTCAACTAGCGATCCAGCAGTTGTCTTTTCCTATGGTCAGACGAGGATCACATAGATTTAGCGATCTAGCTGATTATAGTTCTAACATTCACCAGTATTTGAACACACTTTTTCCTTTAGTGTTCTTGTCTATCGGTAGAATATATGTCAATGGTTATTATTATTTATTTATTGGTACAGACAATTTTTTTAAATTTCTTATTGCTTTATTCTGTCAAACTGTGTAATAAATTCGGGACGGGAAATCTACAGAGTTCCCGTAGATACATATTTACTTAATAACTATTTTTTGACACCGACAAAATCTGTTCCTAACATTATTAAAAGAGGGCCGAATGTGTTTTAAAACCGTGTTTATACGCATTCAAGTATAAAGTAAAAGTTATACGCATTTAGATCATGCATCTATACATACATGTATATTATATACACGCAGCATATATATGTATATATTTTCACATACATTACATTCTACAAATTTTTCTTTTGTCCGAATTCGAAAGTCCATTTTCGACGCATGCATTCATACTTACATTCCATTAGTAATGGACACGCATCCATACATACTCGTGTAGTAGAAAGAAGGCGTGTATGATTATCACGACGGCAAAACACTGATTTTCAGCCGTTAGTTAGAAATGAAAGTATAAACTAATCTTACCAAATTCCTCCATTCTTATGTGAGTTCTATTTCTTATAAGTGTATGTGGATAAGATAATGACAATATTAAATATGTTAATATTATCAATTTCAAAAAGTATTGCGTTTTTCATATTAAGAACGTGCATGTTTTTATCAATAAATTTAACTTTAGCTAGTGTAAAACGGAGAACAATATAAGAAATAGGCTAGATTTCTTTAAACAAAAAATTTTATTTATCTTATGCTACTCATAAAAATATTGAATCCATACAATATTCCGAACTGCCAACACATTTTTATTGAGTCAGATTTCATCGTGAATATATCTCGTATTAATAATTTTGGGCTATCTCTGTAAAAAGTGCATTGGCTTATAAATTTTGAACGAAACAGCGCTAAAAATTTTATACTGCTGCTTTAGATCTATCAGTTATTTCGCTTGCCAACTGCTTGATCTTGCCTATGATATTTACAATAAACATTCAACCCGATACCAACATAATAATTTCAAAACGACCATATTTCAGTCTGAACAATTAATAATAACAATAAAAAGATTCAACTATCGGCGGTGAGTACAATTATTTTTATACAGCCTACATTATTGTTGATGTTGTACTGTTAGATTTCTTGCACCACCAACACTAGAACAAGTGTATTGCAATAACCTATTCCGTGTACATGAGAAGTGACCCAAAATGGCATAAAATGTCACAGAAAAATACAGCAGTTTTAAAAAATACCTGTACTGATCTGTAATTGCTAAACCTTACATACTGAATAAAAAATTACAGGTAAAATCCTATCAATCAATAAATAGTATAAAACAAAGTCGCTTTCGCTGTATGTCCGTATGTATGCTTAGATCTTTAAAACTACGCAACGGATTTTGACGCGGTTTTTTTTAATAGATAGAGTGATTCTTAAGGAAGGTTTGTATGTATAATAAATGCATAATATAGTAGAGAAACACTGATAAATTTAAAGGTTTCTAATGTGATGTCGTAAATAAGCACGTTTTTTTGCGCTTATATTGCAAACGCTGGCTGAACCCTACGAGATAGACCAAAATAATGTACTACAGTATTGTACAACTTACAAAAATTCACAAAAAAGTCCGCGATGGTATATGTCTATCTCTTAGGGATAACCCACCATAACCATTTTTTCACTGCACCCGTGCGAAGCCGGGGCGGGTCGCTAGTTACTATTATAAAGGCGAAAGTTTTTAAGTATGGATGTTTGTTACTCTTTCACGTAAAAACTACTGAATGGATTTGAATGAAACATTACCACAATATAGCTTATACATCAGAATAACACATAGGCTACAATTTTTGAGGTTTCTAATGTGAGGTCGTAAAAAAAACACATTTTTTGCGCTTACATTGCAAACGCTGACTGAATCCTACAAGATAGATCAAAACAATTTACTACAGTACCTATTGTACAACTTAAAAAGGTCTACAAAAAAGTCCGTGATGGTATATGTTTATCTCTTAGGAATAACCCACAAAAGGAAAAAGATCGTTAAATGTAGTTTATAGGAGCATACTGCAGTAGCTACCTATAGGCCTATGATTAGGGCTCTGCAGTGCTTAGTTACCGTATTTCTTACTTATTACTAGACTAGACGGGACGAACCTGAAGTCCACGCGAACGAAGTCGCGGGCAAAAGCTAGTAAATAATAAAATGTGCATAATAGTTATTTATGCAATTGTTGTATAATCAGGGGTATTACACGAATGTAGGTTTATCACACGAGGCATAGCAGAGTGTGATAATAGTATCACATGAGTGATTTAATACCTTTTTTTTTTTTTTTTTTTTTTTTGTTCCCCTGAGGAAAATGCATTAAATTGCATACCCCGGCTGTGGCGAGCCGGGGTTATGTGGGGCTCTCCTCCCCAGAAGGGGGAGGCCTACCCACTAAAAACCTCAGGGATGGCCTTCCTCAGGCATGTAGGGAGCCCCCGGGAACATCAAGCCACTTCCAGGAAGTGTGAAGGAGTGATTTAATACCTAATTATAACAGTTGCATACAAGACTTTACCTACAATCATGATAAGAGGATATCTTCAGAAAATAAGCCACTGCTTTTTAATATTCTCCAATTCATGAGCTCGGTGTATGCTTTTTCATACTGTTTCCTAGATTTTTCCGGTAACAATTTGTTAGAAATTTCCTTTGCTGCTTTAGAAATATCTGGTGGTGTGGCATCAAAACTAGAATCGCTCATTTTTGTACACAACGCACACAGTAATTGTTTGTTTGTGATTTCCAATATTCGAGTGAAAAATGGCGGGAAATAACACGATAAGATGAGAATCCGAAATTACGAATTAGTCTACAATTTATTGTTCTTTTTTCAAAATTTTTGCGATCTGGTGGTGAAAATATCATTGCATGAGAATGTTCTTTTGTTTGAAATTCATAATATCACGCGTTTGGATGATATAATGATCATAATATCATTGAGTGTTTTAATGTTGACAATAAGCTAATTGTTATAGGTTTTTTTAATAGCATGATAGTAGATAAATAAATTTAGGTTTACATCATAGAAATTTTATGAACAAATATAGTTTTTAGGATAGTTTAAGAAATTTTTTTGTGTCATGTATTTAATTAAATCTTTATATTTATCGACATTGATTTGACGACCTCCGTAGTCGAGTGGTTGGTACACCAGTTTCAAGGTGTCGCAATCTCTGAGGTCCCGGGTTCGAGTCCCGGTGGGGGCAGATATTTGCGTGATGAATGCGAGCATTTGTACCTTAGTCATGGTTGTTATAATATAAATAAATAAATAAATAAATAAATAAATAAATAAATAAATAAATAAATATTTGTTACACTTAACACCAATTAGCCTAGCCCAAACTAAGCTCTATAGGCTTGTGCAATGGGATCTAGGGTAACGGATAGAAATACATATATTACACATATATAAATAATTTTTATTGAAATATATATCAACAACCATGACTAAGGTACAAATGCTCGCATTCATCACACAAACATCTGCCCCACCGGGATTCGAACCCGAGACCTCAGAGATGGCGACACCTTGAAACCGGTGTATTATCCACTCGACTATGGAGGTCGTCAATATATTTATAATATATTTTCTACCTTTATATATATATGTATAATATATGTATGTCTAACCGTTACCCTAGATCCCATATCACAAGACTTATAGAGCTTACTTTCTGCTAGGCTAATTGGTGATAGTGTAAGAAATATTTATTTATTTACATATTTTTTCCCTCTAGAGAAGAGAGGCTGAGAATCGTGAAAAAGAGAAGTGGTATTTATGAGGATTCTCAAGTGCCACGGTGATGTCCAATTCACATACAGCGATCGAGGCGGGTCGATCGGTTATATATAACCTAACGGTTAAATATCTCAGCCTTAAGGCTTGGCCTAAGGGCTACACGGTTTGAAATTGCAAAGTCTTAGTGGCAGTGGGCAAATTTCTCGCTGGACTAGCTGCAGTTAGGGCGGAAAGGTCCTAAAATGGTACGCATATGCCAGTCACCACAGCGTTGGTAGACCTCCTTAAAGATATTCCTATCATTTCCTGAAGATGATATTGACTGATATGAATTTAAAACTCGGGTTTCAGACATTTATTTTTTTCAAAAAGAATTAACAGTTCACTAGTGTTAGAAAAGTTACAAAGTAATAAAACAAAATATATAATATAATACACGATCCGCAGAAAACATCAACAATTATGTAGGTAGGAGGTAAAAAAAATCTCTTGTTCATTTACTCGGCTAAGCAAACGTACACCACGTTTGAGAACTGTGTCGGAAATTAAAAGTAACCAGTTACCATATTAACATATTTATAATTTAAATATTATTTTTTACATACCAGCTTTAATAGTAAGTACATTGTTCTGAAGGCCTCGAAATATGCAATTACTTTCAAGTGAGGACTTCCATTAAACGAAGCAGGCAATTATCATTTCCTCCGAAGCATATCTAGTGATTTTCTAAAAATGATATAATAATAGGCACTAGCAATTAATTCAAAATACACATTCACGCTAGAATTTAAATCGTGACGAACATTATTATTACTCTACATTCTTTTTTTTTTACGTTTTCTTTTATATTTCTTCAATATTCCTATATTCATATTTGTCCAATAGTATTGGTGACTAGCTGACCAGTGCCCACTTCGTTGGGCAAAGTAATAATAATCCACAAAGGGAGCACGAACGCGAACCGAATTAAACCAGAAGCCATCGGGCGCCATCCGCTGCCCGTTTTTTCTCCGATTCACTTTGCAAAACGGACTACCACGTAAAAGCCTTTTTATTTTTCAGTTTTTTATATAAACTATGACACTCAGTAATAATGTGGCTTTCTATTGGTGAAAGAATTTTTAAAATCGATTCAGTAGACCCCGAGATCACCCTTTACAATTTAACATATATACAAACACACAAACTTTACCTACTTCTTTATAATATTAGTATAGATGTATTGTAAAACGACTCCATATGTTTCTGTATTCTTCAAAATAGATGGCAAAAGGCGGGGAATTTCGTGTTTTTTGTAAATCTTCTGTAAGCCATCTATTAAGAGTAATCTTGACAAATCGAATGCAGAGCAATAAAGAAATATATGATCTAGGGTTGCATTTTCCTGACCACAATATTCACATAAATCTGTGTTTGTTAAATTAAGTCTTCTCAGATGAGCACCAAATGTACAATGTTCCATTCGTAGTCTATTTTTTTTTCTACATTCTATTCCGCCAAATTGTATTTTTACTTTGACATCCGTTCTGAAAGGCAAATGTACCTAAGGCTATACAGCCACGTGAAGACAAATTGTAGCAAGATTGATAATAGAGATCGAAATTCGAACGCCAGGTATTGTAAAGTATTTTTATTTATTTTATGCAATAGTTGGATTTTTACAAATAAATTACTAAAAGTTTAGAGTACAAGATCTTTATTCCACAGGGAATTCAAACAGAATTCAATTCACTAATGTTTACTTTGCAACAATACTTTATACAAATAAATCACTAGAAATAGAAGTACAAAATCTTCATTTCACATGGAATTTAAACAAAATTCAATTCACTAATGTTTAATATGCAACAATATTTTATACAAATAAATCACTAGAAATATAAGTACAAAATCTTCATTTCACATGGAGTTTAAACAAAATTCAATTCACTAATGTTTACTATGCAGCAATATTTTATACAAATAAATCACTAGAAATATAAGTACAAAATCTTCATTTCACATGGAATTTAAACAAAATTCAAGTAACAAATGTTTACTATGCAACAATATTTTATACCAATAAATCACTAGAAGAATGAGTACAAAATCTTTATTTCACATGGAGTTTAAACAAAATTCATTTCACTAATGTTTACTAGGCAACAATATTACTGTCAATTCTATCAATTCATAACATAGAATGACTTAAAAATATAAAAGAACTTAAATTAATATAGGTACAGGCAGGGTTTATAGGTCCGTTTGATCGATATTGGTTTTAAGTTGAAATTTATAATGTAAAAGATTAAAAGACGGTATTCCGAGGATAAAAAGAAATCAGTATTCCGGTAGTCCTTCAGGAACTGGTCCAGGCAACTGGTAACCGTGGTTAGATGGCCGTGTTTGGGTTAGTTTACTCTCTGTCCTTGGCTTACCAAGTCGCCGTCTTCAATTAGGATCTAAGGTAGATCAGCGGTCTATTTAATGCAGCTGGGTCACTTGGAAGTCCCTGGGTGACGAGGGTTAATGTTCAGCCCAAATATAGTTCCCTGAAGATGACATGAATCATTTCAAATAACAACTCTCTTGGCATTTACTTTACTATTTATTAACTTTCAAAAGCGAAGAGTGTGATGTAGAAAATGAAAACAAACATGAAGATACAATTGATTCTAGAATATTACAAGATTTGATCTGGTTAAAATATTAATTTGTTTTATTTAAATCCCCATGTATGTAACGGTTATGAGAGGTAGTTAATGGATTTAATTGCATAAATATTGGTTTCCCACCAGGCATACTATGATGATTAATCAATATTTTATTGTAAAAGACCAAATTTGTTATATCAATTTACCACAGTTATTTTCTCTACCCACACTCAACGGATATTCAGGAAATGTTCTAGAACGATGTTTTAGGTATATGAAATGTATATATGAATCTCAGTTAAAAACTCTAAATATATAATAAAAGAAAGAATTATGAAAATTAGGTACCTTTCTTTCGGGATGATTGTCTTTTTTTCTCTAATTTATATTCGGTGAAAGCAGATCTATTTCGTCAGTCTATATATAGACTCCTTCTCTTTTGTAGCAGAGCTCGGGCTCAACAGCCGAATAAAGTATTTTCAATAATTTAAATTAGAACAGTGAATAGTTAAGTTGTTACTTATTGATCACAGCTATTGATCCAAACCAAATATCGCTAATCACTGCCACAGACTAGTGTGTATCATTTTTTTTTTATTAAGTTTTTAATTTTTTAGTTAGGCAAAGGACACAATCTATGCTAGCCCGAGCAATCTAGCCTGACTATGTTAATCTGTAGAAGGATTAATATTTCTTTATTAGTCCTCACAGCTAGGTCTAGTTCACAGACTCAATTGCCACAGACAAACATTTGCCTGAGGAATAATAAAAATAAGGTTAAACGACTACACTTATGATGATCAATTGCGATTTAACTTTTCATTGACATAAGACTATTCTTTTAAACTACTAATTGTGACATTATAATATTTTAATATTTTTTTAGGGGGAGTGTGTGGGATTACTGATTAAAATACTATCTTTGTAGACGACGCTTGGCTAGACTTGGTTGCTTAATTTGCGCCATAGATAATGGTGTTAGGATCATGATTAGCGGTCCACTCTATGGAACTGTCCATGTCATCTATTAATATTGTCAATGTCAAAGCAACAATTCGACGTAAACATAACCAATGCGAGATACAATTGTAAAAGTGATTTTAATCCATATGAATAAAAAAAAATGTATTTAATAGTACTTAAAATCAGTGAGAAAAACAGTGTTACAGTATTAATTTTCATATAAATTTCGCTAAGCGCTTTTTGTTCGAAATTCAATAAACGTACTTATTCAATCCTTCGCGTATTCTTTTTTCGAATATAATGCCAGTATTACCACGTAACTAGGTATAAGAAAAGTGAACTAAATGTGAAGCTGAAATTTTGCAGCTGAGCTGGCGTTAGCAGTTCAGACGTATATCATATGAGTCGTTTATTAGCGCTATCGATACATTGGTGCATTAAGCGCACGACTTTTGTAATGTTTTAATATATTGTAGCTAAACGAGGTTAATTAGAACATTCTTTTTAAAGCACAGTGTTAGGATTTCTTTAATTTATAATGTAAGTTAATTCTAAGTAATTAAAAACACACAATGTTGTGGATATAATAAATAATATAATTAATAGAAAAAATGTACGGGTTCGGAGAAGTCTCTAGATGAACCCTTTAAAAAATAATAAAATGTTACATTATATATACAAAATATAAATTAAGTACAGTAATACGTACGTACAGTAATACGCTATTAAAAGTGATAATAAATGATAATTAAAAAAAAATATTATAAGTAATAAAAAATACAAATTCTATGTAAAACGATTTATAAGCAAGACATTAATGTTGTATGAAATAAAAGTTAGCAATGTGCTTTACAATCCGAATGATTGGTATTTTATTCTAATAATATTATTTTAGTACAGAATCTTTTAATAATATTTCAAAACAAAGAAATCCTAATATTTGAATGACTCTAAATGTTTGTGAATTAATATTACTTCGATAAACTGAGTGTCGAAATGCCGAAAGGTAGAGGAAAAGAGGACGCCATGTGGCGCCAAACTCAAATAAAATTGGGAACAGAGGAAAAGAAAGCAGAAGATTTGAATTACTTCAAACCAAGTACTTCAAGTCTTAAAGTAAAAATTAAAAGTATTTTTTTAAATACTAGCTTTTATGAAATGCTCTAAAAAGAACAAAATAAACTTTTACATATAAAAGCTTGTCGCGAGATTTACTTACTTATAGAATACTTTTAACAACAAGCTTTAATATGTAAAAGTTCTTGTTTGTTCTATCATTTTTTTTTTACTTTAATTTATTTTCCGACTAAAAAACCAAACTTAGCAAACCCTTTCATTTGATACCCATATTGTGAGGGTGCATTATAAGTAATTGGTCCGACATCTTGGGAAAGTCCGGCTTATTGGAATAAGAGTGAGAGGAATAAGAGACCCAGGAACGGCTTATAGGCAAATCAATCCAATATTACGCGGGCAAAAAGTGAGTAACTACAAAAAAAATCTTTACTCATAAATTTGATAATCTTGAAAATAATTCTCGCTTAAAATAACACAGTAAAATATCTTGTCTATAACGATTGTAACCATAGACTAATTTAAGTAAGCTAGAGCTTTAACATAAGCCTCTTTGGCACTAACCGTAAATCCTCCTTGATTTAATCTGATTCCATAAAATCTATTTAAAGAAAAATTTAAATCACTATAAAAGACAAGTCAGTATATCAAAACTGGTACTTGCATCTCACTCTCTTCTGAGAAGCGGTCGCTTTCACTACCAGCCTTCATTAGGATCAAGAATCTGGGCTGAGTCATACTACAGACTATATTTAACATCAACACTAAAAGCCTTCAACAAATTTTGATTTCACTTGCTGTCAACAAACACAGAGGGCAATGTTCGAAATTGTGGCTAATTTAGATTTTTAAGTTCGCTTTCACTTTTTTAACCGAATTCTACGCACTTAAACACTGTGTACACACTTAATATCCGCTATGACGGTAAAATATTGTTTAATTTTTTTAATAATTATTTTTTTTCACATTGTTTCGGCAATAGGAATCCACGCATACCGAGCTTAATTTATTCCTAAACTTATGTACTATTTAATAAAATAAATATTTTTTGATTCCGCTATGACAGGACTTTCAGTGTTACCGGCTCCTGGACCATATATAAAATCATTGGAACCACTATGGTATATTATAACGCACAGTATACTGAAAGCTTCGTGCAATGTGCCGTTGCGACTGCACTATCCCGCCCAAGATATATTTAGCTGTAACGCGCGTTATTTTGGGAGAGATCAATTGTTGAACATCCCAAAGGTGGGGTCGTCGTTTGTCACGATTCCTAGAAATCATGGTGTGATCAGATTCAGGGAAACATTTTGTAATATTTTAAATTGGTCCTTAATCAAAATGTATACCTTAGTCATGATTGTTATTATATTTTTTTTCAAAAATATTTATCTATGTATATATATAATATTGTTATATTGGAAACATCTGGATTTGTTTTTCAAATATCTAAAAAGCAATACTTAACCTTGAAAAAACACAATTTATAAGAAAATGTTTGACATTTTCTATTAAATAGAAAATATTCTAATCGCAAGAAATTTGTTGTACCTACGCGAAAATATAAAAATAAACAAAATGCTTTGAGCTGTAAATCATAACACCAGATCCTCGCGCCGGACTGCGCTCAGCGAGGGGCCTTTATTTCTTGGCTGCCTGTAATCGGGTCCTTCCGCCTTTTGATTTAGCTCTTCGCTGATTTTCCACTTGTAGTATTTTAGCTCAGAAACTGTTATATTAAATATGTTTCCTTCATTAAGTAGTTTTTTTATAAAACTAACTCCAAGCAATGTTTGTAAGTGACTTAATCCCAATCAGGCACTCGAACACCATTTTTTTTTTGTTTGCCCTGAGAAAAATGCATTAAGTTGCATACCCCGGCTGTGGCGAGCCGGCGGTTATGTGGGACTACCCACCCACTAAGAACCTCAGGGATGGCCTTCCTCAGGCATGTAGGGAGCCCCCGGGAACGTCAAGCTACTTCCGGGAACCCCCAGCCTCCGCTCCCCCGCCGACACAGGGGAGCCCTCCTCGGGGGAGGCTACAATACCTCCCCCGATCTCCACCACCGACGACGCCCCCCGGCCACAGAAGGGGCGTGGTCCCTCCCGGGTCGCCGTATCCGCGGGCGCGATTTAGGCACTCGACCACCTAAATCTCTCGCTAGCTAACGATACCGATATTGCGACGTCAATCTCCAGTTGTGTAGAAAATTATGAATCCGCTTTAATCTATAAAAAATCTAATCTAAATCTAAAATCTATAAAAAAGCGATATCTCGTTTCAAAAACATTTTCGTATAGCTATTACTATTAACAAATATAATTGACGAAGTGTTCCGCGAAACAATTTTGATACCGACACTCGAAACAGAGTGAGTATGTGATATCACTATCCACGTAGTAATAAGTACCTTAATTCCTTGTAATAACCACTCTTTTATTTTTTGTTGTATTTGTATAGTAACAAAAATGTTAGTTCCTTGTAGTACAGATTGTTGTAGAAGTGGCCCCGAGAGTCTAGTTTGTCAGCGAGATTCATAGCGACAGCGAACTAGGGACGTCATTCTCGTATTGATAAAAACTGAAGTATACCACGAGTATCGTTTGATAGCGAGACTCAAGACGTTAGCGAGTATTGACTTAGTAATAAGCACCTTAGATGCTTGTAATAAATATTATTTTCGAACTGGCCCCGTAAGTCTCGTCTGACGGCGAGCTTGTGACGTCTTTAATTTCTGTAATAAATTCTATTTTTGAAGATTTCCCTGAGTTGAATTTAACAGAGCGACTCTAAACAATATCCGTTAAGGAGTGATTATGAATTAAGTTGTTTTATTAATATATGTCTCATAAGCACTTAGCTTCCTTTGTTGATAAGCTAAGAAGTTAAAATATTGTAAAGTTACTACGGAAAAACAAGTTAAAAAAATCTCTACTTTAATAGTTATTTATGCAACTGTTGTATAATCAGGGTATTAAATCACGACTGTGGGTTTATCATACGAGGCGTAGCCGAGTGTGATAATAGTAACACATGAGTGTTTTAATACCTAATTATAACAGTTGCATACAAGACTTTATCTACAATCATGATGTGAATAAGTTAATTGTTATAGGATTTATATTTATAGAGGATTAATAGCATGATAGTAGATAAAAAATATTATAAACAAGTAATTATTAATTATAGAACAAGTATTATACAAATATTATAAAAAGATGCATTGTGTCGATCATATGCATATTATAAAAAGATTCCGATTCATTCATCGATTGATAGGGCAGCAAACGAGCAAACGGATCACCTGATGGTAAGCGATAACCGTTGCCCAAGGACACCCGCAACGCCAGAGGAGTCACAGATGTGTTGCCGGCCTTTTAAATGGGAATATGCTCTTTTTTTTTAAAGGTTTCGATATCGTATCGGTTCGGAAAAACTGCAAGTGACATTCATTTCACAGATTAGTAGTGCGGGGCAGAAAATTCCTGAAAAAACGCACTGTGGTGGACTGCCAAGCGTCTGGATGATGAGGATGAATGTTGTATCGCGTAGAACGGTGACGGAAACTAGTAAAGTTTAGTAATTTAAAGTTTTATTAAAATCCGTTTAGTAATTTTTACATTAAAGAGTAACAAAACAACAAAACTATACAAATTTTAGCTAGATTAACTAGCTACGCCAACCTAACACTATTCTAAAGAAGAGAAATATAAATTCACACTAACCTAACTATAAATATATTTTCCTTAATTGCACTTCAACATTTAGATTTAATGGCTTCTGTTCCTGCAATGGAACAGCTCTGTGGTTCAGTGCCGCGAGTCTGGGCTAGAAAATCAAACACATTTTCAACTCGTCCTATAAAAATTTGCATAAGGTCGCCGCGAGGAGCGAAACTGGCATAATTATGTCTAATGGATGGGTGCGAGTTATTACGTACTAAATTTAGAAATTTGAAACAGTTTACTTATTCTGTATTTCGTTTGGTTCGAAAAGTACCATTCCTTTTTAGGGTGTATCGTATACAAAAAAATCAAATCCTTAACATCATTTCGCGTCTGTCCACCTGTCAACACTCTTTTTTCAGAAATACGTGTAAGAATATTTTCTTTATGTGCTAAATAAGCGCACAGATCATCTGCTAAGACAGATGTACAAAGTTAAACAAGAACAAACAAGTATATAGACATAAAATAATTTCAAATAATCAAAGAATTAAGATTAACAAGCATACCCATCTTGACTTTTAAGAGATTGGTGATGTTGGCTGTAATAAAATTTTAATAGAACGCGAGGACACACGTTCTTTGGCCAGACTCTTCTCTCTATCAATAAAGTCAAATAATTCCAACTAATATTATAAATGCGAAAATAATTCTGTCTGTCTGTCTGTCTGTCTGACCTTTCCCGCTTAAACCTCGCAACCGATTTTGATGAAATTTGGTACAGACAATCTTTAGACCCTGATACAGAACACAGGCTACTTTTTATTTCGAAAAAAGGTATGAAGGGGTTGAAATAGAGGTTGAAAGTTTGTATGGGATTTCTTAATTTTAAAAGATAAACCGTGAAACTTTATATTTAAACACTTGATAAGAAATTATTAAATATTTGTTCTAACATTTTTGAAATTTCAACTAGCTAGGGGGTGAAATAAGGGTTGAAAGTTAGTATGCAAGTTCACGTCATAAGAAACGAAAAATCGTTTGTTCTAGCATTTTGTTTTATTTTTACCAGTGTGAGGGTGAAATAGGGGTTGAATTGAAGATAAAAACAAGAATCTTGGTACCTTAGACATAAGGGACCAGGATTGACAAAAACTAATTTCACGCGGGCGAAGCCGCGGGTGGAAGCTAGTTTCAAATAATCAAGGAATTAAGATTAACAAGCATATTCACTTTAACTTTAAAGAGATTGGTAATGTGGCCTGTAGTAAAATGTTAATAAAATGCGAGGACACTTTTCTTTGGCCAGTCTCTAGTCTCCATTAATGAAGTAAAATAATTTCCAATAATCAAGGAATTAAGATTAACAAGCATATTAACCTTAACTTTAAAAGACTGGTGATGCCTGTAGTACAATTTTAATAAAACGCGAGGACAAGCTTTCTTTGGCTAGAATCTAGTCTCTATTGATGAACTAGAATATGATAACTTCAAATAATAAATGGCTTCAATAAAATATTACAGACTCTACTAATCCGTCTATATTACATAGGAAACGAAGGAAAATGATAAAGAATGCGATAATGTCACAATCATATCGTTCTACGATGATGATTCGATTTTATGTGTATGCTAATTCCCCGATCGCCGTTCTCTCTGCTTGTATTTACGGAAAGTTATAGCTTCTGTGAGTCGTTAGGCCTAGGATTGTTTTTAAATGTTTATCCGAAGGGAATCGTAAAATATATACATTTGGAGACATCGGATCAAGTTACGTTGTATGTACTCGACATATCAAATAATTTTTAACCTTAGATAATCTCTTTATTACGTGATTACTAAGATTCGTCATACGGACTACGCTAATAAAAACTTTTTTGAAATATTAATCATATTTTGGTAGGTAGGAGGGTAACAATTACAATAGGGAATCAATCTCTTTTTTGAAAAGAATATTAATTTGATCCTTGCGTGTCAGTAAACCATATACTAAAAATATAAAAAATGTATACACTCGTTAACTACTATAAAAATTGCATTAAAATTTAATATTTTCAAATTTCGCGCGTAATTAGACGAAGGCGCCGCACGAGTTGTTACTCTGTAGCGATGACGTCAATACGGCATGTAAATAATAAACAAAGCTCTATGTTTGATGCTATGTATTCTTATATTCATAATTTAAAAATGAGTTATTATCTTTAAATATAAACAACTAATAAAGGAATAATAATAAAAGAGTAATACTGACATCGATCTTTTAATACTCCGTAACTCGGCAGAACAAAAGTCGGGATTTGCAGCAAAGACTTTTCCGACCATTAATGCTTTGGTAAATTCGTACTATCTCCTTTTACAAAACTGCTTTCCATAGTGTGATTCACGTGCGGTTTCAATTTAACTTACGTATTTATAACGTTCTCTTACATTAAAAAAGCAACCGACAAACTTCTTTTTTTATTGTTTTGCGGCTTTATACGTACTATGATTCATAATGACATTGACACGCATAAGTTTACAGTACCTTATGACGTCACGACATGGCGGTCTATGTTTCGCTCTTGTTTTACGTGTAGATTAAAAAAGTGAATACTTTGAAACTAATTTTTATATTATTTTTGTTATTTTATGTACTTAAACATGATGGTTCCGACTATTTAATGCATAAGCTATCATAGTTATATGGTTTTTGTTTTCTAATATAGAGGGTACCCTATTAATATATTACTGTGTTACATGTTACAAGTCTATTGTGAAACTAGAATCTGATCAATTTAATCAAATATTGGCTTAAAATCTATATGAAAAGCTTGAATGCGTAGTTGAAATTTTAACACTAAAAATTAAAATCAGCTTAAAAAAAAAGTAACTTTATAACTATTCCATACACCCATAGCCATACATTTAAATGACGCTCAGATATGTACTGCTTACATTTATGCACCATTTACGTATTTGATCATGGGTCTTAGAGAGACACAAGAAGTAGATTTTCAACACTATCATCTCATAATTAAGTGGATAATCTAACTGAGCTTTATTATATTAAATATGAAAAAAATATAAATGTTCAAAGTTCAATTTAAAATCCTTAACGAAGTATCAGAACAAGATATTGACGAATCTGGTTATACTGGTCTCTCAAGTATTATATCACAAAATAAAAATATCCATTAAATAAATATACTCATTCCTTTTTATTGAAAAAAAATATTAATTTTAATGGTTATCATTTTATTTCATTATAGTAAATTTTATGCTAGATAGACATATCGATTGAAATATGTACATTTTAACGGTCAGAATTATTTAATATTTTCCGATTTCACCTTCAAAAGTTTTAGTATGCGAAGTGGTATTTTTTTCTGTCAGTTATAGCATAATCCTAAAAGGCTTTTGAGGATCTTTTTGGATTCTACATAAAATGTCCTATATCCCCTAACTTCTATGATTTGTCTATGCGCCATGACCAAGAAATTTCACTATAAAACTGTCAATGTCAAAGTAACAATTTGATGTTAACATAACGAAAAAATCTAAAAGTGATTTTAATTAAGAAATCTAATGTATCTAACAGTACTTTTAATAAATGAGAAAAAACAGTGCTACAGTAAATTTTCCATTTTTGCGAAGTTTGTGCGTCTACCCTGGCTGGCAGGAGCTGGATGCGAGAAGCCGAAAATAGATCTCAGTGGCGTACACTCGAAGAGGCCTATGTCCAGCAGTGGACGAAGAGGGGCTGATGATGATGATGATGTGCGTCTACCCTAAGAATAGCGACGTAGTTTAAATGTAAAGCTTTACATGTTGCTGACAGTACCGACAAACAACACACGCTTCAAACCTTAGGAATTAACCGCGTTGAGACTTGAAGTACCGCTTAAGCGATTCGGGTCACACTCGAACGTCGATAGCGTGGCCGTCGATAGCGCGAGTATCGATAGCGTGCGTGTCGATGCCGGCGATAGCGCGGGCGCTCCCTCGTCACGTCCCATCGGCGTCCTTGGGTCGCTATTCTCGCGCCAAGGAAATTAAATATTCTGTGTCTAAAGTTAATAGTAGTAAAAAAAACAATATTTCTACTTATTTAGCGATATCTTTCGATATCCGTAAACATAATTTTAACAGACTTGAAAAATGAAAGAGTTATCAGTTCAACTGTTACACGATTATTCAGCCAATCATGAAGTGACTGATTATTTTTATATGTCAGAAATGGTGTTATAATTGGGTACACGACAATTTTTTAAATTCTATATATAATAAGAGTACTCCTTTAACTAAGAAATAACGTAGAACCAACAGTATACCTGCGCCTATTACTTTTGAAGATACGAGTACATCGACATGTTTGCGGCGCTGTCGCGGATTGCTCAAAAACGCTCCATATTAAAAGCACTGCAAACGTGACGTCATAATAAAGTAAACTCGCCTAATTTGTATGAGCGTATAAACAAATATCAAAATAACTTTGTTATTAATTTGTACGTTTATAGGTATACTTTCTATATTAAAAAAAATGTTACATTTAATGTGAGAATGCTAGAAATGTGTTCGTTTCATTAGAATTACGTAAATAATAATTGCACATTTTTTTAGAAATCTAACAACAATATAAATAAAAAGTTTCAATGAAATTTCTATATTGACATACTTTCATGAGGTATAAATTGTTCAAATCAGATTATTATAGAATAAAAACGGCCATAATCAGTTGTAGTCGTCTAATTATATTAGGGTGTACGCAACTTCGTCTGCACATATCGTCATGTTTCGAACAATGCACACATATCTTTAAAAATTGTAGTCTTTCTGTTATTTTAATGCATAAATGATATTATTATAATGTTTCATTAAATCCATTTATTAGTTTAAGGTGAAAAAGTAACAAACATCCATCGATACTTAGAAACTTTCACGTTTATAATATGAGTGGGAGTTGAATTTGAATATGAGTGGGAATTGAATTTGAACATGAGTGGGAATTGAATTTAAATATGAGTGGGAATTAAATTTGAATATGAGTGGGAATTGAATTTGAATATGAGTGGGAATTGAATTTCAATATGAGTGGGAATTGAATTTGAATATGAGTGATAATCGAATTTGAGTATGAGTGGGAATTGAATTTGAATATGAGTGGGAATTGAATTTGAATATGAGTGGGGATTGAATTTCAATATGAGTGGGAATTGAATTTGAATATGAGTGGGAATTGAATTTGAATATGAGTGGGAATCGAATTTGAATATGAGTGGGAATTGAATTTGAATCAGGGGTTTTAATGAATCGACAATAACAGAAAAAGGAATTGGTATTTAAGAAACAAACACAATATCTTCAATAAACAAAGAAACCAAGAATACCAATAGACTACCCACTTGATAGTAAGTGGTTACAGTCGCCTATAGCACATGTAGTTACTATGAGACTTGCATTATTTCTAGCACCCCCATAAAAACCACAATCTACGTTGCGAACTAGCGATGTGCCGAGTACGGTTTGACTCGAGTCAGACACGATTCCTGCTTTGGACTCGCCTACTCGGATACCAATTTATTTTGATTCGAGTACGCCGGACTCGAGTCCGGCACTCGAGTCAGGAAGAATCGGTTCGTACTCGCTAACTCGATTCTATTTACACGAGTCCTACTGACTCGAGTCTAATATTCGAGTTTGGTTAACTCGCTTGTACTCGCAAACTGTCCACATAAGCAATAAGTGGCGCGGGCCTAATATTACAAACAAGTTTGAACCTACAACTTTTTGTTTTGATTTTGTTCTAAAATCGGACTTTAGTTCTGGACTGGACTAGAATTTCTAGACTCGAGTCTAGGAATCAGACTCGATTCTAGAAATATTCGAATACCAAACATAGACTTCGAGTACTGGGCTCGAATCAGGGAATCGAGTCCTGATTCGAATACCGTATAAACTCACTCGAATCGACTCGATCCACCAAAACAGCGACTCGGCACATCACTATTGCGAACATGTGACATCAGATATAGAGGCACAATACCCAAACATAAGGGGCTGATAGCTGACTTTGTGTCTAGTCCACTGATTCCCAAAATGTTCTGTATCGACCCCTAGGGGTCTATGACAACTTGCAAGGGGTCAGTGAAACAAAAATTTGGGGGTCCATGAAATAAAAACGGACGTCCACGATAATGGATCTCAACACACAATGATAGTACTTATTTACCTACATTATACTATCTTCTAATATAAAGACATAAAACTATTTATAAAAGTACCTATGAAGTAAAAATCTATACTAATATATAAAGCTGAAGAGTTTGTTTGTTGTTTGTTTGAACGCGCTAATCTCCGAAACTACTGGTGCGATTTGAATAATTCTTTTTTTGTTGGATAGTCCATTTATCGAGGAAGGCTATAGGCTAAATAACATTACGCTATGACCAATAGGAGCAAAGACAGAGCGGTAAATGTGTAAAAAACGGGGAAAATTATTCATTTTTGAAGGCTTTCTTTGCGAGCGCTGCGAAAACGGTTCAAGATACACAAAAAATATGTATGAAAGAATTATTCCTCTATACATGATCTAAAAAAAAGTCCGCGACGGCATATGTCTATCTTTTAAGGTTTAGTCACAATGACCGTTTTTATGGTACCAAATTGGTCGAAATAATTTGTTTAAGTTGTATCAACATAATAATATTAATCTTTATTCAAATATAAATATAAATATGTTGTTGGTTAACCAAAAATCTGCCGGAAGTCACTATTCCACGCGGACGAAGTCGCGGGCAAAAGCTAGTAACATTATAAATGTTTATAAAATTTTGTAAGTTGTAGAATGTAGGCATTCAATATCAGGTAGGTTTGGGGGTCTACCCAAAACCGAAAAACATGGCATAGGGTCTACGACACAAAAAAGTTTAGGAACCTTAGGCCGCGATTCTGGAGCTACGGAAATTGGAAGGTCGTCCGCCACACTTACCCCGCGTCCGATACAGGAACAGCGGTGATGACGTCTTTCATACCGCGTCTAACATTTCCTGCGACGGATGCCGAATAACGACCCCACCGATTGCACGTCAAGAATCGCGTTGGAATCGATTACAAATATTTGATAATAATGTAATGGCCTTCTTTTGGAACTGTTATATTTTTATTTATGTTTTCAAGATGTTTGAAATTTAAGGCTTACAGTATACTCTAGTTAATCCGGCAGATATCAGACTAGGGCTGTGCTGGAAAACGCCGGATTACTGAAACTTAGATTACATACATAAAAATACACAAAAAGTACAAAAGTTTTATTCTCAAGTCCTAAGTAAAAAGTACATATGAATTGAATTAGAGACAAAAGGAGTTTAGTTGTCTTTAAAAAAATTGGTTGTCTGTAGAACTCCGTCTACTGCCGATATTTGAACGTGACAACGTCTATTACATGGTATTTTTTTCTGGATGCAATGAAATTATTTAAAATAAAGTAATGTATAACATTTATATTTTTATTTAATAGTTTGTTTAAATTTTCTGCTTCTGAAGTTATACATACATTAATTATTATGAGTAATGTGCGTGGCTCCGTGTGGCGTCAGATTCGGCCGTTACGGTGTTTTCGAGAATTACTCCACGCCGTACTAATTTAATAGACGTTGTCACGTCAAAAATAATATCAAATAAACAAAATTATATTGAATAATTCAAAATCTTAAGGACAAAATGAATTAATAATTAATAGCAATATGTCAAATGACTTATTTAACAATTTTATCTATGAACACTAACAATATTTAATACACAAAATTAATTCGAATATTCCGAATATTAATTCAAAATGTTAACTTACAGGAAAAATTATTTAAAATAAAGTAATGGATAACATTTATATTTTTATTACGTTGCCGTGTGACGTCAGATCGGCCGTTACGCCGTTCGTGGACTCCGTGTGGTGTCAGATTCGGCCGTTACGGTGTTTTCGAGATGACTCCACCCCGTACCAATTTAATAGACGTTGTCACGTCAAAAATATATGTTTTAAAATACATAATCGTCTTAGGCCTACGAGTTTGTAAACAGAAACATAAGCATACCAACACTTACAGTTCTGGTGGACTATTCTATTGGAGTAAAGAAACTGTCAACTTTCTTTTGCTTCTTGACCGATCGGCATTTGTTTCTTTATCATGTATGTCATATCATGTCTCAACATGATTCCCTCATAACACCCATCTGAGAGCGCTACTACTGAATGGATTTCAATGAAATGTGACACGGTGATATTTGGAGCCCCGGGAAAGGTACATAGGATAGAATACATACATACATACACTCACGCCTTTTTCCCATGGGGGTAGGCAAAGATTACGTCTTTCCACTTGCTACGGTCTTTACATATCTCTTTCGCTTCATCTACTTTCATAACATTCCTCATACATGCTCGACGATTGCGGGTACTTCTGACCTGGCCTTTTTTGAGGACACTTTCGATTTGTTCGAAATATGTTCCGCCTAGGTCTTCCTCGTCCCGTATCTCCACTCACTCCAACTTCATAAATCCTTTTGGTCAGTCTACTTTCATCCATCCGTTCCTCATGCCCAAACTACCCAAGCATCTCTTTCTCTATTCTTGTCCCGATATCCTCTTTCAAACCACATTTCTTTCAAATCACTTCATTATACAATCTGTCACTCAGTTTTACTCCTGCCATACTCCGCAAAGCTCTCATTTCTACTGCATTTATTCTGCTTTCATGTCGTTTCTCCCATACCCAACTTTCACTTCCGTACATTAATGTTGGGACCAACACGCCCTCATGCACTGCTAGTCGCGCCTTTTCTGATATTTTCTGACTACTCAGAAACGTATGCATGGCCCCATTCACCATGTTACCAGCTTTCACTCGCTTCTCTATATCGTTATCACACCTTCCATCCCTTGTAAACATACATCCCAAATATACAAACTCTTCTACTTGTTCTACTTTTTCTCCTTCTATCATAATGTCACACAATGTCATATTTACGTAGGATAGAATCAGATATATAAATTGTACCTATTCGAAATATCTGGTACACATCACTTTTCTTACATGCAAATCTGTTGTATTTTACGGACGTTATTTAAGAAGTTCGACTTATTTCCCTAAACAGTCTTTAAAAGCAAGAATTTTCGAAGATTGTTGACTAAATCACTGTTATCTGACTTCGATAGGTAATGATGCTGGAACAGTTACGGTCGATATTAAACCACATATCAGTACAGCGTGAGAAATGTTACAAACCCAAAAAGATCAGGAGACAAATTTTTGAAACAATAGAAAACCAATTCGCATTCGTAATCGTGAGATTCGTATACGAATTACCGAATTCACTATTTCCGAATTTTCATTTCGTGCGTTGTGCAACGAGTGCTTCAACCCACTCGTTTTTGATTTCTACTAGTAGAATATCCAATGCTGAAGTGACGTTTGACAGTGATTTTACTCTGGTTAATGTAAAGCTTGTAAATAGGGGAACAAAAAAAAAGGATTTTTAATTTTTTTGCGTGAAACGGAATCTAATTAAGAATTTGTTTTCAATGACAACACTGAATTCGAGTGATTCAAAAATCTATAAAATTGTAAGCAGTAGAAAATAATTTCGCGCACGATTTGTATTCGTATACGAATTCCAAATTCATGTCAAATGATTCAAAAATACGTCTCCAGATATCTTTAAATCAATGTAGCGAGTAAAAATACATTTAGACGTTAACGTTACCATCATGCTCATTTATAATTTCCATTAGTTAAGCGATAAAGCGATTAAATGAGCACACACTCGATCACAATATTTGATACAACGCCACATCAAAGAAGATTACATATATACATAAAATTTTATAGAGAACGCGCTCCCAACGACGACGTCAGTTTTTCATTACGAATCCCTAATTATCTTCGGACGTTGCGGCGAGATCAAAGAGATAGATACACGTGGTTTCAATAGTTGAATCACAATAGCTATTTAAAAAGACACAGCTGAATAAACTTGTCCAAATTGTCATTACGAGCCTGTGTGTATATTTGTGTTTTGTTGAATAAACTTGTCCAAATTATCATGAGAAGTTTATGTGTATATTTGTGTATTGTTGAATAAACTTGTCGAAATTGTTATGAGGAGGCTATATGTATATTTGTGTATGATGTCGTATCAGCTTGTCCAGCTTGTTACTGGAAGCCTATGTGTATATTTGTGTATTGTTGAATAAACTTATCGAAATTGTCATGAAGAGCCTATGTGTATGATGTCGTATCACCTTGTCCAGTTCGTTACTAGAAGCCTATGTGTATATTTGTGTATTGTTGAATAAACTTGTCGAAATTGTCATGAGGAGCCTATGTGTATGATGTCGAATCAGCTTGTCCAGTTTGTTATTAGGAGCCTATATGTATATTTGTGTATCACGTCGAATAAACTTGTCCACTTTGATATTAGGAGCATGTATATCATGTTCAATAAACGTATACAGGTTGTCGGGTCTATATTTGTATAGAGAGTTTATTTGTGTATCATGTGGAATAAACTTGTGAGTATAAAATATTTATTAGTGATACGGCTGCCGCAATGAGTTGCGGGACCAAATACCATACAGGACAAATAATTATTTTGTAGGATCTGCAGAAATTTGATGCACGATACAGAAAAAAAAACATAAAGTAGATGATCTATTTGTTAAATAAAAATGGAAATAAAATATACCAACTATTATATCTAGAGGTAAGTAAAAAAAAATTATATTCGTGTAACTAGTCCATAAAAAATAGGACAAAACTTGTGGTTACACAATTAAAAAAAGGAAATTTTTGAAGCGATATCTAGAATCTCATAGCATAATATAACATACATATGCTCACGCCTTTTTCCTGTGGAGATAGGCAGAGATCACTTCTCCACTTGCTACGATCCAAACATACTTCCATAGCTTCCTCAACTTTTATGAATACTTTCATACACGCTTCATACACGTAGGTTACGAGTACTCTTGGCCTGACCTTCTTTCAATATATCCTATTATTTATTCGTCCATCTTTTCTACATGCCCAAAGCATCTAAGCATTCCCTTATGATTTTGTAACTACATCTTCTTTCACAGCGAACATTTTCTGTTTCACTCTATTTTGCATCTAGATCCGTTTGTATGATCTAGACCAGAGGTTCCCAAAATTTTTTTGTGTCGTAGACCCTTTACCATGTTTTACGGTTTAGAGTAGACCCCCCCCCTTTTTTTTTTTTTGTTCCCCTGAGGAAAATGCATTAAATTGCATACCCCGGCTGTGGCTAGCCGGGGTTATGTGGGGCTCTCCTCCCCAGAAGGGGGAGGCCTACCCACTAAAAACCTCATGGATGGCCTTCCTCAGGCATGTAGAGAGCCCCCGGGAACACAAAGGCCACTTCCGGGAACCCCCAGCCTCCGCTCCCCTCTCTAGAGGGGAGCCCTCCTCGGGGGAAGCTACCACCTCCCCCGGTCCCCTCCACCGACGACGCCCCCGGCCACGGAAGGGGCGTGGTCCATCCCGGGATCCACGCTGGCCTAGTGCAAATCGGTTGACCCCCTACTTACCTGATATTTAATGACTACATCTTACAACATACAAAATTGTATAAGCATACTAGCTGACCCGACAGACGTTGTCCTGTCCACGCATTTACATTACGATTTGATTTGATTTGATTTGTATCACGCATTCGCCGACCTATGATTGGTCGTCGTGCTCGTGGCATTTACCTTCACTCAACAACTCAACAATATTTTGGAAAATATGAACACAAAGCAATAACTCAACAATATTTTGGAAAATATAAACACAACAAAGCAATAATTATCGCTGATATAATGAAATGACATATCGCTCATCCAAAAGAATATTGACGTAATTACGTTTTTGCGATTTTTCAGGAGAGCGTTTTAAAAGTTTGACATCAAAAATATTGTGTATTTCCAATCATTCTATTGATATATTTAATAGTTATGTTGTATTACTTTATTAACAATAATATTACATAAAAAGTTTGCGAGAAACCTCAAGATAATATTAAAAAATACCAAATGAAACAAACCGGACGTACATTTATGACATTTTGTAATTGAAATATTACATTATACCAGTTATGACATTATACCAGTTTTGAATGGGAATAAATCATGAATTTAAACTACATAATTCTTAATTTGTTTTATTTTTATAATAAATTTTATGAACTTGAAACGTAAACTTTTTTCAAAAGCTTAACTAATTTTTTTAATAAAAATCTTAACATAAGAGAACAAAAATAAACTGTTATTAAACAATTCTAAGTAAATCTAATATTAAAAATAATAAATCTATCTAAGTAGGCACCTAGGTAGTGATTAAATAATAATGAGATCAATTTATAATAATAGCGAGACAGACCTTTAACCAGGTAACTTTAGTACTTGTACTTATCGAAGAAGAGTATGATCGTTAAGAAGCATAAAACTGGTAGGAGTTTATAAATATATACAATGATTCGTTAATCTATCAATTCCGATATAAAAAATTGTCTTAATCGTTCACAAACACTAAATAGTATTTATCAAGTATAATAATGTGATTTATAAATTGCGTACAACATAAAAGTATTTAAAATAATCGGAAATAATAACGTAAATAAAGTTATTGCAAAATAGTATTATAAAAAGCCTCATAGTATTTTGGTATATATTAATATTTAACAAATGCAACAAATCAGCTTTTTTACGATCTGAAATACAAAGTTTAGCATTATCTTACGAATAATAGGCCAAAACCATAACGACAGTGACTCTCTCTGTCGGAAACTAATGGAACAAAATTCTGTCGTTTTTATCACAGATAAAACGTGCAAAACACGAAGTTATGGTATCAAAAACTCATTTTCGACTTTTTGGTAATTATGTCAATATTCTTTTGGATGAGCGATTATGATGACATTAAATTTGTTTGACAGAACGTCACTTTTTTTGTCTTCGATTGTTTTGCCAAAGGTTCAAATTGGCTTTTGTATATGAGAGTATAGAAAGATGTTGAATAAAACTCTTGTACTGTTCCACTAATTTTAATTATTATCGACCTGACCGGTTTCGCTTTACAGGATTTTCAAAGGTGTTAAAGTAACACCGCTGTTCGTGTTTACGCTTCTATCTAAAAAAGATTTTAATTTTTTTTTTTTAAATTAGTGGAACAGTACAAGAGTTTTATTCAACATGTATAATAAGTTCCACCAAGAGCCAACAATCAACTCAATACAGAATAGTATAGAAGATGTTGATTTACACTTTTTCAAGATTTTTTAAATTTTCTCCCACGTACAAACCTTCTCTGGACTTCCACGAATAATTCAAGACCAAAATTAGCCAAATTGGTCCAGGCGTTATTGAGTTATGCGCTTACCAACACATTTTGCGATTCATTTTTATATATAAGATATATTTTTTACTTCATAGCTACTTTTATAAATAATGTATATGTATTTATATTAGAAGAAAGGATAATATAAGTAAATAGATACTATCAGTGTATGTTGAATTCCATTATTATGGACCCCCATTTTCTTTCATGGACCCCAAATTTTTTTTCGTTGACGTAGACCCCTTGCAGATCGTCGATATCAACCCCTAGGGGTCTATGACAATTCGCAAGGACGTAGACCAAGTCAGCGAAATAAAAATTTGGGTGTCTCATACGGAGGCAATCGAAATCAACTTGCAAACAAACTTAATTTGCAATAAATTTATTAAGGAGCAACTACAATATCTTACTTTACAATAAGTATTTTTATAAAACTAAGCATGTGCGTCCGGCGGTCACGATAGTTTTGGTCGAACAAGCCCTCGTCAGAGTCCGGTCTAACGGGACCGATCCGAACACGCCCCACTCGTCGCTTCCCCACTGTGAGTCACGTAACTCGGTGCGTTAACATCCTCCGGGGCGTTGAAAACCAAAGGGTTTCAAAGAGAAGTTAAAATTATCGCAAAGTCTCAGCATCGGCTTCCATTTGTGAAGGTAGCACACACAATCTGCTGACTGCACGTCTTATGACTCCTTTATGTGTAAGAATGTCGGCTACTCGGCTAACGCCATCTATCCCGGGGTACAATCGTGTGATCCGGGCTAGTCTCCATTGTAGTGGTGAAAATCCAACAGTATACTGTAGGGCCCAGAAGTCACGTCTTCCTTATCCTCGTAACAATTTTCTTTAGTGACCTTTGTCTCCTCGGACGTTTGCACGATGACGCCACTCGCACATATATTGTAAGTAATTCTTCCAAAGATTGCAGCTGTGTCCTGTCACGGTCGCCAAAATTGTCTCATACGGAGGCAATCGAAATCAAAACTTGCGCTTAATTTGCAATAAATTTATTAAGGAGCAACTACAATATCTTACTTTACAATAAGTATTTTATAGAAAAACTAAGCATGCGTCCGGCGGTCACGAGTAGTGGTCGAACAAGCCCTCGTCAGAGGTCCGGTCTAACGGGACCGATCCGAACACGCCCCACTCGTCGCTTCCCCACTGTGAGTCACGTAACTCGGTGCGTTAACATGGGGGTCTATGAAATGAAAGCGGAGGTCCACGATAATAGATCTCAACATACACTATCAGTGTATGTTGAGACCCCCATTTTCATTTCATGGACCCCCAAATTTTTTTTTCAGTTACGTAGACCCCTTGCAAGTTGTCATAGACCCCTAGGGGTCGATATAGACCACCTTGGGAATCGCTAATCTAGATGTATTTAAAAGTCAAGTTAATAATTTTATGATAATAACTAAATATAAAATTTTCAGTGATAAAGAATCTACTTCAACATCTCCCAATCCTGTTCCCCTGGTGTTTTCCCGATATTTATGTAAATTAGTAATAATTACAGTATATACTGTGACGTTTTAGCACGCCTTTAGTTGCCAACGAGACAAAAGCCGGTCTATCATTCATAAGACGCACTCCATTAGAATAACCGCGACACATTTGTCTGTTTCGGACATTATAACCACGATTCGCACGAAAAAGGTCCACATTTCATTCGCACTATTTAATAGTAGTTCCGCAGCTCAGTTAGAACTTGGACTTTATTGCCAGTCAATAGCAACCGTTATCGACTGCACCTCCAGAACACTGGAATAATTAACGCAAGCGCTTACATTGTACAAGAGATTCCAGAAATGGACCAGACCGATTGCCTTAACTCCGTACTATTTATAGCGTCTAAAGCTTATTAGCAGAAAATTGATTTTAGAATGGCCTCTATTTCTGCAATTACTGTTTCCTGTGCAACGTTATTTCATTATTGATTTCTGTAGGTAAATTATTTCACTATCGCCTTAATATAAACTAGACCAGAGGTTCCCTAACTTTTTTGTGTCGTGAAACATGATTTTAGTTTTTGGGTAGCGATGTGCCGAGTATGGTTTGACTCGAGTTAGACTCGATTCCTGCTTTGGACTCGCCTACTCGAATACCAATTTATATTGATTCGAGTACGCTGGGCTCGATTCCAGTACTCGAGTCAGGAAGAATCGGTCCGTACTTGCTAACTCGATTCTATTTACACGAGTCCTACTAACTCGAGTCTAGTATTCGAGTTTGGTTAACTCGCTTGTACTCGCAAACTGATTACATAAGCAACGAAATGGCGCGGGCCTAATATTACAAACAAGTTTGAACCTGCAACTTTTTGTTTTGATATTGTTCTAAAATCGGACTCTAGTTCTAGAGTTGACTAGAATTTCCAGACTCGAATTTCTAGACTCGAGTGTAGGAATATTCGAATACCAAACATTTTGTTTCGCTGACGTAGACCCCTTGCAGGTTATCATATACCCCTCCTTTTTTTTTTTTTGTTTCCCTGAGGAAAATGCATTAAATTGCATACCCCGGCTGTGGCGAGCCGGCGGTTATGTGGGGCTCTCCTCCCCAGAAGGGGGAGGCCTACCCACTAAAAACCTCAGGGATGGCCTTCCTCAGGCATGTAGGGAGCCCCCGGGAACATCAAGCCACTTCCGGGAACCCCCAGCCTCCGCTCCCCTGCCTAGAGGGGAGCCCTCCTCGGGGGAGGCTACTACCTCCCCCAACATAGGTATTTACCGGATCTTATTAACGTCAAACATAAACAAAATTTTAGGAGACAAAGTGTAAGTTTAAGCGCTTCATAACCTTGTACCCGGCTATATACAAGAAAAAATAAGTTGATCTACACCTGTTTGGGAATCGGGAACCTATCAGAGCAGAACAGGCAAGAAACTCTGAAGGCCAATTTTTTATCTCTTTTCAAAATCATAAAATAACACAATTACATTTTAACAGAAGAAATTACCAGATATACACATATGTCTAGTAAAAGTAATTATTTATTTAATACAAAATCGTTCAATTACATTGTATCATACAAATTAAATCCAATCATTTTCATAATTTAAGAGATCATTGATCTGCTAATACCACAGAACACAGAAAGAGATTAGAACGGCTATGTAGGCGTGGCACGCGAGCCACAGTTATGATCAAATGATCATAACTGTGGCCAATAATGCGAACGCGTTGCTTAGTCAGTCACGAGTGATCACGGTGAGTGTTTTACGAAGTGCTGCGCGTTTATTAATGAAAATGCCTACTTGTGCTGTAATTACCTGCAAAGCAAGAAGTCAGGTCTCAAGTGTAGCTAAAGATGGAATATCTTTTCATCGGTAAATAGCAAATTTGATCGTAATAACTAACGTTTTACAAAAAAATTATCAAAGCTTGATCGTAACGATAAGACACATAATATTTTTCTAAAAAATATACATTGCCGGTTATGTATGCGCATGCGTCTAATTACATTACTCAAAGCGCGTAATGTAGTACACTGAATTCGGTAGCGACGCATTTGAATAACAGCAATAAACGTAGTAAAAGGCCATAGTGCTGTGCTTACCAAAAAACGTACGCATTATGTTTTATCGATAAATATATTTTTTTAATATTCTGGTAGGAATAAATGATTGTGTGATAAACTCGAACATTTGTTGGAAGATTGTTCAAGTATTTATTTAAGTTTTAATTAAATTTAAATTATACTTTTATTAAACGAATTAATCGGTGTGTGCGACCGTGGAAATATTATTAACTAGCTTTTGCCCGCGACTTCGTCCGCGTGGAATAGTGACTTCCGGCAGATTTTTGGTTTTTCCCACATAGTTCCCGTTCTTGCGGGATTTTCGGAATGGTCGAGTTTCCGCAGAATTTTTAGTATTATTATGTTGATACAACTTAAACAAATTATTTCGACCAAATTTGGTACCATAAAAACGGTCATTGTGACTAAACCTTAAAAGATAGATATATGCCGTCGCGGACTTTTTTTTAGATCATGTATAGAGGAATAATTCTTTCATACATATTTTTTGTGTATCTTGAACCGTTTTCGCAGCGCACGCAAAGAAAGCCTTCAAAAATGAATAATTTTCCCCGTTTTTTACACATTTACCGCTCTGTCTTTGCTCCTATTGGTCATAGCGTAATGTTATTTAGCCTATAGCCTTCCTCGATAAATGGACTATCCAACAAAAAAAGAATTATTCAAATCGCACCAGTAGTTTCGGAGATTAGTGCGTTCAAACAAACAAACAAACAAACTCTTCAGCTTTATTATATTAGTATAGATATGTTCAAATACATGTATAATTAATATCATCATCACAGCTCACATACGTCCCCACCGAGGGGCCCGAGCCTACCCTACCTACGTTAGGGTGATTAGGCCTTCGCTGGAGCTTCGAGGAGCACTTCGTGCGGTTGGTCCCCCGAGCCAAAAGGGTGGCGGGCGCGTTGCATCGCCTACTGCCCAATCTCTGGGCACCAAGGGATGGAGTTCGCCGCCTGTACGAGGGCGTCGTGCGATCCGTGGCCATGTATGGGGCCCCCGTGTGGTCGCGAGACTGCGCGAGGTCCCCCCGCCGCAGAGCTCTGCTACGGAGCCTGCAGCGGATAATGGCCATACGGATCGTACGAGGCTACCGTACCATCTCGTACGAGGCGGCGACGGTTCTCGGACGCTGCCCCCCATTCGACATCCTGGCCGACATGTACGCGGCGACGTATTCTAAATAAATATATACTTTTTCAAGGCCAGTAAATAATTCTCTGTCCTACCTACAGGTTTTTGTTTTAACGGTTGTCAGGACATTTTTATTGTTTTTATTAATTCTAAAATTTAATTTTATTGTAATATTTTGGTATATATTCTCGAAACTGTGAATAGCTGTCGCAATTATGGCTCCGATTGACAGACGTCAACTTCGACTGCGCTAATTTATTTATAGTAGGTGAAAACGGCGAAACAGGCTTCTTGCTTTTTGCTGTTATTTAAAAAATGTATGATATTTTACACTGAAAGAACATGTTCCAGTTTGGCCCATGTATATGTACGGTATATCAAAAAAAAGAGAAAAAATTACTGATTCAAGATTATCATCAAATTAATTTAAAATATGTGTTCGGGATAGAATAGTTAATAAATAAAAATGTATAAAATAATAGAATTAAGATAGTAATAAAACATATTAAACGGCGGAATAATAGTAAGAATAGCACTAAGCATAGTTGATAAATAAAGATAAGTTTTAGCTTAGAAAATAAATAAAGTATATAGAATAGGTTCCCATAGCAGGAAGAAAACATATAGTATGTAATAATAATACATATATTGATTAAAAACCCTTAGACAGAGATAGTAGCGTAAGCAATAAAAGAGATTAAGATTGAGTATAAGATTTTAGGGAAAATACGTTAAATATATAAAAACTATTATTGAATTTGGGCATACTATATGTAAATGTATTAAATGAATGATATTACAGATAGCTAGGGCATAATAAATTATAAAATTGTGAAAAGATAGCCACTGCAAAATCGCAAAATGTATGAACATGTCGGAAAAATGTCCTATCGCACACATATAAAAGTGCCTGTATATGTTTGTTATGGAAACAAGATTTACAGAAATATAGTTTACTTTGCTTCCAACCTACATCTATTTCACTTAATAAGTTTGTTTCATCATTATAGTATAGGTATACACAATTAAATTAATTATTAAATTTTAAATACCTACATGAATGTAATATTTCGTTTTCAGTATTGAAAATATTTCTAATATTAAATTTGCTATCGACATTTTATATCGATAATTTTTCATTTTTGTCAATCACTAAGGTAATAATATCGTTTTTAGACGGAATTATTTGAATCTGGGGAGTGCAGTGCTGTGATTGGTTCAGTTCGTTATCGCGCGATGCGTACTTCTCCTGATTGGTTATGCGTGACTTTACAGACGCAGCGCTGGCTTCTTAAACTGGCGACAGCGGCTCCCGTACAAACGATGCATGTTCGCCATTCTAACCTCTTTCTGTGTTCTGTGGCTAATACACTTCTTACATCGAAATATTTTTAACAAGTGTTTAAATTTATTATGAGTGCTTTGTCACTAACACTTTTTGGAAGTGTGTTGTAGAACGAACCTCTAGTTTTTTGAAGCCTGCAAGTTAGATTTTTTTTTGTTTCTCTACTACTATTTTAAGGGTGAATTTAACAATATTATTCTGTATACCTGACTAGATTTCGAATATAAGTAATAGACTAGGACACACCAGCAAATCTATATTTGTACTATTGGTATACTGTAAAGCTGGGAAACAAGAATGTAATTTGTCTCGTGGGTCTTACGCAGCAGCAGAATTAAGATGGGTTGCGACTCCACGCTGAGCCCTGGAATCTTCACTTACAAGTCGGTGGTCTTTTGTGCAGTTACCGATAATTTGTAAGTTTAGGAGTCCAAATAGAGATCTGGAGAAATTGGGCTTCCAGTACCCAAATCGCCCTAAGTGAGGACAGAATGGACATTTTTTTTTTCCTCAGGAGTGGAGGCTGAGAATCCATCATGGATACCAACGCAACAGGCAAGCAGGGATGCGTTGATTATGTCGGACTCCTGGTACTGTCGAGACGGCTCGACTACACAGACCTACCGACTAAACTCAGCCTAGCCTTTGGTCCTACTGACCCTACTGGCTTTATTGACGAGAAGGCCGCACCTCAGGAGAGGCACGGTTAGCGCTACCCCATGGTGAGGGCATATGCGCTAGAAGAAGGCATGAATCTCCAAAGTGGGACCGGCCAGTATTGACAAGAACCTAATCATGGCTAAGCAGAAGGCTGCCGTTTAGGGGTTGACAAGGGGGGGCGACGGCTCAGATGCCGCCGCTTGCAGGTCTAGAAGTTCCTGCGTGAGTTGGTTAGGGGGGTCGCTAAGGACATGTCGCGGTCTACGTATCCTCTGCCGGTAGTGACTAGTGTTGCCTTGAGACTGGCTCACAGTTGGTGGTGTTGACGGGTACAGAATGGACATCGATGTTGTTTAGTGGGTATGCCCTGCTTCCGCTGCCGCCGGGTAAGTCCCACACACGCCTGTTAATTACCCATTGACAGGCACGGTGCGTAACAGCTTTTCACCTCGTTAAAAAAAAGGAATTCAAATAGATCAAAATTACATTTTCGCTTTTATTATCTATAACTACCATCATAACGAGGGACGAAAGACTACCTTTTAAACACTGTTTATACAGAATACTGTTACTACCCAAATCCAACGCTAACCGAAACAACTCAATCCCAAACAGTTCCCACAAAATCGAACTGTATAACTTCTTTATTAAGACAGATATTGCAATGTAAGGATACCAGTATCGAATTGATGACCTGCGTTGAAAAAAACAAGACCACCAGACCGGACAACAGCGTAATCATTTAGGGCCGTAAATCGAATCAACAAATCGATAGTTTATTTCTTCTATCCGAGCAATGATCGAGACCGACCATCGAGCGATATGCGTTGTGCGTGACACAGTGTAGGTGAAGCAGAAGGTTACATTATACCTGTTATTATTGCCTATTATATATACCTGCTGGAATACCTTTATCTTACTTATTTCTGCTGCTAGGTAAAAGTACTCGATTTTCTGCTGTTCTATGCTTCGAACTCGAGAAATTACTGAGTTTGATAAATTGACATCTTATGTCGCCAATTGGCAAAGTAGACAGTGTTTCTTGTGGAGTTTTAAATTTGCTATTAATCCTACAAGAATTGCATGTACTTAACTAAATTAACACTTCATAAATACCAGTTTACGCCAGTTTTTCTGTAATTTTAACCCTATATATAAATATACAAATATTTATTAAACTTATACCAATTAGCCCAGCTCAAAGTAAGCTCTGTAAGGTTTGTGTTATAGGATCTAAGGTAAGGAAAGGGATATACATATATGTATATATATATTTTTTAAGAGAAATTTATATTAACAATCATGACTTAGGTAGAAATACTCGTATTCATCACATTAACATCTGCCCCATCAGGGATTCGAACCCGGGACCTAAGAGATGGCGACACCATGAAACCGGTGTAAAATAAACGATCAGTGTAAAATAACCGTCAAAATCGTCGAATAGGGTAATTTTAATATCATTATTTCGTGTTTCGTTAACAAGTATCTATATCGATTATGATTTTCAATTAAACGACGCTTTACAAATGAATCATTCCGATGTGAACTTTAAACTTAAAATCCTTTTTTAACAAACACAATCTCAACCTAATGATCAGTCGCCTATAGTACAAGTTATTCTAGATATCAGAGATTTTTATAAAAAAAAATTTTTTTTTTTAAGTTTAATAAAAATACAATAAATATTTCTTACACTAGCACCAATTAGCCTAGTCCAAAGTAAGCTCAGTATGGTTGCTAATGTAAGCATGTTATAGGATCTAGGATAACGGATACATATGCATATATTATAAATATATAAATATTATTAACTATGCTCCCAATGTACCTCACACACAAACATCTATCCCTACTGGGACTCGAACCCAGGACCTCAGAGATGATGACACCTTGAAACCACATATCACATGTTAGTACACACATATGATATAAATTGAAAAGTCACAGTACTGAGTAATTTCACAGCAACTTTGCAGCAGAAATAGGTAAGACACAAGTACCCAAAAAGATCGTCTACTGAATATAACTTAACTGCGCTAAAAATTATATCAAGCGCTCTACAATTCCAGTGGTGGGTAGGAAGCTGGTGCTTATTTATAAACCGAACTCGGAATTATGTCTGCGTTTGTTTATTTTGGTGTATTGAGAGGGCAGGCAACTTTATCAAGTCCACGGATTGCGTTCATGCCGGTAACTAACGTCGATGCTGCAGATTAACGTGTTATAGAAATAAGCAGGAGGCTATTGTTATTAGCGTGCGTACTACGAGGCGTTTGCTGTAGACTTCATAGTAATATTTTAGTATTATTATTGATTTGGATGTACAGTATATATATAATTATTTTTACTTACAAACCGTTCAGATATCAAAGCTTAATCAAGATCTTCAAAGTTATAATACCAAACAAACTTAAACAAACAAAAGTAATGAAGAATATATGGGAAAGTAATAAACAAATATTACATACGCAATAAAAAAAAAACAAATATATACAGACGCAGGAATATGCCCAAATAACTATACAATTAAGACTTTAAAATTACAAATTCTTCTTCTTCTTCTTTTGGGTTTGATGGCGGTGCCCATAGGATTTCGCCAACCTCGAGTTTTTTTGCTTAGAATACTTTTTTTAATTAAAGTATGCGCGACTCATGTTATTATCCAGGCCGTGAAAGTACAAGTGAATGCAAAATTAAAATTAAACAAGACAAATAAAATACAATATACCCTGTTCGCTGTCTATAAAGAAATATATAAAAAAGTTAAAGAGCGGAAACCAAATCGGAGAATAAAAAGATACCAATTAAAGTTTAATACGATTGTAGAATAAATAATGACAAAGAATATTGATGAAGGGTGAATTAACATACTAACTTAATTCTCTTCTTTCTTATGAAAGAAGAGAATTAAATTGACACGACTTAGGGATATAGGAGGGAATGAGATCATACAAAAAATATGAATATTTTGTACAATCGAAAAATATATGATCAGCCGAACCTTCGTCCAAACCACACTCACATAGCTGTCTTTAACCCTTATTTTTGTCAAGAGCACCGGTGTACATGCATGCCCAAGACGTAACCGACATATAGTAGATATGCAAATTTTAGAGGCCTGCTTAAATTTAAAAAACCAAGGTTTAGAAGGAATTTCCTTTTGAATTTGAGCAAAATGCAAAATTACAAATTAAACATGCAGTTCGCTTTTCTAACAATTCAAAACCCGTCGTATTCTATTTTTTGACAACTCACATTTGAAAGCTAATGTCAGGTATTAGCTTTAAAAAACAATAAAATGCTACACAAAGGAGGATCGTACCATCTGGTGCACCACGTACTTGTTCTGTGATTATAATAATTAACTGCATTAAACGGTAATTATTGAATAGTACATATATAAAATTAAATAGGTATTTTGCGAAATACAAATAGAATGATATAAATATATGTCGCGTCGTCGATCTCCTTCTCAAACCTTTCCGTAGTTTAAACTTCTGTCGCAAAAAATAATATTCACAACCGTTGAATTACAAAATACTTAATGATTATTCGTAATAATAAACGCAAAATTTATTATGATTTGAAAGATGTTTATTGATTCAAAACAAGGCGATCTCGACATGGTCTAAGCTTTAATAAGATTTCAAGCCACAGTTTCAAGACAACAAGGCGCACATTGCTATTTTCGGGCAAAAACATTTATATTGAAAAAAAATATCGTAGTTACACCTTGATTAATAATGAAAGTAGAAACTGATATCTTAAACTCCCTACATCCTGTTCCATTCTCTAAACTTGATTCCCTGAAACTAAAGATAAATGGCAGGCTCATTCGTTAGCCGACCGAAGACAGATATAACATTCTGTGTTTAACACGTGTCCTCAGTCACATAATTTGACGCCATTATGTTAATTGCCTGGGATCAATGTGTTTTTGTTAATGTTGTTTAACAAAAACTAATTATAGTTTACTATCGAGCAGTGGTGTTCGATATTTAAAAGCATTGTGGTAATATTTCTTTGCCTGTGTTTTTATTTAACTGTCAGATATGACCGCACTCCCGCCTCATGTAAATGTCATTATGTCATTCTATGATTTATAACCTTTTTTTGCGAGGGGAAATGCACCATGACACCACGCGTGTGTGGGGCTCTCTGGCCTGAGAGGGCCGGCCTGTTACTACTGTACTACTACGGTGTTCTCTGGGCCCATATCGGGGGTACGTGTGGCGGGATGCGTTTTCGCGATTGTACCGCCACAATGACATATAACCTGACCAGAGTTTCTCGCCTGTTATTTTAAAGCAGCTTGCTTCTCCCAATTTCCGATCAGATTTAGTTTTTTTCTTCTAATAATTATACGTGTTCAAGGTTTAAATACTTTTTCACGTAATTTTGACATCATTAAATACCCGTAACAGTTTATGTTGAATAAATATTTATTTATTTATTAAAGATACAATAACAGCTTATATCCTAGGAAGAAACAAAATATAACTTAATAAAATAGTAAGAGCTGGGATGTAACCCAAACTATGTACACAGCCTGCACATAAACAATTAAAACAAAGAAAAAATACAATAATATAGTACTAAAATTAAGCTACGAGTACGTTTAAATGCATTATTTAAGTAAATATTAAATCTAATATGTAAAATATATCAATCCTAACATACATATATATTTACTTCAAACATAACATAAACTAAAATAGAAACTAAAGTAAAACATTAAATAGCTATATAATGTTGATATATGATAAGTATATGAATTATAATGTTTCGATGTGTGATTGATTATTGCCAATAATTATTTAATACTAATAAAGCAGTAAATATTACGTAAAAGTTTTATTCGTTGTAGGAATATAAATTCAATTCAATTCATCTATTGGTTCATAAATTATTAAAGGCAATAAATTTCTCAAACTCTGTACATGAACTGTGAGAGTTTTAAACAAAGCAATCAAATAAGCATGTAATGAAACAAATAAGAGATATTGTAATTTGTTTTTAAATCTCTACACAAAAGAGCACAATGTAAACTGATAAACAGTTTATTTACAATTGTTATTTTTGAAAATAGAGCGACATCTCCTGACATTGTCGCGTGTCGCTCAAAAAGGCGCCATACTAAATACATTGCAAAAGTGAAGTCACGATTTCACAAAAAAACAAAATATTACCTACATATAGATGTATACTTATAAATTTAAAAATATTACATATAATGTCAGAAAGATTAATATGTGTAGTTATTAACAGGGAAAAAGTGTGAATTGGCTTAATAAAGTAAAAGGCGAAGATGCAGATAGAATTTTCGATTATAACGAATAGTACTCGGTAGTTAAAGCTTTAACATGATCTGCTAAAAATACAAATTAGATTCCCATTCAAGACGATTAATTTTTTTTTATGAAATGGAGGAGAAAGAAAAAAAACTTATGCAATAACAAAATAAACAAGAATGTATCAAATCACGTTTAACTTGTACGTACATAACTGAAATTCGGAACACAGCTTAGTATCCATATAGGTGTTACCTATACGATATGGTCTATATGATACTGTACACGGCACAGGGAAAATAAACGTTGCGATGTTATGTTATCAGCAGACAGTTTAATAATGCTCTAAAAATGGCGGACACTGGCTTTTATACTTTTACACAAGCAACTTATTAATCGATTTATAACAATATTGTTACGAGCTGGGGTCAGTAAATTAAACTGCGGTCTACCAAAACACTGAACTTTTATTAATTACCACACTAACAGTCACTGAAAGCACTGAAAGTCGCTTCTTAGTTCTCCAATATCACTTAGATGTTTTCGCACTGTATCGTAAAACAATACTCTTCCCGGCGGCCGGACACAGCCTTATATAGTCCCCTAAGATACTTGCCACTCTTGCCAGAACATTCGCGGACACACTCGAATGTGTAGTCCAATACGTCGCGTGTTCGAGACGTTTCGATTATAACTGTCTCGATACTCGAATATTCTCGATACACAATACTCGAATATTCTCGATACACAATACTCGAATATTCTCGATACACAATACTCGAATATTCCCGTACTATCTTTCTCGAATATTCTGTGTTTGTCTATCTCTTTCTAATGATGTTTTCTCATTCTAATACTTCTCGAATGTTCTAACTATCTGTCTCTTTCTACTATTGCTATCTCTTTCACTCCTATTGAAATTTATGTCCTTTTACTGAAGTAGGCTTAATGGCTCATAAGGGGTCCTGAAAACGCCTGAAAACGGGTTTTCAGGTTATTGCGGTATTGGATAGAGGGTAGCCTGAAACGTACTGAAAACATGTTTCAGGCGCCTGAAAACTACTGTAACTTGGGTGTAATTTAGATTTTTTAGTATGTGAAAGAGCTACTTCTGAAACGGCCTGAAACGACGTTTCAGCCTGCTGAAAACGTTTCTAAGTCACAGAAAATCACTTTTGAAGTTTTACTAAGCCACCGGCGTAACACTACCCCCTCCTAAGACATGCTCGTCCCGAGCATCATTATTTCCGTGGTATTTCGCCAGTCGGTCAACGTGAACAATCTTACAGGAACTACGTGCATTCCGCTGTATCCGGTACGTGACGTCGTTGATCCTCTTCAAAACTCGATAGGGTCCTTCCCATTTGGCTTGAAGCTTCGGAGATTTCCCTTTACTGCGGACTGGATTATGTAGCCACACCAACGAACCCTCTTCAAAGCCCTTGTTGTTTACATTTCGGTCGTAGCGGGTTTTCATCTTCTCAGACATCTGTGGCTTGATTGTCTGACTTGCTCGTGTATGAGGTCCCTTTACTGCAGCACAACTAGTACACTTGCGGCACCAATCTTCAACATCGTCACGGCAATTTATCCAGTAAAATCGTTCTCTTATTTTCAACAGAGTTCTCGTCACTCCCATATGACCTCCCGAACATCCGTTATGGTACAGCTGTAGAACATCCGGTATCTTGGCTTTGGGTACAACCATTTGTAGATGACAACGGTCTCCTCGAGCGTTTTCCCATTTGCGGCACAAGACTTCATCTTGGATAACCAGGCTGTCCCATTGAGCCCAATAGCTCTTCGTGATGGAACTCATCGACGCAATATCCCTCCAGGCAGGTTTAGGAGTACCGGCTTTGATCCATTCGAGAATCGGTTTGATGTCTACATCATACTGCTGAGCGTGCTGAAAGGTTTCTTTCCATTCATTGCTAAGATCCGTGTTTAGCATTCTCACAGGTAGGTCTGCTTTCGTCTCTTGTTTTACGCAGTGCTTGCAGTCTTCAGAGCAAGGTCTTCTTGACAAAGCATCTGCATTACCATGAGATCTTCCACTGCGATGTTCAATCACGAAGTCATATTCTTGAAGTAACTCGATCCATCTCGCAACTTGTCCTTCGGGATTCTTGAATTGTAATAGCCACTTCAATGCAGCATGGTCAGTACGCAGATGGAATTTTCGACCAAGCAAATATTTGTTGAAATGCTGCAATGTTTTCACCACTGCCAGTAATTCTCTTCTCGTGACACAGTAATTTCTCTCAGGTTTGGACAAAGATTTGCTGAAGTATGCTATAACAACTTCGCGATCTCCTTTCCGTTGCGACAATACACCACCTAGCCCAGTATCACTTGCGTCTGTATCCACTATGAATTCATTTTCATTATCGGGATACCCCAGAATAGGTGTGTTACACAGATGTCGTTTCAGTTCTTGAAATGCGACGTCACAGTTTTCATCCCAGCAAAAACTTCTCTTTTCTTCCGTGAGTTTATGAAGAGGCTTGGCAATGTCGGCAAAGTTCTTCACAAATCGCCGGTAGTAGGAACACAAACCCAAAAATGCTCTTACTTGTGTCTTGTCTCTCGGAACTGGCCAATCCTTTACGGCGATGATCTTCTGCGGATCTGTCTGGACACCCGCTTCCGAAACCACGTATCCTAGGAAGCTTACTTGTCGTTTGAAGAAGGAACACTTTTTAGGGCTTAACTTCAGGTTGGCGCTTCGAATTTTTGATAGCACCCGTTCTAGATTCTGAAGGTGTTCTTCAAACGTACGGCCCACGATGATGATGTCATCCAAATAGACCAGACAGGCTTCTCCAATCAATCCGCTGAGTACCAGCTCCATCAGCCTTTCGAAAGTCGCCGGTGCATTACACAGCCCGAACGGCATCACTTTGAACTGCCATAGTCCCTTTCCAGTAGAAAATGCAGTCTTCTCCTTGTCCTTAGGGTCAATTTCTACTTGCCAGTAGCCACTTTTTAAATCTAACGTGCTGAACCACTTCACTCCGGTAAGCATATCCAGCGTGTCATCAATCCTGGGTAATGGATAGCTGTCCTTCTTTGTGATGTCGTTCAGGCGGCGGTAGTCAACACAAAAACGCATGCTGCCATCCTTTTTCCTTACAAGCACCACGGGTGAAGACCATGGGCTGGACGAAGGCTCTATAACACCTTCCTTCACCATTCCTTCAATCATGGTCTCCACTTCCTTTTCCCGTGCTATCGGTAGTCTTCTTGGTCGCTGGCGGATAGGCAATTCGTTCCCAGTGTTAATTCTGTGTTGAACTAAACTCGTCTTCCCAATGTCCTCGTCGTTAGTAGAGAAAACATCAGCGTACTTGAGTAACATCTTCTTAGCCTTGTCTATCTGTTCCTTAGACAAAACGTCTCGACAGTCTTCCAAAAGTTTTGACACGCTGATTCCTTCATTTTTGTTGACATTTGTATGAGTCGTGTCTTGACAACGACGCAACCAGTCTACCTCCTCACTCGTACCAAGTAACATTCCCTTTTCGATCACGTGTTCTTTATCGTCAAGATTCAGTACACGAACTGCTGCAAAGCCAGTGGTTCTTACCAGAGTTCGTGCCATCTTCCATGGCTGGTCATGATCTAATCTTCAATGAGTACACATCGATGTATCTTTCCAGAATTGTAAGGGAGACTAACCGGCACAATGGTTTCTGATTTTGGGGGTAGAGCGGTTTTCTTTAAGGTATACACTTTCCCCGGTGTGGCTCCTTCCATGAACAATTCTTCTCGTCCACAACTCATAATTCCTTGCTTGACGTCGATCTCACAACCATTCTTCCTCATAAAGTCTAGTCCGAGGATGCAGTCATCGACAATATCAGCCACAATGACGTTGTGCAGGTAAACTTGATTACCCAACTTCAACTCCACCTTCTGTTCGCCTCGGACGGGTATGTGCTGACCGGTGGCGGTTACTAAATTTAATCGCTCCAGGCTGTTGTTTCTGAAGTCCCTCAGAAACCGATTCGCAAGTTGGGAACTGACAACCGTGCGAGAAGCTCCGGTATCGATTGTCAGCTTACATGGCCTTCCGTTAACCTCGCCATTGATGATCAGGCTGTTCCCATCGTGGGCTTGTGAGATCGAAATCCTTGGGGCTCTGCGAACACCAGCCAGCACTCGCCCCGCAGTCCTGGCGTTTACTCGTTTCCCTGCTGTTGTTGGACAGCGCTATTAGCTGTCCTGTTCTCCTTAGGCCCATCTTCATCAATCCCTGAGCTACGCTTAGGACAACTTGATCGGAGGTGTCCCTTTTCGCCACAAGTGTAGCATCTAGGGCTGTATCCCTTGAAGCGGTCACGAACAGGTGTTGCAACTATCTCCCTGACACGGTGAGACCGATGGTCTTGCCTCACAGCTTCCACTTCTAGAGCGTGGGCCAGGGCGTTTTTAAGGGTTTCGTGGTGCCCGAGTCTCACAGCAGCTCTCACTTCGAGGTCCCGAATGCCGTCGACAAAAGCTTGTACAAGGTTGCCCACAATTAACGTCGGTGCGGACTGGTACGCTTTACGTACCAGTTTTTCTACCTCTAGGGCCCATTGTTGCAGGTTTTCACCAACACGCTGAACCCGATCTTTTAGCTGGGCCCGAAACACATGTTCAAGGTGTGCGTCACCGTATCTTGCCTCAAGCGCTTCCAATAGTTCCTCGTAGCTCACCTTCTTGTCAAGAGCTTCGAGGACTGTCAAGGCTTGATCTCGGAGGCCTAGCTTGAGTGCGGTCATGCCTGGGCTTTAGTCCACCCATTTGCCTCCATTACAGCCTCAAACTGTATATTTTATAGGCTGACCACGAGGAACTCCCATCAAAAGGTGGCACTTTGAATCCTCGCACCGAAGGAGCGTTACTGACGATAGTGGCTGTCCCATCTCCGACCTTCAGATTACCCAAAGCCTTCTTGACATCGGCAATCTCAGATTCAGCTTCGGTGAGACGGTTCTCGTGTTGCAGAACCTTATCTTCTATCACTTTGACCTTATTGCCGAAAGTCGCTTGGAGATCTTTGATCAGGACCATTTGTTCATCTTGGCCGAGCTGCAGTTGTTCCCTCAAAAGGCGAGTCTGCTCCTCCTGACGGCGGGCCTGCTCCTCCTTATCGCGCTGCAACTGCTCTTCCAGACGGCGTGCCTGCTCCTCCTGACGGCGGGCCTGCTCCTCCTTATCACGCTGCAACTGCTCTTCCAGACGGCGTGCTTGCTCCTCCTGACGGCGGGCCTGCTCCTCCTGACGGCGGGCCTGCTCCTCCTGACGGCGGGCCTGCTCCTGCATCATCGCCATGAAAGCCGCCCAATCTGGTGCGGCAGCCGACGTAGAGGGAGTGGCTTCCATAACTGACTGCTGGTCCTCGTCAGTTGGCGGCTGAGTAGCTCCGAAGCGTCTCTGCTCGGCTTCCTGTTGTCGCTGGCTTCTTGTCCGGATTCTTCCTTCCGTGTCTTCCTTTGGTAGAACCGGCATACTGATCCCACTTCTGACACCAAAATGTTACGAGCTGGGGTCAGTAAATTAAACTGCGGTCTACCAAAACACTGAACTTTTATTAATTACCACACTAACAGTCACTGAAAGCACTGAAAGTCGCTTCTTAGTTCTCCAATATCACTTAGATGTTTTCGCACTGTATCGCAAAACAATAATCTTCCCGGCGGCCGGACACAGCCTTATATAGTCCCCTAAGATACTTGCCACTCTTGCCAGAACATTCGCGGACACACTCGAATGTGTAGTCCAATACGTCGCGTGTTCGAGACGTTTCGATTATAACTGTCTCGATACTCGAATATTCTCGATACACAATACTCGAATATTCTCGATACACAATACTCGAATATTCCCGTACTATCTTTCTCGAATATTCTGTGTTTGTCTATCTCTTTCTAATGATGTTTTCTCATTCTAATACTTCTCGAATGTTCTAACTATCTGTCTCTTTCTACTATTGCTATCTCTTTCACTCCTATTGAAATTTATGTCCTTTTACTGAAGTAGGCTTAATGGCTCATAAGGGGTCCTGAAAACGCCTGAAAACGGGTTTTCAGGTTATTGCGGCATTGGATAGAGGGTAGCCTGAAACGTACTGAAAACATGTTTCAGGCGCCTGAAAACTACTGTAACTTGGGTGTAATTTAGATTTTTTAGTATGTGAAAGAGCTACTTCTGAAACGGCCTGAAACGACGTTTCAGCCTGCTGAAAACGTTTCTAAGTCACAGAAAATCACTTTTGAAGTTTTACTAAGCCACCGGCGTAACAATATTAATACAATGCAATAACAATAGTTATTAATTTGCATCAAAATTATTACTAAGCAGTATAATTATATAATAAACATTGTATAGATTTTTAAATTAAATTAGATTCCGTAAACCGGAAGTGGCATTTTTCAGTATATTAGATTATGATTAAAAATTTGATTACGGCTGTCAGTATTGGCTTTAGATTATTTTTATAATTTATTAATAATTTATAATAAGATATTATGTGATAATTAATTAATATATCGAGGTATACAATTTATAATTTAGCGGGCGGCGTGCCGGAAGCTGAACTTGTAACAATACATCATCTTCATTCCTCTCCCGACAATATCTCTTTCACATCGATAAATTAAATATAAGACGAGAGAAGCCGTAGGCGAAAAGTAGGTTATCAATAATTCATAAATGTCTCATCGGCTACGAGTCTCCGGTTACTTTTTATAGAACGATTAGCTTTTATCGTCAATTATTGTCAATCACAGTTATTTCTTACTTTCTTTCTACTGACTTTCTAAATGCAGATAGATGCGTGTAAAAATTTTCAAAAATGATACATGAACAACAACAACTGACATTAAGCGATCCCAAAGAGGTACATATTGACCCCTAGGGGTCTATGACAACCTGCAAGGGGTTTACGTCATCGATACAAAAATTTGGGGGTCCATGGAATGGAAACGGGGGTCCACGAAAATCTCACTGACATATCAGCGCACAGCCCAAACCGCTGGTCCTAGAGATTACAAATTTGGCACGTAGGTTCCTTATAAGGTGCAGGGGTGCACTAAGGAAGGATTTTTCAAAATTAATCCCTTAAGGGGGTGAAATGGGGGTCCAAGTTTGTATGGAGAAACAAGATTTGTTTGAATATTTTATTCGAAACTTCGCAGGAGTACTCCTAATAATAAATGAGTAAACACGTCTTTCAGGATTTTTGAAAATTCAACCCCTAAAAGGGGGAAATGGTGTGTCAAAGTCTGAAAATCGACAATGGGTATTGTTTCTATGGTTTATCGGGTCGCTGATTACGAAAACAACAATGATTTTAAAATCCAACGTGGCGGACGTGAAATAACAGCTAAAGGAGGGAGGGTCGCAAGTTCAAATCCTGCTTTGTGCCTAAAGTTTTCAATTTTTCCTTTATTTCTAAATTTGCTTTGAGACGTTAGTGTTTGTATAAATGAAGGAATAGCAATCATTTCTTTAAAAAAATATGGGAACCTCCTTCACTAAAACGTCATATACCGAAACTTCCAAAATGTTAGAAATACTTTTCCGAGAAGCGTATCTAAATTGGTTCAGCCAAACATGAGATAATCGCGGACAAACATACATACGTACATAAAACATACGGGTCACACTGAGAAGCCCCTTTATGTAGACGGTTGAAAAATATGATTAGTACGCGGGCGAAGCCGCGGGCACAAGCTAGTTATTTATAAAAATAGCTATGAGGTCAAAAAAAATGTTATAAAGTTTATAAAATTTTGTAGGATGTAGGCATTCTATATCCGGTAAGTAGGGGTCTACCCAAAACCATGGCAAAGGGACACAAAAAAGTTTGGGAGCCTCTGCTCTAGACTTTATTATATTATTTGTGCTAAGATATAATGCATTTTTTTAATGTTAACATTTCAGTAATATTACGTGACCATTTTACTTATATCGACAGGTACAAGCAGCTTATTATAAACATGTACTTAATTGCAACTAAAATCTGATCGTTTTGTGGAGTCCACTTCCGGGCACAGGAAATTAATCTTTATTTATTGAAATTATTAATGGCGCAGTGTTATTTAAATTTATTACGTTTCTTGTAAACATTTATATTTCTTTACAGATATAGTTTGCCATTGAACAGATAATTTATCAATATCTTAGAATTTTTCTCTAAGCGATATCTTGTGCCCATGAAGATTTTACTTATGTACCACTTTTTAACCAATAATGTGGTGGCTGTCTTAGCAGCACATCCCATCGCAAAATTCTGTAAGATATTATAATGTGAATTTAAATAAAATAAACAGGGCGGATAAGGTTGCAAAAATGGGAGAGCCATGCTTCGGCACGAATTGGGCCGGCTCGTGGTATCGAGTGATACCACGGCCTCACAGAAAACCGGCGTAAAATAGCGCTTGCGCTGTGTTTCGCCGATGAGTACCGCCGGCACCGGAGGCCCAACCCCCCCTTCCCCCTTATTCCCTTTTAAAAGGCCGGCAACGCATCTGTGACTACTGGTGTTGCGGGTGTCCATGGGCAACGGTTGTCGCTTACCATCAGGTGATCCGTTTGCTCGTTTGCTGCCCTATTCTATATAAAAAAAAACTCTGAAGTCTTGATTTTTTTAACAGCGTATACTGCATATCTTAAGCGATATTTCCAAATGAAATCCAGAGTTTTACCTAGAAATACAGCCTTACTTAAAATTATATGTATATGTAGCCAGCTTAAAAGTGAGTAAGACAAATATTACACAATTTTATTGACCTACTAGCGGACCCGACAGACTTCGTCCTGTCAAAAAGATTTGTACAGTGGCAGTTTTTTGTTCCTAATTATTTTACAGATAATGTCGCATAGCCAACCAAATCGCAATAAAAGTCTAAATGACCTATTACATTTTGTAGCTATTCAATTTTGGAACGTGACATTAAATCCTCCAACGATGTATTCTGTGCTCCAACGCACGCACGCACACTGTTTTGATAGATATGATTGAATTTCAACTATATGTAGCGTTAATAAAGCGCAAATTGACTCTTTGTTGTTAGGAACACGCCTTCATTGCTTAGACAACAGTGAGTGCTTGCAATATGAACTTTATACAATAACAATAAAGCTCAATTCGACTGTACGTTTTAGAAAACGTACGTACGTAACGTACGTAACGTACGTAGGCATGGGAAAATAAAAGGGCCGTTTTTAGGGTATTTCCGATAATTATTCGCATTTTCTTCATTGTAAAAACCCTTCTTGAACTTCAACGAACATTAACAAAAAAGGATTGGCCAAATTGGTAAAGGCGTTGTTGAGTTATGAGCTTACCAAAACATTTTGCGATTCATTTTTATATAGAAGATTATTTAAAAATATATATTTGTACTAAGCCAGTACCTACCCTGTTCCAGAAATTAATTTTATAGGCCTTTACAGGCAATAGACTTCAAAGATATATAACATTTATTAAGAGCTACATAACCTTCGACTGATACATACAAGGGAAAAAAGGTACTTTACACCCAATATTAATCTGTTGTGTTATCTATCAATTCTATTACATTCCATGCTGTATACTATACTCTGTATAGTATACTGTAGGTTACACAGTATACTCTGCTGGAGACAAGCATGAAATATTATTGTATAGTCATTTATATAAACAAGTAATAGAAAAGATAAATAACTAAACGGAACCTTGAGGTATCCCTACAATCACATAAAATTAAATCCAAGGAGAACGTTTTACATTTTTATCGACACTATGAAGCCTGTCACTTCTAATCTAAATATAACAACCAGAGTGACCCTATTTGTACCTTAATGGTATAGTTTTACCAACATATAACGTTGAATACAATCAAATGCCTTTGATAAGTCACAAAATATACAATATGCATCTTGCGAAGACTCCAACGCCAATCCTACATATACAATATTTTGAATTAGAGCAGCACCAGCTTCAGTGTTGAACTATAGCTTAATTATTTTTTTATGTTCTTTAATTAATGTTTTAATACTTTTCAAAATGCTATTTTGTGTTATCAGTACTGATGTTGCTCTTATGTTAGTAGCATAGAATATATTTATACCTTTGTGTTTATTATATTTAGGTTGCGGAAATGAAGAACCAACTGTACTTAGTGGACGCACTATCAAAGCAAATAACTTATCACCTCATAGGTCATCACACAAATGATAGGCGAAGGCGGGCACACGCAAGCGCGGGGTTGCTCGTCTAGTGACCCTACCGTGAGGCTGCGTGCGCGTCCGGCTAAGCGCGCACGCCGTGGTGAAGTCTCTGTGTCTGGGGGATTGTCCAGGGGTTCTCGAACAGCCCTCCTTTGGCGGTGGCTTGACCAGCTTGGTCGAGCCGACCCCGACACACATGGCGGTCAAATCGCGAAAGCACAACCCGCCATGTGCCCTGCATAGGCCTAGAGCACTCCGGGGGGGCTTAGCGAAGACCGGCCTCTTCGTTTCTATGACCGGAGAGCCGGCACAGCACGGTGTCATGAACCATAAGGTCGCATTTCCCCACTCAAAAAAAAAAAAGATCATCACACATTATATAAGTACATAAAATATGTGTGACTGAAAAGAGATGTTGTACATATAAAAATACGCGTCTTTTTGCAAAAAGAATTTCAGATGTGATCCAGCACTTATGTACGAAACTTTCCTTAAAAGTAGCGTGAAAAACCACGGTCCTCGAAACATGTAAGCTCAAGTTAAGTTAATAGGAATATGTGCCATGATATATTCTTTACTTAAAACTTGGCCATCGCTTGGGAGAGCGCGAGCATTCAGTGATTATTCAAAGGATTGCGGTATCCGTGGCGTCTGCCGCTCTGGGAATACTGCTGGCTCGGCTAAGAAAGGTCTATTTAAGACAAAATGTTGTCTCTCAAACTATGGAGTAAAGCGCTTTGGAACTATCCAGTAAGCTTGAAGTGTGGCGATGAATAATTTTCTTCCACAATTTTATATTTTCTTAACATAATTAATGAGAAAATATTCAATCTATATAATTCTTGACATACATTTCTTGGTATTTGTAAGGCGGCAGTTCCCAATCTTTTCATAATCTTGGTCACTGGTAGGGATTAGGTATTGTGTTGAAACAATCGAAAATATTATTACTGTGAAAAACTAAGTTATGATAAAAAATATGCATAGCATAATTAATTTAACATATTATGTATTCGAGGTAAAGAGGAATATCTGTATGTGTATGTGACGTTCGACCAATTTGACAGTTCTAGAACCATAGACAAAAGACCAATCTCTATGCTCAAAGAAACCCGCAAATCATGTATCGAGTCTTCGTAATTATTACAAGAAGAAGAAAAGCTTTGATCAGAGAAGTTTGATAGCCCATGAAATGTTTTTTGTTATTCTTAGCATATTGCTGATCTGCGTATCACTGGTTGAAGATCACTGTCGTGACAATTGTGATAAATTTCCTGAGATACATCTTATGACATATGCTGGATTACAAGAAACGCTGAGACATATTGTCTATAGGTATATTTCACTGCACAGATGTATGCATAATAACACAAATTATAAATACAATAAAGTCCCGGCCACTCGAGTACCTTTCTACCCCAACGGACGTCAGTTCTACAACAATGTGCCCTACCCACTGCTCCTTAATGTTCACAATTGTTTGTGCTATTTCACTGCTTCTGGTTCCGCGAATTTCGTAATTTCTAATTACGCAGCGGCACTCCGAATTTAGTTATTGATTCGTTACCTTGTAATACGTTGTAATATGCTGTAATGCTCTGTAAGGGTCTACCCTGGCCTTCCCTTGTCTGTCAGTACAAATTTAATGTGCCCAATTCAAATTGGCTAACTAAAGAGTTGCCTACTCAAGTAGGGGTAGAGCAACATATAAATGTACTCATGTGCTCAAGGCGTGGACAGACGATTTGGTTCGATTTGACCTGGTGAGTAGTGTGAACAACTTATATCAAGGGCGCTATCACACTGACTCAATCAGAGTTACTGATGGATAACTAAGGTGACCTTACAACAGAGATATTGTACTGGAAAGAACCTGGAAGAAAATCAGCAAAAATTAGAAGTTGGTCTTAGATAAATAGTCTGAACCTAACGTCTTTTACAATTTCAATTAAATTCACATTATATTTTTTACATTACATCAAAGTTGTAACGTTACAAATTGGCTAATAAGCAGACTACCAGGTAGGTGGTTACAGGCCTATAGTACATATGGTTCTAGTGATTTGCTCATATTTTATGAGGAAATATTGACGCTGAGTTATGGCCTTTTTGTGTTGCTGCAGAATACACACGCGACATACGGCATACAGGATTGAGATCATGTTGATTATAAAGTTAAGTAATATTGTGTTTTATATTTATTTTTATATGTTATAATTATAATATTGTATTCAATTGTTGTTGTTGATAAGTTACATCTCTGATTTTTTCTGTCTGTCTATTCTGTCTTTTACTTATTGTGTGTGTGTGTATTTGTAGACCAAATAAAGATTCTATCTATCTATCTATCAGTGAGATTCGCAGCCAATCTGTAACTGCCACGAAAACTGTTTATCCAGTGTTGTCAACAATATCAAACATCTTCTAGAAATAACGGTTTATTTATTTAAAGCAATTAAATACTAGCGTGACTTTATGTCTAGCACTCTTCCCGACTGACTGAATAGTGTCGCTGACCAAGTCATTTCTAATCATTGCACCTTTTAAATCAAATGTGCAACTGTGTTCCGCCACGTGGCTCACTGTGCTGCCATCTATTGGATAATGTCACAAACAGAAAAGAGACAGTAGTCAAATCCGCAATCTATCATCATGGTATAACCTCAAGCATGAGAAGTTGAATTGCATATTTATATTACAATAACTGCGTTATAATAATTAAGGTTTTAACACCATCAATTTCACTGCTTAATTATTTATTTTAGATGGAGGTTAACACACACCTAACATTGTGTTTATCTTCTTAAGTAGTTCCGTTATTGCTCTCAAATAGGGAGACATGAAAACGTCACACAACTTTGCTTACATAAGGCTTATACGGTTAGAATAGCTTTACATTTGTACTACAAAAACCGTAGCTATTACGTGCAACATATCAAATCAAAATTAACTTTATTCTTATATGACCTTATAGAAACCTTTCTTAAAACGCCCAAATTTTTTTTTTCTAGCACCCATTCAAGACGTATATTTTAGCTGATGAAGAATGGGCGCAAAAAACCTATTAGTTTTATCAAAAGTAATAACAACATTTACAATAAATTGTGTCCATACATCATACACGTTTATCAATACATAGTATAAAACAAAGTCGCTTTCGCTGTATGTCCGTATGTATGCTTAGATCTTTAAAACTACGCAACGGATTTTGACGCGGTTTTTTTTAATAGATAGAGTGATTCTTAAGGAAGTTTGTATGTATAATAAATGCATAATATAGTAGAGAAACACTGATAAATTTAAAGGTTTCTAATGTGATGTCGTAAATAAGCACGTTTTTTTGCGCTTATATTGCAAACGCTGGCTGAACCCTACGAGATAGACCAAAATAATGTACTACAGTATTGTACAACTTACAAAAATCCACAAAAAAGTCCGCGATGGTATATGTCTATCTCTTAGGGATAACCCACCATAACCATTTTTTCACTGCACCCGTGCGAAGCCGGGGCGGGTCGCTAGTAATTTATACGAGAAAAACAACTATTTACATTTCAGAATATAATATCTTCAAATTAACATCACACATTGGCTTCATTCCACGCGACAAACCTTCCATCCTCACCATCTCAATACTTGGCAGTCCACCACTGTGCGTTTCTCTTGAAATTTTCTGCCTCACACAGCTAAACTGTGGAATGAATTGTCGCCTGCAGTGTTTCCGAACCGTTACGATATCCAAACTTTCAAGGAAAGAGCGTACTCCCATTTAAAAGGCCGGCAACGCGCTTGTTACTCCTCTGGTGTTGCGGGCGTTCATGGGCGGCGGTAACTGCTTCCATTAGGTGATCCGTCTGCTCATTTGCCCCCTACCACATAAAAAAAAAAAAATTAAATAATCATTGACTTTATACTAGCCCTTACTCATTAGCGTCTTTTTAACATGTACCTTGAACTTATGTAAAGGTAATTCAGCTACACTATGTGGAATTTTGTTATAAAAATTTATACTTTTGCCAATAACCGAACGTCTAGTTTTTTGTAGCCAGTGCATAAGCACAGTCTCAAGGTCAACATACGAGTATAAAGCTCGTTGCGGTGTTATGTGGACTGACTAGAGAATTACAGCGCTTAACACACCTCTCAAACGAGATTACGTCGGAAGCAAAGGCAGGAATTGTTTGCATACAAGGCATTTAAGCCACTTATTTACACTGTCATAATGTATATAATACGTCTATGTTCATCATAATAATATATAAATTACTAGCTTCGCCCGCGTGAAATTAGTGTTTGTCAAACAAAAGTTTAATGATTTCTTATCAAGTGCTTAAATATAAAGTTTCATGGTTTTATCTTTTTTTATATTAAGAAATCCCATACAAACTTTCAACCTATAGAGGTTCAACCCCTTCATCCCATTTTTAGAAATAAAAAGTAGCCTATGTTCTATCTCAGGGTCTAAGGATTGTCTGTACCAAATTTCATCAAAATCGGTTTGGTTTAAGCGGGAAAGCGTAACAGACAGACAGAGAGACAGACAGACAGAGTTACTTTCGCATTTATAATGTTAGTTGGGATGATGACTTTTAAATAAAGATTATATTTACCCACGATAAAGATTATACTCTGTCCTTCCTCGGACCTTAAACAATCCTTTTGCTTAGAGATTAGACAAAATATTAGCATATATTTTTAATTATCATTGCGGTTTCAACAATAAATTGGTTCTTACATAAATACTAAATTATCACTACATAGTATAAAACAAAGTCGCTATCCGCCGTCTGTCTGTTTGCTTAGATTTTTAAAACTACGCAACGGATTTTGATGAGGTTTCTTTTAATAGATAGATTCTTAAGGAAGGTTTGTATGTATAATACATTCATAATATAGTAGAGAAACACTGATAAATTTAGAGGTTTCTGATGTTGTAAATAGTTACATTTTTCCGTCAACATTGTAAATGATTATATACTCGTACAACGTTCACAGTTTTTCTGTAGTGTATTTAATATCACCATTGCACCATTGCAGCCGGGGCGGATCGCTAGTCTATACTAATATTATAAAGAGGAAAGATTTGTTTGTTTGTTTGTTTGTAATGAATAGGCTCCGAAACTACTGGACAGATTTCAAAAATTCTTTCACCTTTACAAAACTACATTATCCCCGAGTAACATAGGCTACTTTTTATCCCGGAAAAATCGACAGATCCCACGGGATGTGCAATAAAGGCTTCGCTCAAAAATTACTGCACAGATTTTCATGTGGTTTTCATCAATAGAGAGAGTGATTCTTGAGCAAGGTTTTGCAGTATCTTATATCTCGGAAAAACGGATAGTCCCACGGGAGGCGCGATAAAACCTTCGCGCCATAAACCGACTTCTGCGCATATTTAGCCGTGGGCAAAAGCTATGACCCTTAACCCTCTATAGACCCAATCCCGAAATCCACGCAGGCGAAGCCGCGGGCAGAAAGCTAGTACTAACTAAATTCAAAAATTTTATTAAAATATATAATTACGTTGACATATCCAAATCGTCTAAATCCATATCATCGAGTAAATCAATATCCATTATCAAGCCCTAAAGTCCGTGAAATATCGAGAAAATAACTAATAGCAAGAACAATCTGTAGTTAGAGATATGTATGTACAAACTACAAGCTATCAAAAATCATAATTTCGTTTTGAAACCAGACTTAAACTAGGGGGTACCCTAGTTTATCTTTAAACCAGAGATAAACCCGGTTCTTTGGGGAAACCGTGTCTTGTAATATCAATTTCATTAAAATCTGAGTTAAACCCGAGTTTTCGCTTAGACCAGGTCTAAACCAGGTCATGGAATAACACGGTATAGGTTTATGTTTTGCAAATTTTTTGGTTTTTGGATAGCCAAGTGGTTAGCACATAAGGTGTCGTCATATCTAAGGGCTCGGGTTTGAGTTCCGGTAGAAGGCAAATTTTTGTATGATGAATGCAAGTATTTGTTCCTTAGTCATTTTTGTTATATAATTCAATCAAAAGTATTTATATATGTATGTTTAATATGTGTATGTCTATCCGTTGCACTAGACCCTATAACACTAGGGCTTGGGCTATGGCGCTTGAATCGCGAAAGCCGCGCCTTGCCAGCGCGGTGTCATGGTGCCTAAGGAGCATTTCCCCCCGAAAAAAATAGGGCTTGGGTAGGCTAATTGGTGCAAATGTAAGCAATATTTATTTACTTTGAGTTAGACTACTTATATATTTATCGGAACGAAACTAATACTTCTTGTTAAAGAAAATGTTTAAATCGATTTAGTTTAGTAAAAAACAGGGGATTGCCAAGACTTTGGCTTACATCTTCATTTTTATCATCACTTAACGAAAGAAATGCTTCATCGCTCATTCTAGAAGCGAGCGAGATTGATTCTTTCGTCTGATAGCGTTACATCGCTGTGTCTACGAAGCGAGCTGGCGATATGACGTGAAACGAGTATTAACCCAGTTGGCGCCATTTCAGAGTTCACTTGGAAAGCTGTTATTCCTTTTTTTTCGTCAAACAGATTACTACCGATTGGAGGAAGCCGGCCGAGGAAAACTAATAAATATTTTCGCAGCAAATTATTGTCTTTTTCTACTAAATGTTGCATGTTCGCTTATGGACATTTCTTGTCAAACTTGGAAAATAAATGTTCTGAATTTCCTGCATTGTCTTTGCTAACAAAACAACTTATCTGTTGTGTAAAATAATTTAAGCTTACAGACTACTTATCTGAGGCTAGCTTCTAATTGACGTGTAAAAATACAGAGAGGAAAAAGAAGTCTTTGCTGGACAGACTTCCCAGGGGTCGACAGAAATCGAACTTGGTACAATTGGGAAAGCACGGTGCACGACATCAATTATTCGTCTATACTGGTCCTCAAAATGGTTATTCATGACTTCCTTATATTGATCCTCAAAATGGCTATTCATGACAAGAAATAAGTAATTTCTACTTTTTGTTTAATAAATTCAGATCAAATTTACAAATATGTGTCAAATGGAATAGAACAAAACAAAACAAGGAATAACTAATCTAAGAATGATCTTGCTTGGAAACGATCGACTAATATCTGCCGGACTTTGACTACAGGATTTCAATGTTCGGGGCATTCGAACACAGGAATGTGTTAAATGTGTCAAATTAAAATGTATTTTAAATCAAAAGCATTAAAGGGTTAATATCGATAAATCAACTTCGATACAAATTACCAGCTAAAAAATATTCCACTTCTTTTTAACTTCATTAAGGGGTCAATTTAAATAAAATAGAAAACAAGATTTCTATCAATTTCGTTAAAGAATGTTAATACAAAATGTATATAGGACGAATTAAAAGCCCCATAAAAAACTTTGCACACACTTTTTTCATTTTCATCTAATTAGAGGTAGAATTTCAGAAAATCCTTATAAAGTGAATTAGATTAATTTTTGTTAAGGGTTTAAACCTTCATGTTAATGCAAGTCGATATGTCAGTACAGCAGTTGACGAAACGAATATTACGAAAATACTTTTAATTACTTTAAAATAATGTAGAAACATTAAGTTTCGTTTCTTTTATCTCCAGGTGAGATATTTAATTTAAATTTAATATTGTTTTATTAAATAAAATTTGTATTAGAGCAACGCATATGTTGTTAATTTTCTACAATAGATAAGCGAGAAACACTTAATATCCTTTCTCGTCAAATGCATACATACATACATACACTCACGCCTTTTTCCCACGGGGGTAGGCAGAGATTACGTCCTTCCACTTGCTACGGTCCTTACATATCTCTTTCGCTTCATCTACTTTCATAACATTCCTCATACGTTAAATAAAAAACACATTCTACAGTATTCAGTTTCTATGATTAGCGATTTCAGTACTGTGTTGTTCCGTTAGTCACTTATGACTAGAGATCGGATAATCGGATGCATATTTACCTAAAGTTAGTTTAAGACAAAGTATGGAAACGGCTTTTTATTGTTTTGTTAAATAAAAATCCCGGGATTGCGGAATTGGATAGCCGGATGTTTATTTATTTACCTAATTTAGTTTTTGACAAAGTATGGAAGTATGGAACTGTCTTTTTATTGTATTTCCATAAATAAAAATCCCGGAATTCCGGCACTGTAGAACAATTTGGTAATGCAAAACTAGTCGGTAATATGAGCTTATAATATCCTATTTAAAATTATTTAGGTAATTGATTATTGTTTTAGTCAAACTAGCTCACTACTTTCGTATATCACTCTTCATGTAATAAATCGTACATTCATCAATCGCTGGGGGAACTGAAACTAAACTTCATGTAAATACGTATGCATAGTTTATAAATGAACCCGGAGTCTCGGTCTTTTAAAAATAAATACCACGTGCTAAGTTAGTAATTTTCAAACAATATCACTATGTTAAATTTGCAGTCCCGTATTTTTCCGGGATTTTTATTTAACAAAATGTATTTTAAAAAGCCGCTTCCATAATTTGTGAGCCAAAAATTAACTTTAGGTAAATATGCATCCGATTATCCGATCTCTAGTTATGACAAAGCAATTTATATGTATAGATATATACAAATTATATAGTAATATATATACATATATATACATTATAATCGATAATAGGTATGTCACCGTGCTAAAGGTTATGTTAATAGTTAATTTAAACACTAATAGCTCTCAAAACTCCACAGAATAATGAAGATAAAAACGACAATAACATAAATATATTTTCGTAATAAGTCTTGTATTTCTTACATTAGAAATTAAAAACAATGATTTTCTCAGATGAAAAATGTATTAAGTTCTTGTAACATCGACAAAACAGTTATGAGACCAATTCAAAAAAATCATCGCAGGAGCATCAGATTAATGTAAATATGAAATTCGAAACGAATAACACATTCGTACATAATGCTATGTTCACATGCATGCCGTGCCTGCCTGCCGAACTGCGAAAATTCAAGCTGCTCGCACAGCATCGTGTCAGTCTGTGCCAGCATGGCGGGCAGCGAGGATCTCGGTGTTCTTGCTGCCATATCCTTTGGCTTAACTTATTTTTATTGGAAAAAGAAACAAAATGATGAACGACAGAGAAAAAGACTGCAAAGAAGAAGGTTGTGGATGATAATAAAAGCGCGAGAGAGACTGACTGCCCGCGCGCGTAAAAACAGTCACCGGGCGCCCGCACCTTCATCCTTTGAACTTTGCCAAAAAACCGACATTCGCCCGGTTCGCGGCCGTACCGTTTACACGCTCGGGAATGTGAATGTGCACGTTGAATGTCGAGTTGAACGCGCGCGTGTGAACGTAGCATAACAGGATAGACCCCAAGCGTCTCGAACCTGCCGATTCGTTGAACTGTGTTGAAACCAATTACAACGATCTTATCGCGTAATATTACACGATATATATTACAACTTTATCAATACATAGTATAAAACAAAGTCGCTTTCGCTGTATGTCCGTATGTATGCTTAGATCTTTAAAACTACGCAACGGATTTTGACGCGGTTTTTTTTAATAGATAGAGTGATTCTTAAGGAAGGTTTGTATGTATAATAAATGCATAATATAGTAGAGAAACACTGATAAATTTAAAGGTTTCTAATGTGATGTCGTAAATAAGCACGTTTTTTTGCGCTTATATTGCAAACGCTGGCTGAACCCTACGAGATAGACCAAAATAATGTACTACAGTATTGTACAACTTACAAAAATCCACAAAAAAGTCCACGATGGTATATGTCTATCTCTTAGGGATAACCGACCATAACCATTTTTTCACTGCACCCGTGCGAAGCCGGGGCGGGTCGCTAGTCTTATATAAATAGAAGATAGATTACTGAAACAACATCAAACTTTAAGGAACAGAACTCTGTGTTTATGATCTTTCGATGCGCTAGCGCATATGAATCAATAGATGATGTATCCGTACAATCGCTGCAATCGATTTGGCAAACGATCAGACAGGCCACGTCCATCATTTGCTGTCAGCCCCGCCTTTGCCAGTGCACTGAACTTCCACCATTGTTTACTATTTACTCCATCCGTGCTCAGTGACTGGCTGGCTATTTAGTACAATGGAATGACAGATATCTTAATTGACAATAGGGTACTTCCCTCTATATTAGAAAAGATCTAAAAGCATATAACTATGATAGCTTACGCATTAAATAGTCGGAACCATTATGTTTAAGTACATAAAATAACAAAAATAATATAAAATTAGTTTCAAAGTATTCACTTTTTTAATCTATACGTAAAACAAGAGCGAAACATAGACCGCCATGTCGTGACGTCATAAGGTACTGTAAACTTGCCCTGGCGGAACAAATGAGGGTGGCTCTGGAGGGCACGGGCGCGAAAATCACGCGCCCGTGCAAGATGGCGGATGTGCGGGTGATGGACCTCGACGAGTCCATCGCCCAAGCGGATGTGGCGGCAGTCATATCCGCTGCCGGCGAGTGCTCCCCGGCCGACGTTAAGGTCGGGGAAATACGCGCCGGGCACGCGCGCATGGGGACCGCCTGGGTCAGGTGTCCGCTCACGGCCGTCAGGAAACTGACGTCGGGGCGGCTCCTGATCGGATGGTCCTCCGTCAGAGTACAGGCGCTCGAAGCACGACCTCAGCAGTGCTTCGGGTGCCTCGAGAGGGGGCACGTTAGGGTAAATTGCCCTAACCGCCAGGTGGACCGGAGCACTCTGTGCTACCGGTGTGGAGAGTCGGGGCATATTGCCCGTCTCTGCACCGCGAGTGCTCCCTCCTGCCCGGTCTGCAAGGACCTGGGCAGACCGGCAGGCCACCGGGTGGGCAGCAGGAGGTGCTGCCCACCCAAAAGGAAGGGGGGGGTCGCCCAACCTCCCGCCCCGGCCCCGGGGGCGAGCGTAGCGATGGACGTCCAATCTTAACATGGACGTCCAAAGCACAGGGTGCAGGGTGCTCCAGGGCAACCTCAATCACTGCCGCGCGGCGCAGGATCTTTTGATCCAAACGCTCGCGGAGGGTGAGGTTGCCCTGGCGGTCGTCGCAGAGCCCTACTCTGTCCCGAACCACCCAAGATGGTTTGGGGACGACCAGGGTTTGGTCGCCATTTATTGGGCGACCGACCGACCGCACTGCGCCCTGCTCTCTACGGGGCCGGGTTACGTGGCCGTGGAATGGGGGTCCACGGCCACGATAGGCTGTTACATCTCCCCGAACTGCGGCCTCGCCGCATTCGAGGCATTTCTGGACGGGGTAGCGAACTGCGTTCGCTGTTGCGCTCCCCGTCCAGTCTTCGTCCTGGGTGATTTCAACGCCACTCGCGAGAGTGGGGCGACACCCGGGACGACGTAAGAGGGGAGACACTCTTGGAGTGGGCGGCGGGACTGGACCTCCGGCTGTTAAACCGGGGGTCGGTCAGCACCTGCGTGCGGTGGCAGGGGGAGTCGATCGTCGACCTGTCATGGGCGACTCCCTCTGCGCACCGCATGGTGTCAGGTTGGAGGGTGGCGGCGGAGGTGGTTACGCTCTCCGACCACCGGCACATCGTGTTCGACGTGTCGGTGGCCCGCCGTCCGCGACGTTGGTCCATCAAGCGGCTGGACCGGGATGCAGCTCTAGCCGCTGCCCACGTCGCGGACTGGGCGGAGGAGGCACGGATTTCGCCCGACCTCGATGTGCATGCGCGGGCCGCCTGGCTCCGGGACACGATGACGTCGATCTGCGACGTCTCCATGCCCCGAGTCAGGCCGCCCCGGCGGCGCTCTGCGTACTGGTGGAACGAGGAGATAGCGCGGCTACGGGTCGTTGTAGTAGCCGCGCGCCGCCAGTACCTCAGAGCCCGTCGAAGACGGCAAGCCTCAGTCGACGAAGTCCTGAGCGCCAGAAGCGCGTACGGAGCCGCGACCAAGGCGCTTGGCGTCGCCATCGCCGACGCCAAGGCGCGGTCCTGGCGCGAGCTGCTGGGGGGACTGGAGAGGGACCCATGGGGGCGCCCGTACCGGATGGTACTGGGCAAGCTCCGACCGTGGGTCCCTCCGCTGACGGAGACCCTGGACCCTCTCGTCGTGGGAAGAGCGGTGGATACGCTCTTCCCGAGGGTCCAGGACAGTCCCCCCGCCGCCCCGTCGCCCGGCCCTTGGTCGGACGACCTCCGGGTGACGGAGACCGAGCTCGCCGGGGCCGTTTCGCGGCTCTCTGCGCGCAACACTGCCCCGGGACCGGACGGGGTCCCGGGAAAGGTGCTAGCGCTGGCGCTCAGGGCGTTGGGGAGCACGGTGAGGCAGCTCTTCACGAGCTGTCTCCGTGAGGGCGTGTTCCCCGTCGACTGGAAGTCGGCCAGGCTGGTGCTCCTCAGGAAGGAGGGAAGGACCGGCGACGTTCCGTCTTCGTTCCGTCCGATCTGCTTGCTGAACGAGGCGGGGAAACTCTTCGAAAGGGTTATCTCCGCTCGTATCAGCGAGCACCTGTCGCGCGCGGGTCCCGACCTATCGGACTGCCAATTTGGATTCCGGCGGGGACGATCAACGCTGGACGCTGTCCAGCGTGTTCGTTCCCTGTCGGAGTCCGCAGTCCGATCAGGGGGGGTGGCGTTGGCGGTGTCGTTAGACATCGTCAACGCCTTCGGCACCCTCCCCTGGCAGGCCATTAGGGAGGCGCTCGTATACCACGAGCTGCCTCCCTACCTGCGGGCCGTGGTCGGGGACTATCTGCGCGACAGGACGATCGGCGTGATGGGACGGGACGGGATGGAAACGTCGAGGAGGGTCGAATGCGGCGTTCCGCAGGGGTCGGTGTTGGGACCCCTGCTATGGAACCTCGCATACGACGCGGTCCTTCGCACCGGCCTTCCTGACGGCGTGAGTGTCGTCTGCTACGCTGACGACACTCTCGTCGTTACGACTGGGGCCGACTTCGGGCCGGTGCTTACGCTTGCCGAGCTTGGGGTGGCATGTGTCGTGCGGGCGATCCGCCGGCTGGGTCTAGAAATAGCGCCTCACAAAACCGAGGCGCTATGGTTCCACGGCCTTCCGAGGCGCCGGGAACCACCCAGCTGCCGGATCCGGGTGGGTGACGCGGTGGTCCCGGTGGGGCCGTACATCAAGTACCTGGGCCTCACCCTGGACCGCCGCTGGAGCTTCGAGGAGCATTTCGTGCGGTTGGTCCCCCGAGCCAAAAGGGTGGCGGGCGCATTGCATCGCCTGCTGCCCAATCTCGGTGGACCGAGGGATGGAGTTCGCCGCCTGTACGAGGGCGTCGTGCGATCCGTGGCCATGTATGGGGCTCCCGTGTGGTCGCAAGACTGCGCGAGGTCCCCCCGCTGCAGAGCTCTGCTACGGAGCCTGCAGCGGATAATGGCCATACGGATCGTGCGAGGCTACCGTACAATCTCGTACGAGGCGGCGACGGTTCTGGGACGCTCCCCCCCATTCGACATCCTGGCCGACATGTACGCGGCGACGTATGCGTCGCGGCGTGTCGGCCGGGAGGGCGATGGGGGGAGCGCCCTGGAACCCGCGCACGAAGTGCCTAAGCGGGAGTGGCACCGACGGATTGTGGCGGCCTGGCGTGCGCAGCTCGAATTACGGATCTGCGCGCGCCAGCGGGCCGTCGGTGCCGTACTCCCGCACCTCGAAGCTTGGCTCCACGGGAAGGAGGAGGTCACCTACCGATTGACTCAGATACTCACCGGGCACGGCTGCTTCGGTGAGTATCTGTGTCGAATAGGACGGGAGGTATCGACACATTGTCACCACTGCGCATCCGACCTCGACTCGGCCCAGCATACGCTGGCGGAGTGCCCCGCGTGGGCCTCCGAACGCCGAGTCTTGGTCGCAGAGATCGGGCGAGATCTGTCTCCGCCAGCATTGATTGCGCGGCAATGCTGGCGGACGAGGGAGGTTGGAGGGCTGTGGCCTCCTTCTGTGAGGCAGTGATGCTCCAGAAGGAGGCCGCCGAGCGGGGTCGGGAGATGGCCGATCCCGCTCGAAGAAGGCGGCGCCGGGCTCGGTAGCACAGCTGCGGCGCCGCCGCGGGTCGCCGGCGGGCGCGAGTAAGTCGCGACTGCTACGGCGACCCGGGATGGACCACGCCCCTTCCGTGGCCGGGGGGCGTCGTCGGTGGAGGAGACCGGGGGAGGTAGTAAGCCTCCCCCGAGGAGGGCTCCCCTGTGTCGACGGGGAGCGGAGGCTGGGGGTTCCCGGAAGAAGCTTTCTGTTCCCGGGGGCTCCCTACAAGCCTGAGGAAGGCCATCCCTGAGGTTTTTAGTGGGTAGGCCTCCCCATTCTGGGGAGGAGAGCCCCACATAACCCCGGCTCGCCACAGCCGGGGTATGCAGTTTAATGCATTTTCCTCAGGGAAACAAAAAAAAAAAAAAAAAAAAAAGGTACTGTAAACTTATGCGTGTCAATGTCATTATGAATGTCATTATAGTACGTATAAAGCCGCAAAACAATAAAAAAGAAGTTTGTAGGTTGCTTTTTTAATGTAAGAGAACGTTATAAATACGTAAGTTAAATTGAAATCGCATGTGAATCACACTATGGAAAGCAGTTTTGTAAAAGGAGAGAGAGAGAAAAGGAGGATTACCAAAAATAAATGCATTAATGGTCGGAAAATTCTTTGCTGCAAATCCCGAAATTGTTATGCCGAGTTACGGTGTATTAAAACATCGATGTCAGTATTACTCTTTTATTATTATTCCTTTATTAGTTGTTTATATATAAAAGATAATAACTCATTTTTAAATTATGAATATAATAATACATAGCATCAAACATAGAGCTTTGTTTATTATTTACATGCCGTATTGACGTCATTGCTACAGAGTAACAACTCGTGCGGCGCCTTCGTCTAATTACGCGCGAAATTTGAAAATGTTAAATTTTAATGCAATTTTTATAGTACTTAACGAGTGTATAAAATTTTTATTTTTTAGTATATGGTTTACTGACACGCAAGGATAAAATTAAGATTCTTTTCAAAAAAGAGATTAATTCCCTATTGATAGTTTTATTATATTGTCATGTGTAACGTTCTCGTGGCATTTAATTATGAAATAAAATGTTTTATTTGTTTACGTAATCTTAAGTTCTTTATATATACATTATTATATGTTTTTTTAAAGCACTTTATAAAGTATACATAAAATAAAAGGAACTATAATAAATACACCTTTTTCTGCTGTTTCAGACAAGTCTGTTTCCCTGTTCCTACCATCGTTTATTTCTTTAATGTAATAATAATTGTTGTGTGTGTCTGTTTGTAGATCAAATAATTATATATCTATCTACACTGTGGGGAAGTATCGACGTAAATTAAACTTCAAGTTATCAGAAGTCGATTTTATCAAGATGGCTTCACATACTCGTGTACTGTTACATAAATATTAGGTAAAACCGAAATAGTTAATAACTAAGCGATGGAATTAAGAGTAAATACTAATATGCGTCGGCAGTCGCACACAATGTACTGATTTTGTCAACAACCAGGCCAACGGCCAGGCCAGGCAACGCAAGTCTAAACAATATGTGCGCTCGCGCAACCACTACGAGGTTCGCGAAACAGCATTGCGCACGCGCAATTAAAAATAGAATATCTATAAGTATAAATCAAATTTAAAATACTTATTTTCTTACTATACGGTAAGTTAGTAAGTGGATTTTGTATAAATAGTTGATATTCGTTTTTAAGTTTATATAAGTGTGTTTCTCACTTGTATATTGGTACATTAAAAATAGGTCTAAAGATTGTCTGTACCAAATTTCATCAAAATCGGTTGCGAGGTTTAAGCGGGTAAAAGCGTAACAGAAGACAGAGTTAATTTCGCATTTATAATTATTGGTTAGGACTAGCGAACTGCCCTGGCTTCGTACGGGTGCAAATTTTCTCTTCAATCACTCTATCTATTAAAAACAACCGCATCAAAATCCGTTGGGTAGTTTTAAAGATTTAAACATACATAGGGATATAGTGATAAAGAAAGCGACTTTGTTTTATACTATGTAGTGATTAATATATTTATATTATATCTAAATATATAAAAGAAGAAACTGACTGACTGACATATCAACGCACAGCCCAAACCGCTGGTCCTAGAGATTACAAATTTGGCACGTAGGTTCCTTATAAGGTGTAGGGTGCACTAAGGAAGGATTTTTCAAAATTCATCCCTTAAGGGGGTGAAATGGGGGTCCAAAGTTTGTATGGAGAAACAAGATTTGTTTGAATATTTTATTCGAAACTTCGCAGGAGTACTCCTAACAATAAATGAGAGTAAACACGTCTTTCAGGATTTTTGAAAATTCAACCCCTAAAAGGGGGAAATGGGGTGTCAAAGTCTGAAAATCGACAATGGGTATTGTTTCTATGGTTTATCGGGTCGCTGATTACGAAAACAACAATGATGGACAAACATACATACTTACATACGTACATAAAACATACGGGTCACACTGAGAAGCCCCTTTATGTAGACGGTTGAAAAATACGATTAGTACGCGGGCGAAGCCGCGGGCACAAGCTAGTGTTTGTATAAATGTATGTTTTTCTTATGTATCATCAAAATCGGTTGCGAAGTTTAAGCGGGAAAGCGTAACAGACAGACAGACAGAGTTACTTTCGCATTTATAATATTAGTTGGGATGTGAACATGTTTAAACTTGTAAAGGAAGTTGGGTTCAAACTATTTATTTGACGCCAGCTTCTAATTAGCGACTCTGCAAAAATACAGGGAGAAAAAAATAGCCCTTTCTGGTTTTCTTGCTGGTTCTTTCCCAAGTCTCCCGCCGCGCCGTAGATTTGTGAATCAGTGGCGTACCATCTTTGACATACAACAGTTATTGTAAAAACCTTTTTGAAGAATACAGTTTTGATTTTAATTTCGATAATGATCTGTCACTTGCAAACTCGCTCATTGGCTGAGCTGTGTTTGTGAGAATTCAAAATTGGAATTTTTCGAAACGATGAGAGTTAGACACCAATTCAGTCAGTCGGAATCCATCTTTTCAACTACTCTACTACTATCTTTTTCAACTACTATTTCCTTACATTACAAATTCCAACTCATCGCACCAACTTCTCTTCCGAATCATTTACAGTTACTGCGATTCGTCTATGGAATGATCTGCCTTTCCATATTCGAGCATCTGCTAGTAAACTCACGTTTAAGAGATTGGTTCGTGGACACTATCTCGAATCACTGACTTAAGCACCTCATTTTCGAGCTATAGTAATTAATTGATTATCTCTATTATATAATATATATTTATGTATGTGTATGTATATAAATGGCTACGTATATATGTATCTATTAGGTAGTTAGTTGTTATTTTAATTTGTGATGACCTTATTGTAAGTTATTATATATGTATCTGTGCCGCTTACACTTGGAGCCATTCGGTTGACTGGTAGAGAATGCCTTGTTGCATTAAGTCCACCAATTGTACCCAGTTTTTGTTGTGCAATAAAGTTTAAATAAATAAATAAATACAACCCCATTACAATGCAAATGTAGCTTTCTCGAACCCTGCGACGGTACCATTGATCACCGGATGTCATTTAAATAAAATATGATCAATAGTATAGTGAGTCGCGGAATTAATAAGGCTTCGTCTTACACGGGGACGGGAAACATGCAACGTGTCTGTACGTCGTGGATGCTTTCCTAAGCTGCTTAAGGGTGTACGATGTTTTCTTCAGGACTACGATGCTCATTGACGAAAGACGTGTGTGTTAGCTATTTTATTTATTTTTGAAGTTGTGCGCGGTTGGTATACCTTCGCACATTTGGGTTGCAGTTACGATTAGAAAAAAGATACTGCAGCGTGAAAATAACTCAGAGACAGTTTTAACAGACAATAAGTACTTACGTTTATCCAATTTTTCAAGTTTTAACGGCGCGCCGTCCAGTCTATATTTTAAGATACGTTTTTGACATTCCAGTTTTCTTCCCTTTTGGTTGACGATAAAGTTCCACGATTGTTTTAGCGTTTTTTCGGAGTTCACACAAAACCAACGAATAGATTTCACTATAAAACCACAGATTTTTTTAATTTTTGAAAACGGTAGCGAGGTGCAGCGATCAACGACGTCCTTACAACCTTACAACACTTCTTCTTTCGCCACAGGCGGCGACACAGAGCCGCGGATGCAGGCTTGTGATTGGACGAAACGTAAAGCGACAGGTTTAGCGCTCTGCCTATTGGCTGCTTTAAACTGTTCAAAGAATATCTTCACGTGCAGTACAAAATTAACGAATAGGGAATAGAAGCACGAAACCGTCTGATGATTTGAATTCAATTGGTTACTAACGTTTACGAAACAGAAGTCAACTGCATAAATACAATAACTCTTTATTTATATATTTATACTGTATTGAAAATTAAACAAGTCCGCAAAACGTTGGAACAATTTTCTTCACACTAATTAAAAATGATTTTTCCATTATATCTATTTTCAAATCAAATTACATAATCAGAGCTTAGTTTGGGCTAGATTAATTGATGTAAGTGTAAGAAAAATTAATTTATAATTACTATCAATTCCGATCTCAGAAAATAATCATTAAGGTCCGTATTACAGAAAAGACTTTTAATACAGTTAGAAAAAGATGGCGCTATATGGTCTTGTAGCGGACCATTAAAAAGGCTGGTCGCTACAGCACGTCAAAAAGTTTGTTATTTAGTTTTTTGTCGAAAAAGTTTAACGTGATGTATTTTGACATTGTCAAATTAAATAAAATTTGATTGAGAATTGTAACTCATTGATATATTTGCGATCTTATTTATTTTAATTATTACTATAATAGCTACAAATTGGTGACCCCGTGTTTATTTTATAAAAATCAAAAATCAGAGAGGATGAAGTATATTCTTTATCACAAATGGTATATGGCAAAACAATAAGATTACCTGGAGAGTTTTTCGATACACCAAATTTTGATTTTAATTTAGACGATTTTACAAAAAATTTGATAAAGCAATTTGAAGACATTAAACCAAGGAAAATTAGATTTCAGACATCTAAACAAATATTCATACCTAAAGATCTACAAAGTTGTACACATGTTTTTGTAAGAGTTGACAGAGTTAAAAAGTCATTAGAATCGCCTTATGACGGCCCATATGAAGTTTTAAAAAAACATGATAAATATTACACTGTGAAAATTAAATCAAAAGAGGAGAATATTTCAATAGACAGGCTTAAGCCTGCCTTTCTTCTTCGAAGAAATCAAGAAGGGGAGTAGTGTAGCGGACCATTAAAAAGGCTGGTCGCTACAGCACGTCAAAAAGTTTGTTATTTAGTTTTTTGTCGAAAAAGTTTAACGTGATGTATTTTGACATTGTCAAATTAAATAAAATTTGATTGAGAATTGTAACTCATTGATATATTTGCGATCTTATTTATTTTATTATTACTATAATAGCTACAAATTGGTGACCCCGTGTTTATTTTATAAAAATCAAAAATCAGAGAGGATGAAGTATATTCTTTATCACAAATGGTATATGGCAAAACAATAAGATTACCTGGAGAGTTTTTCGATACACCAAATTTTGATTTTAATTTAGACGATTTTACAAAAAATTTGATAAAGCAATTTGAAGACATTAAACCAAGGAAAATTAGATTTCAGACATCTAAACAAATATTCATACCTAAAGATCTACAAAGTTGTACACATGTTTTTGTAAGAGTTGACAGAGTTAAAAAGTCATTAGAATCGCCTTATGACGGCCCATATGAAGTTTTAAAAAAAACATGATAAATATTACACTGTGAAAATTAAATCAAAAGAGGAGAATATTTCAATAGACAGGCTTAAGCCTGCCTTTCTTCTTCGAAGAAATCAAGAAGGGGAGTAGTGTAGCGGACCATTAAAAAGGCTGGTCGCTACAGCACGTCAAAAAGTTTGTTATTTAGTTTTTGTCGAAAAAGTTTAACGTGATGTATTTTGACATTGTCAAATTAAATAAAATTTGATTGAGAATTGTAACTCATTGATATATTTGCGATCTTATTTATTTTATTATTACTATAATAGCTACAGTCTCAATAGCACCATCCCTATCTAACAGAAATCAAGTAGCGATTTGAATTTACGCTTGATTGTAGAATATGAACGTGTCTTTGTGGATTTGTTGTAGTTCCATTGCAGGTTTATTAAAGCTCAATGCGACAATTATCTTCATAAAGAAGCAATGCATCTGCACTATCTCTCAGCATCAGAGTTACATAATCGACCTAATAAACGCAGTGCGATTGCGGTGATTCTATTGTCGCTGGTCGATTTAGTAACACAAAATTACAGTTGCACACTATCTTCTATATGGATAATGTTGTGGGTTTGAATATTTATGTGTTACTTTTCTTAGCTTTCTGCCCTTTTTTTGGGTCTATAGAGGGTTAAGGGTCATAGATTTTGCCCACGGCTACATATGCGCGAAAGTCGATTTATGGCGCGAAGGTTTATACGTTTTTCCGATATAAAAAATACCGCAAAACCTTGCTCAAGAATCACTCTATCTATTGATGAAAACCGCATGAAAATCTGTGCAGTAGTTTTTGAGCGAAGCCCTTATTGCGCATCCCGTGGGATTTGTCTCCATCCCTTCAACTATCTCCATGTAAAAAATCACGTCAATTCGTCGCTCCGTTTTACCGTGAATGACGGCCAAACAGACAGACACTTTCCCATTTATATTTTATGTGGCAACACATTTTTTTTCTCTCTTCTACCGCGTCCATGGCGGCGATTACATTGCATTAGCAGTCGTCTGTGTTGTATTAGTATATACGTGCTTGCAATAAAAGTTAATTCAAGAATTCGTTGCTGTTTTTACTTCCCTCAACTGGGCACCGCATCAAGACTCCTACAGAGAGAAAGACCTTTTTTTTGTTCCGCTGAGGAAAATGCATTTAATTGCATACCCCGAGAATCGGTGGTTATGTGGAACTCTCCTCCCCAGAAGAGAAAGGCCTACCCACTAAAAACCTCAGCGATCTCCCTCACTAGGGTGGGAGGTTTTTAGTGGGTAGGCCTGCGCGAGCGATCGATCCGAAGGACAGCTGCCATCGCTGGTTGGTCTAGGTTGGTCCCGCCCCCCCCCTCTCAGGGGGCCCTCTATCAGACTTTGTCAGAGAAGTGATTGAGGAGAGTGAAAGAAAAAGAGATGTTGCGCCAATCCCAAATAAAATTGGAAACAGGAAAAGACAAAAGAGGTTACGTCAAAGTACTTGTGTATTTACGAGCTAATGACAACGGAAGCGCAGCATTTATTTCGAGAGTAGCAAATACTTCAAGTCCCGGAATGCGCTGAATCATGCGGATTCCGAGGTTTCCGGTGTGTATCATATCCGGTAAATTTGAAAAACTCATTACTGTTAGATCTACTAGGATTAGTCAGTAATGTAATAACCATATTAAATATCTTTCATCGAATTGAACTTTTTTTTTATGACTATTTTAAATGTATTCCCGAGATCCCTACTCACACGACCTGTATTGTTATACTATATAAACTTGACTCATTGTAATTTTATTTCATTGCTTTATTTTCATTAACCAAAAAAACAATTCCGTTGTAAAAATCCTTCTTTATTTATATACAAATATCACAATTTTCAAATTACATGATGTTGAGAGTTATCAAATAAAATTTGTACAATTTATCTATGGTGAATTGATAAAAATCCTCTAATTTAAACCTACATACTAAAATATGTCAAAAACTAACGAAACATGTTTCATGGATAAAGTACTCGTTATTTTATTTATTAAGATGCGGATAACGAAGAAAACTGGAAACATAATCCTATATCACACCGCCTCGACGCTAATGACGGTGACAGAACGGAAACGCTTAATTAGAAACACTGAAGCAAAGGAATTTAATATTGAAGATTTTTTTTAAAGTCTCTCCTCTCTAGTAGACACGGGTTGAAATCTTAGCAGATTAAAAAGTAAAAGATGTATAGAAAACATTTGTTTTCCCAGACAAACGTGATTACACGAATCACGCTATAAATTACCGTGATTTACGTAAAAACAAATTGGAACCGGAAAAGTCTATCAGCCATTTATTTATCAACTATCCATTGAAGGCTCCGGTACAACGGCAATTGGCCGGATGAAGAAAATCATTAAAAAGCAAAAGAATAAAGTCAGACAGCCGGCAACTAAAAATATGGCGACCGGACGGCATTCATCCGAAAATGCCAATTTACCACAAACAATGGCGGGACGTCTTCCTGAGTTATGAAGCCGGATCAAAAGGCCACGTACATTACGGGCCGAGGTAAGGATAATATATTTAAACGCTCATAAAAATGGCTGTGGTTTCGGGACATTAAAGAAACGAACGCCATCCGGCTGATACAGAGTTGTGGATTGAGCCAAGGAGATTCATGATCAAGCAGGGTCGCGATGCCGTGTCGACAAAATACAGAGTGACGTGGGTTTGTGCAGTCTTATAATATGATATTGCGTCGCTGGAAGAATGTAATGTAAATTTATTTAACTAGGTTCAATGGCGACAGGTTATTATTGCTTTCGTTTTTAAATATCAAAATCTTCTTCACCTAAAATTTTAATTATATTATTGCGCTTTAATTTTAAGCACCGTGTTGTTATTCCATATTAATTATTTCATTACACATAGTTTTATATCTTTTATGGATTTTATATAGGAAATTTATAATCTGTACTTTCATTACCTATTTTACGAACCTTGATTTTAATGCATCCAAAGCTTTTGTGTAATTCTCACCACTTGGAGGATAACTTTCGACTAGTTGTCTAGCGCTAGAATTTTGAACCATAGATTGCAAAAGGTATTGAAATTTGTCGGTGTTATCTATGCTGGAGTCCTGGTCAATCTTCTTAAATTGACCCCAAAATAGAAGCCACTTCCTTACCTCCCCGTCAAATTTCGGTAGTTCTAGTTTTGGCAGCGATAATTTATGTTCGAATAGTTGAGACTTAATAGTAGACTTACTTGAATGTGAATCGGGTTCGTTGTTGCGTTTTGCAGTGCTGACTTTATTTTTGAGATGAGAATACCTAACCCTATACTTAAGGGCTTTGTCTTGGTCGGCTTGGTATTCTACTTCATCAAAATCTTCTGCTTCACACCATTGATCTCTTAATGCAGATTCGCATGAAAACAGAAGGTCAGCGCAATCTGAAAACGTTGAATATGTTTCCGTTGGTTCTTCGTCATTCTGCAGGGCTCTGTCCAGAGCATCCGCTGCAATTGTAAATTCCCTACGAAACTGGGTACGTTTTCGCTTTAACGGTTCCATTTTTATAAATTACTGCACGGTCGCCACTATTTTATGGATTTTATAAGGTTAAAACAAACAACAACAACAATATTTTGATTTTCACTTAAAAACGTCCACATTCATTTTTTTATTACGTAACTCAAATTCTAATTTCAGTTTTATATCATAGATGAATTTTGACATAGAATATTACAATAAGGTTATATACACAACAATATCTATCCTTCTATACCAACTCTTTGTATCATATTTAGATAACGTTATATTTTGCCCCGTCTATTGTCTATTGATTTTAGTGTTTATTTATTACTAACGACCCGCCCCGGCTTCGCACGGGTGCACTGCTGACACTAAATACGCTACAGAAAAGTTTCCATATAGATCTATATTAAATCAACATTGTATTTTGGGCATTTAATTGGATAATGAATTAATCCTGAATTAGTTAAATCTTCGTAAATAAGCAATTATTTGTCCGTAAGAGTCCGAGTATATACCATCGCGGAGTTTTCTGTAGACCTTTTCAATGTGTACAATACTTGGTACATTATTCGGTTCAGCTTTCTAATTTAATAAATGTAATTATTCACGACATCACATGAGAAACCTCAAAAATAACAGTATTTCTCCACTATTAGATGGATGATATCTATACTAATATTATAAAGAAGTAAAGTTTGTGTGTTTGTATATTTGTTAAATTGTAAGGGGTAATCTCAGGATCTACTGAACCGATTTTAAAAATTCTTTCAGCAATAGCAGGCCACGTTATTGCTGAGTGTCATAGGTTATATAAAAACCGAAAAATAAAAAGGTTTTTACGTGGTAGTCCGTTTTGCAAAGTGAATCGGAGAAAAAAACGGCGCGCGATGGCTTCGGGTTTAATTCGGATCGCGTTCGTGCTCGCTTCGGGGATTATTAATATTATGCCCAACGAAGTGGGCACGGGTCAGCTAGTTATACATATAGACCTTCCTCTTCAATCACTCTATCTATTTAAAAAACCGAATCAAAATCCGTTGCGTAGTTTTAAATATTTAAGCATACATAGGAATATAAGGACAAAGAAAGCGACTTTGTTTTATACTACGTAGTGATCTGTTTAGTCTAACTAATAATTTTCATGTGATTCCATATCACATCAAATCCTTATTAGCTTATCTCTGTCACTTTGTATCAACGAAAATTTAATTTTTGACAACAATTAGTCGAACATCAAATCAGATTGTCTTAACCATAAATTAAACATTTCTTAAGATGATGGTAGGTAGCTAACAAATCGGTGACAGAAGCCTCACAGCAAAACTAAAATAGACAAGATTCGTTTTCAATAATACTTTTTCGAAGAAAATACATCGGAAGATAACATTAGCCGGTAGCCCGAAGAATGATAGACTTATCATTGGATCCAGTTCGCCGGAAATTAAATGGTACCTAGTACCGTCTTTATGGCGTCCTCAGTGAAACGAGATGATGAAACGGAGACTAACATTTGCTGTACTGTACATAAGCTTTTAGGAATTATATGTGGAAAGTAGCATTCAAATGATTTTATTTGTCAAGCACTTCGTTTTTACATCTATCTTTATAACGTTTTTATGAATTATGTTTTTTTATCCCTTTTTTTTTTTTTTTTTTTTTTTTTGTTCCCCTGAGGAAAATGCATTAAATTGCATACCCCGGCTGTGGCGAGCCGGGGTTATGTGGGGCTCTCCTCCCCAGAAGGGGGAGGCCTACCCACTAAAAACCTCAGGGATGGCCTTCCTCAGGCATGTAGGGAGCCCCCGGGAACACAAAGGCCACTTCCAGGAACCCCCAGCCTCCGCTCCCCTCTCTAGAGGGGAGCCCTCCTCGGGGGAAGCTACCACCTCCCCCGGTCCCCTCCACCGACGACGCCCCCCGGCCACGGAAGGGGCGTGGTCCATCCCGGGTCGCCGTAGCGGTCGCGACTTCCTCGCGCCCGCCGGCGACCCGCGGCGGCGCCGCAGCTGTGCTACCGAGCCCGGCGCCGCCTCCTTCGAGCGGGATCGGCCATCTCCCGACCCCGCTCGGCGGCCTCCTTCTGGAGCATTACTGCTTCACAGAAGGAGGCCACAGCCCTCCAACCTCCCTCGTCCGCCAGCATTGCCGCAATCAATGCCGGCGGAGACAGATCTCGCCCGATCTCTGCGACCAAGACTCGGCGCTCGGAGGCCCACGCGGGGCACTCCGCCAGCGTGTGCTGGGCCGAGTCGAGGTCGGATGCGCAGTGGTGACAATGTGTCGATCCCTCCCGTCCTATTCGACACAGATACTCACGAAGCAGCCGTGCCCGGTGATGTTTTTTTATCCCTATTTTTTTTTTCAAAAAATACCAGCACTAATCTTATACTAAAATCAAAATCATCTTTATTCAACATATACTCGTAGATGTCAAACAAATATGAAATAGGGAAGATGTAATATTTTTATTTTTGTGCTCATTTTAAAGAACTCCACGTAGAATAGACCACAAGTATATACAAAAATGAAAAGACTGTATATTACTGAAAAACTGCGGCTTAAAATTGTCAATTTAAATTTTCGCGCGAAAACGGACCCAAGTTCCTATGACGTCACTCCTGTCTGTCATTGTCACTGGCTCACTGATTGTACTGCGCGTGTCATTGCTGGCTTTAGTTGTTTTTGCATTTATCTCGACTTTTGAGGTATTATTTTGTAAAAATTTACAATGGACTATCCATGAACATCAGGTGATCATAACTATGCAATTGATACTCCGAAAAAAAGCCGTATGGACGTATGTTTTGTGCCAATTTGTCCAACTACTTCAAATAAGTTATAACTGTCCTAATAAATTGTTTTTTACTGGACCTTCTAACCCAAAACTGAAAAAAATGTGGTTTCAAGCGGCGAAGAGGAGTGACATTTATTTCCCAAAGACTTTATTTATTTATTTAATATTTATTATATACACAAAAGAAACAGTTAACTACCTAATACTTACTCAAACTTTTCAATATCTTTTTGTTTAGTCCCTTTCATTTCTACACTTGAAAATTGCACTTTCGACAAAAAATGTCACTACCATGTCAACATTAACTATTGGCAGAGTCCTAGAATCTGCTTTGGCAAAACCAACTTACATTTTTATTCAAAAAACGCAATTCATTTTGGTTTAATTGTTCACTTTTACTACAACTTATGACCTCAAATAAGTTGTCATAACAGGAGTGACGTCACTGAACGCTGATTGGTGTTTTAAATCCGTTCCGTTTCACGTTACTTTTGATTCGTAATTGTTGTTAAAAAAACAACATTATTTTAAATATAAACCTTGCAGTGGCTCCACTTTTATATTTTTTTAGCATTTTAATAGCAAAATTTTCTTAAATATTGTAATTGCATGTTCCCCATTTAGGACACAACGAGCATAAAAGCTACATAACCTTGTAAGGACACAAGTTTATCCATTCAAGTCGTAGAGCTTTATGGCCAAGGCTCAAGCTCAAGGTTGAGTTTAGTTGGTAGGTCACGCGATCGGACCACTCCGGTCATGTGGAGTCCAACATGACATGACATGACATGAATCGTGACACTTGCCGTTGCAGGGGTATTCTAGGTATGTTTCGTGCTCCTTGTGACGGACTCTCAGCCTTTCTCTCCAAGTTCAAGGATTACGGGCTAGCAACTCGCTCAGAATATTGTTCAATGATTCATTTGAAACACTGTTAGAGATTTTAATCAGTGAATCACTAGGAAGAAACGACTCACTGATGCTCGGTTTCTGAGTACATTTTGTGAATAGTTTATCTGTTCAATAACGCTATCAGTTCGATAACTCCCAACAAATCGTTTCTGAACACCGTATAATTATATAAACTCCGTTTAAACTTAGATTAACCTAACTGACCATTTAGTGACGTTTATCGGTCCCATAACTATTTGACGTTTATGTGTCTGTGGCTTATGTGTCAAACAAGAATCTTAAGGTTATAAAGTGGTGATTTTATGTAAAATAAAAAAGTGTTAGCTACATTTTAAATTATTATATTTAAAAAAGACAATGAGTTCTACAATATTAAATACGAGTAGTTCTTCAGAGTCGGATACAGAAGTACTGGAGTTCATTTCTGGAATATCTATACCCAGAAACTTACGAGAAAGAAGAAATCATAAAAAAAATAATTAAATAGAAATATAAAAAAAATTATATTATTAAATAAAATAGTATTTTAATACTTACTATCGATAAAAAAATGTTATCATTATTAAATTATTATCGCGGATGAAGAAAAGTTACAAAATAAATGTTTAAATTGTAATTATGGATGAATTAATATAACAAAGGCAATTTTTATTTCGTATTTTGTGAACAGACCCATCTAGTGACATAATTTAGAACTACTTAACTGTTTCGTAGCTGTTGAAAGCACGGTCCCGCATTCAGAAACTCACTGACAGTTATGAGACGTTTATCTTTTCGATAACTTTGTTGAATCATTAGTTATTGAGAGTTTAGCTAAGGTATTCAGAAACCGGGCATTAGTCGTTTCTGTAAAGATTGACACATGTCTAATATATAACTTAAAGTTAATGAATACAAGACACAATTCCCTTAATGCAAGGTAATTAGTAAAGTTAAATCTAATATTCAAAAGAACAACACAGAATTAATACTAGAACCAAAATGTAACAACAATAGACGAAATAATAGAACAACAATAAAAGAATATTGTTTTATTTATTAAATTAAACCAGAGGTTTCCAAACTTTTTTGTGTCGTAGACCCTTTGCCCTGACTTTCGGTTTTGGGTAGACCCCCTTTTTTTTTTCCCCCTGAGCAAAATGCATTAAATTGCATACCCCGGCTGTGGCGAGCCGGCGGTTATGTGGGGCTCTCCTCCCCAGAAGGGGGAGGCCTACCCACTAAAAACCTCAGGGATGGCCTTCCTCAGGCATGTAGGGGGCCCCCGGGAACATCAACCAACTTCCAGGAACCCCCAGCCTCCGCTCCCCTGCCTAGAGGGGAGCCCTCCTCGGGGGAGGCTACTACCTCCCCCGGTCTCCTCCACCGACGACGCCCCCCGGCCACGGAAGGGGCGTGGTCCATCCCGGGTCGCCGTAGCAGTCGCGACTTCCTCGCGCCCGCCGGCGACCCGCGGGTAGACCCCCTACTTACCTGATATTGAATGCTTACAACCTACATAATTTTACAAACATTTACAATATACTTTTTACTTAATAAGTACTTTTATAAATAAATTTATGTCTTTATATAAGAAAAAGATAGTATAATGTAAGTAAATAGGTACTATCAGTATGTATGTTGAGTTCCATTATCGTGGACCCCCGTTTTCATTTAATGGACCCCCAAATTTGTGTTTCGCTGATTTAGACCCCAATATCATCAGAAAGTTGTCATAGACCCCTGGGGGTCGATATAAACCATTTTGGGAATCACTGAATTAAACAAAACATACGAAGAAAGAATATGAGAAGACATTAAATAATTTACAACACGAATTAGTAAAATGTTGCATGGACGAGAAAACGATACGAAACGATACGATACGTGAAAGGAGATCAAAATATAATGGGATCTGCTTTTGGGGGTTGAGTTTGTTAGTGCTAAATGCGCTAATAAATGAAATAGTAATTTTTTTAAAAACATATTTTGAAAGTGCGTCTCCCGGTTACACATAGGCAAAATAGCTTAAGAAATTGCTATATAGAACAAAATTATATTAACTAGTACCGGTAAATAAAAAAAAAATAGATATGATTTGATGGTAAGCCTCTTGAGCCAATCAGATCAATTCATCCAAAGACAATCTGTTACGTCGCAGCTCTTCAAACAGATGGCTCCATTCTTGTTTATGGTTCCTTTGTTCTCAAGCCATTCGCCAGCTCACGCAACTTTTCCTCATCAAAAGAGATAACATACAAACAAACAGACCTTCCAGCACTAACGCTGGATTTTGAGTCATGGGTACTCGTTAAAATCCGCGTAATTCGAGCTGGTGATTCATTTTGCTACCGTTTACTTTGAAAGTTCCTCGAAAGATGCAAAAGGGAAGTCAACACAGATTTATTGCAAACATTTATTATATTCTTTGTAATGAATCAGTACATAATTCTGGATATATAAGATAGTCATGGGTTATTGAAGGAATCGCGAATAACCCCTACAAGTTACACAATTTCTCTTCCTGGAGATTCAACCGCATAAATGTAACAATAATCTACAAAAACAATGCAAATGTTTTGCATCTACTTATCGAACCTTCTAGAACCTTTATGATCCAAAACTTATAAATATGTGTGGTGGATAAATACATACTTATAAATAAGTGTTTAAATATATTAATAACTAGCTGACCCGTGCCCACTTCGTTGGGCATAATATTAATAATCCCCGAAGCGAGCACGAACGCGAACCGAATTAAACCCGAAACCATCGCGCGCCGTCCGCTGCTTTGGCCTTCACACTTATGACGATGAGTTTACTTGTTTTCATAGATTCATCATTTTTCGGAATATATGACTAATAAATATGACCTAATGATTTGAATTACCTATTTTATTAATATAAAAAATTAAATTGTCTATGCTAATGTTAAAAAATATACTTTTTGTAATTTAAATATAAAAGTTAGACATATGCTGTCGTTGACTTTTTTGTAGGCATTTTCAAGCTCCACATTTTTTCTCTAGAACTCAAAAATATATCTTCATAATTAAGGCAGCGTTCGCAAGAAACGCTTTCATTCGACCGGTTTTTCTCCGATTCACTTTGCAAAACGGGCTACCACATAAAAGCCTTCTTATTTTTCGGTTTTTTATATAACCTATGACACTCGGCAATAATGTGGCTTTCTGTTGGTGAAAGAATTTTTAAAATCGGTTCAGTTGATCCCGAGATTACCCCTTACAATTTAACAAATATACAAACACACAAACTTTACTTCTTTATAATATTAGTATAGATTTACCTTCAGAATCGCGTTCTCTACATAATGTTAAACCGAACAGTATTAAACTTAACTTTACACTTTTTTAACCAATATGTAACATTTTTTTTACGATCTTCATAGTCGAGTGGTTAGTACACCGGGTTACAGGTGTCACCATCTCTGAGGTCCCGGGTTTGAGTCCCGGTGGGGGCAGATGCTTGTGTGATGAAAGCGAGCATTTTTACTTTAGTTATGGTTGTTTATATATTTTCTATCGAAAATATTTTTGTATGTATATCTATCCGTTATCCTAGTCCCCATAACACAAGCCTTACTTTAGGCTATGTAAACTGCTGTGAATGTAAAAAATATTTATTTATCTATTTTAATAATTATGACATTTGTTAAACACTTCGTCGGTTTATTAAATGTTATTTATGATTCTTTTTGTAATGTATTCAAAAGATAAATAAATAAGTAAAAGTATACAAATCAAATGTTAAGAAACTATAAGAAAGGATTTTATTTTTTAGTTGGCAACGTGCACTCTAGTTTTAGCTGTAGTGCACAGTGCACGTTGCACTGTAGTTTTGGGGGTTCGAAGCAGCTCGACCGATGTGAGCAGCTTCTTTTCTTTATCCCAATGACCTTACGGCTTATAGCGAGACTGACCGGTCCTCAGGAGAGGGCGCCGTGCAGAAAGCACAGTGTTTCCAGATTTGTTGCCATAAGATCCACATTTGCTACTGTATTACTGACGCATCTTACTAACAAGTGAGAAGTTAGTGTTCGCCAATCATCATGATCGTCAGTAATATTGAAATTATCTTCATTCATCTTTGGCAAAATTTTACAGACTCTTATTAAGCTACTAGCTATGCCGACGACTTCGTCCGGGTGGAATCGTAAATTTAAGTAGCATTTTTAATAACTGAGGGTGTGAATACAGTTCGGCCCAGAGCCTATCTGTGGTATCTCAAAGAACCAGGCCATGCAATACCTAAAAACTCGCCTTCTTAACGAGGCGAAAGCAGACTGGCACAGTACGTCCGGGATGACACACTCAAAAGCACTAATCGAACCATACTCTCGCAAACGCACTGACGAGCTATTAAAGCTTAACAGGAGTAACTTGAGCGTGATGGTTAGGGCTTTGACCGGTCACTGCAAGTTGAATAGACACCTTTACAACATGAAACTTAAGGACACTGACACATGCAGAGTCTGCGAACAAGAGCGTGAAACACCAATACACCTCTTGTGCTTCTGTGAACCGCTGATTCACAAAAGAAACAGACACCTGGGGAAACACATCCTTGACCCAGATGTAATAAAAACAATCCGAACTGGGAACATCCTATCTTTCTTGGTCAGTGCCCCAGTTAAGGGAGCTACTGTAGGGCCTACATAGAACCTACATAGGAGGCTAGTCACAATAGATCTTAATAGGTCGCAGTGATGCATATCAACCCCGACTTACACACGAAAAAAAAAACTGAGGGTGTTATAAACGTACCAGTAGACAAATATCATCAGAAACCTTCGAACTGTTAAGCCTTCGGGAATTACACGTGTTATTGTGAATCAATCATAAAAGATAGACATATGCGATTGTGGGATATTTTTTATATAATTTTAAGGAGAACATTTCTGTCATACATGATTTCTGTGTAGCTTTAACCATTAAGGTTGCACACGAGACGGAAGCTTAAAAAATGGAGTAACTTCTCCCGTTTTCCCAACATTTTCCTTTACTGCTCTGCTCCTGATGAAAATTGTACCAAGTTTCGTTAAAATCCGTCGAGTCGTTTTTGTTTCTATAACGGTTATACGGACAGACAGACGGACTGAAAAAAAAATTACTGATTGCATTTTTGGTATCAGTATTGATTCCTAATCACCCCCTGATGGTTATTTTGGAAAGATATTTCATGTACAGAATTGACCTCTATACAGATTTATTATAGATGTAACAGTACGTGCATACGAACAAAGAAAACAAAAAATCGACCCTACAATTGTACAGACAAGTGACTATTAAGGATTATTTTTATCTCCGATTTTTACAACCATTATTGTAAAAAAAAAACATTCAGACTAAATAATTTAAAGGGTTATATGTTGTAAAATTTACTAAAAAATATAATATGTATGTAACACATTTTGTGTCAAAAAGCAATACATTCTTATACATAAATTATTACCAAACATAGCTCACTGAATTTTGTTAATTGACAAATCAGTTTCAATCCCTATCCCTGAATCCCGAAAATGAAATATCATCTAGTTTTTATAATTAAACTATACTTATATATATACTTACTTAAAATCTTATTAAATCGAGTTAGTTCTAAAGGAGATAATTTTTTTTGGGCCCACTAGAAACGGCAACGTTTATTGATATTACTGAACTCTGAAATATCACATTATTAAAAGCAATTGCACGATATTATGAGTAAAAATGAAACGGGAATAATAAAATCAATTAATTAAACTTAGTAATGACTTTTGACATTTGAGGTAGGTTTTTTAAATCAAAATGAAAGATGATTTAATATATATATACAAATAATATATAAATATAATAATAGACAAAGGATAGTGTATTATTTCTTTTTTGTTTTATTTAAAAGTATTGAACTCTCAATAATTATTTTAATACTATTTTAGATTATTTTAACTATTAGTTCGTCAGTCCAGTATCGTCGTGTAACGGAACGCGTCATCATTTTTGACAGCGACAGTATGGTACCACTGACATCTAATTGACGTCGGTTTGTTTTCAACCGACTTCTGTGTTTACGTTTCCAACGGCTTGATTTCGTTTTCTTTCCCGTATCCAGTATTTAGAATGCAAAAAAATAATACGATTTCGGGCGTTTGGTAGTGGCCAAAGAAGATTGTATTTTTCAAGAATAAAAAGTATTAAATAGCATTTACATAAAAAATAATTTGAATACAAATCAAAATAAAGCTACTAACTACTAAGAATTTTTAGGTTATTTAATCTTCATGTTTTAATTGATTTCTCAATATTCCCGTTAGATAAAAACAAGCTAATGTTCCTTATAATATCTAGGGTTAATAAGAAATTATTTAACGTATGTCTCATTAATAAACGTTACATTTTGTAGTGGGCCTATTCTCCATACAAGAAAAATAGGAGCAACTGTCGGCAACTATGTAACGCGCCGACTTAGTTGCCGCTAAGATTTCGCGCCATTAATTACATGCGGTATAGTTTTAAAACGCAACATGGGAGAGGTAACGAAGTCTAATAAAAATAGGAAGTGTCTCCCACCTTGACCCAACGACACTTTGTATAAATACCCAGTCTGCGCACTCGCGGCACACCGATCAAAATGTTTGTATTCATATTAAAATTCGTTGAAACGCCAAAATAAAGCGACCCAAATACGCCCACTTCAGCAACGCATATATGCCAACAGAACAAACTTGACTTAACTACACTAATTTCGCTTCTATGTCGCTCGTATTAGTGATGGTTTCGAAGTGCAAGTGTAAGGATTTTGACAATTTTGTGCAAATTTGTGAATGAGCAAATACTATGTTATAGGTTGCGTGAATCAGCTTGGCAACTGTCAGCGTGGCTCAGTCGCAGACAGTACGATAACATTTTTTTAAACTGTATTGTCTCTGTTTATTTTTGTTTTTATTTTAGCATTAGAGGCTATATTTCTGCGATTTGATTTGCTAATTTAGATGTTAAGCTGTCATGTTAAATTTCATTTTTTTAATGTTATACGTTCAGTATATGTCGTGCCGAGTTCAAATATAAATTGAATTATGAAATTACAGACATAAAAAGACAAATAAGTAATAAACATAAAATGGACCATTTGAAACATGTAGAAAAATATTTAAGACGTTAAGAATCTTGACATTGACTAATCTATATATAATACCCCCTTACATCCCAAAGCCTTGCAACTTTAACTCCTTTTATACGTTTCTCTCCATTTCTCCTCTTTTCTCTCTTCTCCCTTGTTCTCCTTCTCCATTCCGTACCGACAATTATAAAGTAAAATTGTACCTACAAATCCGCACTAAGGCTGTGTGGTGAAATATGCCCTAATCCTTTCCTTTTCAGATATGATTACCCCAAGAATGACACAATCATAGTATGCAATAGGGGATTTTATGACAACCAATTTAAAATTTAAATAGTAACTATAAAACAAGATGAAGCAATATTATGTTGATTTGTCACGAAATAATCTTCGCACAATCAAATTTAACGTTGCAATTTATTCGTAAAACAATCTCTATTGTAACTAATCTATGAAAATTACTGTTTTTAATCTGTGAAATGTGGCTAGAACTTAAATACAAACTTAACTCCATTTATAAACAGGCCTTAACATCAAATTATGATATGTCATCCACGTTCCTGCTATCCAGATTATTTCTATTAGCTTTGCATATATTTTTTCATCGATCCGTTTCTCTACCTCTAAACCTTGTCATTGGCTAATGCACAAGCCGTGCAAGCCAGAAAAAATTAAATAAACAAGCTTGGAAATTCTTTCATCTGTCACTTGGAAAAGCCCTCATTGTCACTAAATAGGGGCCAGATGTTTGAGGCAAATGGTTTTTGTAAAATTATCAAAATTATACTGGAGCGCATTTTCAACATGTAATCTACGATTTAAAGTAACAGTATTACGTAGTTTTATTACATCTCTTATTACTGGTAGTAGGTACTGATTCTCTGTGCAAACGCATTAGGCAAGTAGGTACAACCACAAATCGTGCTGCGAGAAACATCCTTATTTCGAGCCTTATAACAGTGCCTCAAATGTCAAACAGTCTAATTTAACACGGAGCTTACTGTACTACATATATTGTAATTATACTTTTTTAAACAGAATAGAATAATTCTATACTTACACTTGATTTATTTGATAAGGGTTGTCAATCCCCAAAAAAATTGCAGATTATGAAGTAAGAAGGTAAACATAGTTTTTAGTACTCTATGGTAGTGTTAATAATAAAATATGTTTTTTTAATAAATCAGTTTTCTATATATTTTTATTGTTATTATTTAATGGGTCGTATTTAACTGAACACCATACACACCATAATTTAAACTATAAAAATTCTAAATGCGCAGCAAAAATACTAAAATATACATCAAAATATGAATAAGCTTGCACAGATTATTCATACATATAATTAGACCAGATAATTAGGTGAAATTTGTAGATTTTTTTGGGGCGCTATTAATAATTTCCCTTATCCTTTATTTTGTAGATTCAGTTTTAGATTTGTTTTAAAGCTGTACCCACTTAAGTAAACATTTTATTTACAATTTACCTTTTCACTATATAACAAAAGATACTACGAGAGACATTTAGTTTGTTAGTTTAGCAGTTCTTTTATTCGCTCATTATTGAGTCGTACAATGGCCCAATCATGTTTCTATAAATCCCAAATCATGTACGTCTGTGCTGTAGTACGTGTGCCATAAGAACTGCCCCAAAATCAACATGTAAACCCTTCATCGAACATAGCCCACTTGTTTCAGCAGAGAAAACAGCAAAGTACGATTGTATTGTCCAATCATGTTTCTATAAATCCCCTATCATGTACATCTGTTCTGTACTACGAGTGACGGAAGAGCTGCTTCAAGTTCAACATATAAAGGTTAACAATAAATAGTTGACAACCCTTCATCGAACATAGCCCACTTGTTTCAGCAGAGAAAACAGCAAAGTACGATTGTATTGTCCAATCATCAATACATAGTATAAAACAAAGTCGCTTTCGCTGTATGTCCGTATGTATGCTTAGATCTTTAAAACTACGCAACGGATTTTGACGCGTTTTTTTTTAATAGATAGAGTGATTCTTAAGGAAGGTTTGTATGTATAATAAATGCATAATATAGTATAGAAACACTGATAAATTTAAAGGTTTCTAATGTGATGTCGTAAATAAGCACGTTTTTTTGCGCTTATATTGCAAACGCTGGCTGAACCCTACGAGATAGACCAAAATAATGTACTACAGTATTGTACAACTTACAAAAATCCACAAAAAAGTCCGCGATGGTATATGTCTATCTCTTAGGGATAACCCACCATAACCATTTTTTCACTGCACCCGTGCGAAGCCGGGGCGGGTCGCTAGTGTGTCTATAAATCCCCCCTGTCATGTACATCTGTTCTGTACTACGAGTGACGGAAGAGCTGCTCCAAGTTCAACATATAAAGGTTAATAATAAATAGTTGACAACCCTACACCGAACCTAGCTCTCTTGTTTTAGCAGTGAAAACAGCACACAACATTGTCGTTAATCCATTGTCCTCTGCCGTAAATAATGAATGATTTAGATGAAGTCTTTATAGTTTGACTGTCTTTTAATAGAGCACGCTCAATCTAGTACTGACGAGACCATATTAAACGAAGCTGTTCAACATTCAGAACGCTCTTATGTCCCCGTCACAGAATTGTTTATTATAAATCAAGAATTTGCGTCTGCCTACTCTAGTTTGTTAATGATTCCTTTGTTATTCTTTACTGTGACACAGTCCTACGCTGTCACGTGTGGCGGTATTTCTGGAACCGTTTAAATAATAGGTCTTCATGATGAGATTGTGATTCAAGTTTCTACGAAGATCAATTATATATCTTGCTTTAACTTCAATTTGAAACATGTATGATTATTTTGTATTTCGCTTTCTGTTATTATTATTTTATATTTTGGCTATTATCATTCCTCTAACCTTATCTTTTCAAATGCATATCAGTGACTAGTATTCTATCGTCGTCTCCGTGTTTCCAATCATCCTCATACCAAATTGCATCAAAACTCAGCCAGCTGTTTTATCAATTTTTCCCCCGGGACCAACAATAATCCCGTGGTCCCTATGTCCTTCCCTGAATCTCAAAATATTTCTAGATCAACTGTCCTCAAAATCGGTTCAGTTGTTTCTGAGCTTATTCAAATAAAACTCTTATCCCCTATTTTTACTCTGAATCAGATTTAAAATTGTAATAATATTAACTTAATACAGCCTTAAATTCTATTTTTACATATCTGGTAGGTTGTACTCGAAACGTCACTTAAACATACTCTGCAAATAAACATATGTGATTTGAGTTGATTTGACATAACTTTACTGGTCTGCAATTCTCTTCGGCATACAATAAATTCATTACTTAGAACTGTGTTTCTCAAAACATGCATTCCTATTCTTTTATGTAATTGGAAAACATCAAAACACAGGTGATTAATACAGTTGTAAATTCGTCACATCGGGTAGTTTTGAGCTGGCTCACGTGTTGATGAACGATGTTTTGTCTCTTTTTTTAACGAACTATTTTTCAAAAAAACTAATTTTTGTATATAACACGAAAGCTCGCCTGGTTTGCCTTCCGTGATATGATAAGATAAAAGCTGGAAGCTAGCTTCGCCTGCACTTCACACGTCTAATTGTCTTAACAAAACAATTTTATTAGAGCGATAATCTTCGTCCGTCCGGACCGATGCGTCTGTGCGGACCGAAGTATTAGTCCGGATCGAAGCATTAGTCCAGACCGAAGCGACCGTCCGGACCGAAGAGTCCGTCCTAACCAAATCGTCCGTCCGGACCAAAGCGTCCGTCCTGACCGATGCGTCCCTCCGAACCGAAGCGTCCGTCCGGACCGATGAATCAGATAATTCGATAGGCCCAGGATCCAATGTTTATCGTTTTTTGGAGTTTCAAAGAAATTCAAAGTATGTTTGTAGTGAACCAATACGCACTAGCCCTTTAGTAGGGATGTATGCTGTGATGATGATGATGATGATAACAACCTTCGATAAGTCGGTAATAGCAAAGCGGTCTCAAGCAGCGACTGATCAGGAGTTCTGACCACCCTAGGCTAATTGTAAGAACGCGTCCCCGCCTGTGTGTTACGGTCGGCCTAAAAAAACCGATTCGAATCAAGACAGGGTTTATATTTTTTAATTTCAAAATTAATCGTCCGCCCCCCAATCCTCGAGCCCTAGGCTGCAGCCTAATTAGCCTGAGGGTTAATCAGGCACTGATCTTAAGCCCCACCATCAAAAATGCAAGTGTTTTCAGACTGCACCATCTTGAATCCTGTGACTTAAAGCGTGAACAAGTGATCCATAATATTAAAATTTCACGCTTGCTTAAGCTAACGGCGTCTTAGCGTGTCCTGAGAAAATATAATTCACGCAATAGAAGCTTCTCCAGTGCCTAGGTAGTTGGCGAAATGTGTCCCTCGTGTAGCACTGCAGAGTGAGTAAGCGCCGTACAACGCAAGAGAATATGAGCATGAACTATTAAAGTTACTGGATAAACTTAATTCCTTGCTTAGTTTGTTTAACTTAACCATTTATTATATATATACTTTTATCATAATCAATTATAAAAAAATGCATAATGTTGTGCCTCTTGCTTGTTATAAACTTGCTCTTAATTTGCAGCAAATTTATTAAAAACTAGCTTTCTGCCCGCGGCTTCGCCTGCGTGGATTTCGGGATTGGGTCTATAGAGGGTTAATGGTCATAGCTTTGGCCACGGCTACATATGCGCGGAAGTCGGTTTATGGCGCGAAGATTTTATCGCGCTTCCCGTGGGACCATCTGTTTTTCCAAGATACAAAATACTGCAAAACCTTGCTCAAGAATCACTCTATCTATTAATGAATACCGCATGAAAATCTGTTTGAGCGAAGACTTTATTGCGCGTCCCGTGGGATCTGTCAATTTTTCCGGGATAAAAAGTAGCCTATGTTACTCGGGGATAATGTAGCTTTCCAAAGGTGAAAGAATTTTTGAAATCTGTCCAGTAGTTTCGGAGCCTATTCATTACAAACAAACAAACAAACAAATCTTTCCTCTTTATAATATTAAGTATAGACTAGCTATGCCCATGACTTCGTCCGCGTGGAATCGTAATTTTATGTAGCATTTTAACGATTGAGATTGTTATAAACGTAAGAGTAGACAAATATTATCAGCAGAAAGCTTCAAACTGCTAAGCTAACATGTGTTATTGTGAGTCAACCATAAAAAATAGACATATCCTATCGTGAAGAATTTTTTAGATAATTTTAAGAAGAACATTTTCGTCATACATGATTTCTGTCTAGCTTTAACTATTAGGGTTGCACATGCGACGGAATCTTACAAAATGGAGTAACTTCTTCCGAATTCCCAACATTTTCCTTCACTGCCTGCTCCTATTGATTGTAGCGTGATGAAAAGTATACTATAACCTGCTCAGTAGTATGAAAAATAATTATACAGACAGACAAAAATTTTACTGATTGCATTTTTGGCATCAGTATCGATCCCTAATCACCTCTTGATAGTTAATTTGGTAATATATTTCGTGTACAGAATTGACCTGCAGATTTATTATATGTATATATATACTTTATTGTCGTAATTAATCAATTACAAGAAAATTATATAAAGTTGTGTCTTATACAGAGGCAAACTTACGCGAAATTTACAGCAAAATTAAAAACAACTACAATACAAAAATTATTAGATTAATGTGGATGAGTTCGGCGGTTTTCGAGTAGTGATCGAAAAAATAGTGAAAGTGGTCCTGTCAAGCGGGACCGGTCTGAAGAAAAACGCCCCACTCGCCGCCTTCCCACTGCAAGTCATACGCACCGATCACAAAGGTGGACTTATATCTATTAGAGATTTCTTCCAGCCAACCTGTGAATGTCGAATAATGCTACTTGTAGTGAGAAACTTCAAAGCACATTACAACCTTGTTACAATATTACATTAAACTTTACATATTATGTAATTTACATACCAAGATGGCTTAAGCATTGACAAGATACCTTCATAAAATTAAATAAAAAAATATACCTTACACTTAGACCAATTAGCCTAGCCCAAAGTAAGCTCTGTAAGGCTTGTGTTATGGTATATAGGGTAGTTCAATTCAATTCAAGTGTTTATTGCATTACATGTGACGCCCTGTAAGGGCACAGCAAAACATATTTCTTTTTATTTTCGCCATATTATCAATATAAAACATTATATCTAAAAGCTTGATTTTTATATATATATATATATATTATATATATATATATATATTATATATATATATATATATATATATTATATATATATATATAATATATATATATACCATTGCATTATCTATTACATGATCAATAATTTATACATTTATTCTTAATGTCATCATTGAAAAACTTGCAAACTATAATAACACTTGTTTTTAAGTAGTATTTCTAATTCTTATTAAAGTGAACCGGGCTTACAACATCTTTTATGTAATTTGGTATATGACTGTATATTTTGACTAGCATGGCATGCGGGCTAGACGATACTAATTTTAAATTAGAAAAAGGAACTTTAAGCTTGTTAAGGTTTCTATCGTTTCTTTTGACTCCTTCTTATGGGGAATACAAATTTATATATTTTCTGACAAATTTGTAACACTCGAGTATGTAAATAGATGTAAGAGTCAGTATTTCATGTTTCAGATAGTGGGGTCTACATGATTCCATTGTAACGGATAGACATACATGTATTATATACATATATATGAATAGTTTTTTTATAGAAATATATATTAACATCTATGAGGTACAAATGCTGGTATTCATCACACAAACATCTGCCGGACTCGAACCTGGGACCACAAAAATGGCCACATCTTGAAACCGGTGTACTAACCACTACGTAGGATTCCAAGTTTATTCCTTTTTTTCACATCTTGTTACATCTCTTGTAACAAATCTCAACATATCAGTATGCCATAAGCAATAACGCGTAACATATTAAATCATTAGATTAATCGTCTAAGAAACCATAAAACTGGCATATTATAATATCCCTCACGTAATATGGAAAAAAATTACTTCCAAACAGAATCTATATTGCGTTAATAAATTACATAGGCCATCGCCAAGGTGCACGGGGGCCATTTGTCAAAATTAAACGGTCAAGAATCGTCGGTACTAAATGGTGCGTTATATTTACGACACCGCACTTCAAAGAGCCTTCCGGTTTGATCGTTTGAAAAACGTATCACAGACTAAAGCTTTTGCGTTTTGTTACGCCTACGAACAAAGCGCGCAGAGATCTTAATTCCCTTTAAATACCTATTATCAAACGCGTTCGGAACACGTTCGGAGCGATGTTCGCTGTCATTTTTGAATGAATGATTGAACGGGTGCCATGTTTCATTTGACACATAAGCGAAAATGGCGGCAATGAGCGCCATATAACTTTTATTGAGACGGAATTGGGGTTTATTATTTTTCGAGCTAACTCTTTCAATATGAATCATACGTTTCTGGTTCTATTATTTCTTTACATATATTAATTTTATTTCTATATTTCTGAAAACTGGTGATAAATTAAAAACTTGCAATTTATAAGATTATATAAGATATTTATAAGATAGTTTAGATTTTTGTATGTAACGAATAAACTCAAAAAGTATTGGACCGATTTTATTAATTCTTTTTTCATTAGAAAGCTACATTATCACTAAGTAACATAGGCTATATTTAGTACTAGATTACTATAGAAATCTTTAGAAATTCTTATTAAAACCAACCGAAGGTATGTATGGCTAATTAGCCATAAAATGTCTTTCATCGCATATGCTGCGAAGAAATCAAAAATCAAAATCAAAATAATATTTGTTCAACATAGACCTTTACAGGCACTTATTGACGTCAAAACAAACAAAACAATGAAAAGAAAAGCTTAAAAAAAACAAAAACCTTGTAGCGTACGTACGAACAAGGAAAACAAATATTGACTGTTCGGAAATTGGGAGAGCCTTCTCGAGGAGAACAGGCAAGAAACTCATGAAGAACAGGCAAGAAACTCAAAGAGTAATGTCTACCCATGTGAAGCCTGGACGGGCCGATAGTTATCTATAAGCATGCAAATATAAATGGTCCAAATCATAAAATATTGTTCCCAATTTTATTTGGGGTCGCCAGCATATGTCTTTCTCTTCTACTCTCCTCTATCACACGCCTTCTTCAACACATCAACATACACACAGTCCATCCATCGTTTCTTCTGCCTTCCTCTCCCCACACGGCCATCCACTTCCATGTCCATAGCTTTCCTAGTAACATGATCATTTCCTATTCTTAATACTCCATACTTATAATAATAGGAAATTATCTTTTCATTCCTCATGCTCGGAAAGGAGCGTTTCCTTGATCTGAGTATTGGGAGGAAAGCGCTAGTTCCCCCCAGCGGGGGGGAATTCTCATACTATTTTACTTCCCTCCTTCGGGCGGAAAGTAAAAGGAGATAATTTTTTCTTGTATGGAGAATAGGCCCACTACAAAATGTAACGTTTATTGATGAGACATACGTTAAATCATTTCTTATTAACCCTAGCTATTATAAGGAACATTAGCTTGTTTTTATCTAACGGGAATATTGAGAAATCAATTACAACATGAAGATTAAATAACCTAAAAATTCTTAGTAGTTAGTGGCTTTATTTTGATTTGTATTCAAATTGTTTTTTACGTAAATGCTATTTAACACTTTTTTTTTCTTGAAAAATACAATCTTCTTTGGCCACTACCAAACGCCCGAAATCGTATTATTTTTTTGCATTCTAAATACTGGATACGGTAAAGAAAACGAAATCAAGTCGTTGGAAACGTAAACACAGAATTCAGTTGAAAACAAACCGACGTCAATTGGATGTCAGTGTAGGTACCATTCTGTCGCTGTCAAAAATGATGACGCTTTCTGTTTCACGACGATACTGGACTGACGAACTAATAGTTAAAATAATCTAAAATAGTATTAAAATAATTATTGAGAGTTCAATACTTAAAAAAATATATATAAAAGAAATAATACACTATCCTTTATCTATTATTATATTTATATATTATTTGTATATATATTAAATCATCTTTCATTTTGATTTAAAAAACTTTATTTCCTTTACCTCAAATGTCAAAAGTCATTACTAAGTTTAATTAATTGATTTTATTATTCCCGTTTCATTTTTACTCATAATATCGTGCAATTGCTTTTAATAATAAATTGATATTTTAGAGTTCAGTAATATCAATAAACGTTGCCGTTTTCTAGTAGGCCTAAAAAAATTATCTCCTTTAAAAAATAGAACTGAATTAGGTTACGTAAATACAATATATCTTTGGTACAATGATAATACTTAATAAAATATACATCTCTAGGTACAATGATAATAAAAGTATTTGACTGAATAAAAAAGATAATTTTGGCGGGAGGGGAATCTGTTACGCTGTACCGAAATCTTGATTGTGTGATTTAGGTATTTAAGAAAAAGCTATTTTTTATTTTCCTTGCATTCGAAATGAAAAGTAGAATGCTACACACGGGTAAATCAAACCCTACTCGGACTATAGCCTAACAACCTCGTAGGGATTGATTCCTTTCCACCCTTATAAAGCAATCTACTATTTCTCTAATTTTTTCCACAATAGGGGCTACTGTCAAACTTCCCCTGATATATTCATATTTCACTCTATCCTTTCAGTCACTCCACATCCGTAATATTTGTTCGTCCATCCGCTTAACGGGCCAACATTCCGATCCATACATGACGATAGATCTATAAGTACAGATTTACAAATTTTGCCCTTCAGTTTTAGGAGAGTACGAGTTTATAACTACTTGACATAATAATTTCGATTAAGATGAATAGAGTCACAGTCATATATTTTCACACCAAACTATGTAGAATATACTCGTAGGACATTAAAATTGTGTTGCCATCTTTCTTAATAACATTCTATGCAAATTAATAAAGATTTCGCTTGATTTCTAATGCAATATTCAAAACAATCGCAAAAAAACCAAAGAAATGCTAAATATTTCTACATAAAATACTAACTATTAGAATGTTGTTATATTGTTTAAGGAAAATAATGATCGTTGTAACTTCTGAGGTAGTTCATTTATTTTTAATTTTTATTTATTTATTGTGTAATTAGGACCACTAAGAATTGTTAATTGTTGTAAGTTGAATAAGAATTCTTAACCTATAGATTGTAACAATATTTTAAGGCATCCAACAACAAAACATACACTAGTGTATTACAGAGTTGTTGAGGATGTCATGAATTTTTTTTCGTAATTCGGTAACACATAATGTTTTTATAGTTGACTATCGTGCATTCTACCTACCTACCTATATACCTTCCAGGAGTACAGAGTTAAACATATATTACACTATTACTAAGAGAAAAAACATAAAAGATATAACACAGGTGATTAATAGTATGCACGATGGCATAACGAATCCGAATCCAGACAGTCAAATCGTCGAGGTCTGCGTGTCAATCTGTTTTTTATAATAGGTATGTAAAAAAAATTAAAGAAATAAAACCTTTTTAAAAACAAGCTTTTATTATTTATAAATGGGGACTATGATAAAGAGGGGGGACGAGATTGAATAATTATGTATGGTGAAAAGTTTTAGTGTTAATGATTTATTTTTAACTTTTTAGTTCATTTATTTTTAACTTTTTAGTTCATTTTATAAACAAATAATAAAAGCTTGTTTTTAAAAAGGTTTTTTTTTCTTTAATTTTATTTTTAACATTTTAGTACCTCTACAGGCTTGCTAAAAACAAGCCCTTTCATTTGATACCCATATTGTAAGAACGAATAAAAGAAAATTATCCGCCATTTTTGGTGTTCCGCCGTATTGGATTAAGAGTGACGTAACATTATTTTTTCTAGTTATTCTTGGCAAGCCCTTTTATTTGATACCCATATTGTAGGAGTGCATTAAAAATAATTGGTCCGCCATATTGGATACGCCGCCATGTTGGATTTAGAATGACGTCACATTATTTTTTTCTAGTTATTCTTGGCAAGCCCTTTTATTGATACCCATATTGTAGGAGTGCATTAAAAATAATTGGTCCGCCATATTGGATACGCCGCCATGTTGGATTTAGAATGACGTCACATTATTTTTCTAGTTATTCTTGGCAAGCCCTTTTATTTGATACCCATATTGTAGGAGTGCATTAAAAATAATTGGTCCGCCATATTGGATACGCCGCCATGTTGCATTTAGAATGACGTCACAGAGTTAATCATGCATTGTCATCCGAACTAAACGTGTATACCAAATTTCAGCTCAATCGGAAACCGGGAAGTGGATCAAATTTAAGTTGCAAGATTTGATTACAGACAGACAACGGGACAGGTGAAAGTAAATAAAAGCTTGTAAAAATGAATCAAAATTAACTTTATTCAAATATGACTTTATAGAAAGCTCTTTTGAATCGTCCAAATTTTTTTTCCTACCACCCATTCAGGACGTATTTTTTACCTGATAAGAAGAATGGGCGCAAGAAATTTATCAAAAGTAATAACAACATTTACAATAAATTATGTCGTTATCATACAATGTACATATGTGTTTACAATTAATAAGGGAAAACAAATATTTACACATTAGAATGTATCCTCAAATCAACACCAAGCATTGGCATCATTTAAATAATCATCGACTTTGTAATAACCCTTACTCCTTACATCATATAATAACCTCGCTGTAACCAAAAAACTCAAATGTACACTTTTTTTATATGTAATACTTTTGCTACGAACTCGGATCATTTAATACTCACTGGGAAACGCGACAGGTATCGATGGAGTGTCACGCACACAATGAACATAAAAAACGTTTATTGGACGCATTATCCTAAGAGAGTTAGCTTGAGCCTGGAATATTTGTACAGTCAGCCGATATTATATCGGTACGCTATATTTATTTAAATTTTTATACTAGCGACCTGCCCCGGCTTCACACGGGTGCAATGATCCCTACAAATATTATCAAAATCAAAATTAAAATCAAACTTTATTCAAATATGACTTTAGAGAAAACTCTTTTGAATCGTCCAATTTTTTTCCCCTACCACCCATTCGGGACATATTTTTTAGCTGATAAGAAGAATGGGCGTAAGAAACTTATCAGCTTTATCAAAAGTAATAACAACATTTACAAAAAAATATGTCGTTATCATACAACGTACATATGTGTTTACAATTTATACTGGAAAACAAATATTTAGAATGTAATATCTTCAAATCAACACCAAGCATTGGCATCATTTAAATATATCTTATATAAAGTAATCCACAACATTATTGACTCACGTAACCTTTTAGGGGTGATTACTTTAAGATGTCCCCGTGTTAGTGCTCGCTGTCGAGACGCATTTATTGTCCCAACCACCAAAACCATATATGCAAGAAGCATATTCATATACCGTGTGTGTAATGCATTCAATAATTTTTTTACAAATGTAGATATTTTGGACTTCAATTTGAGTATAGGTCAATTTAAGTCACAACTGAAGTCTGAAATACTAGCCGTAGGTTTATCTTAAATATTTCATTTGCTTTTACCCCAATTTCCAGTTTGAATAATATTTAATTTGTAATTTAGTTATTTTTTTGTATTTAATTGGCTATAATTTGTGTGTTTAATTAGTTTTTTTTTTCTTTCTCATCACTCAATTAGCTACTTTTCATTTTTTACCTCTCAAAAAAAAATTCAAAATTCTAAATTCTTTATTTCTTTAGCCTTATATTCTCTACATACAAATTTTCTAAGATCCTCCCAGTAAGCTTCAGTAGAAGCCTGTAATAGGGGGTCTCGCTCTTGATTACAACTTTTATTACTATATATTAGGCTACAGTAACCTATGGCAAAATTACAAAAAAGAAACAAAAAAGTAAAGGTAAATAGCTGAAACTTAAGATTAACAGGTGCATGCGTGGCGTGCATGTGTGTATGTGAAAGTGTGTGAGGGTGTGCGTGTGTGTGAGTGTGTTTGTGCGTGTGTGTGAAAACCGTTTTTTTATTAACTATCTGTGAACACTTCACTGGTTTCTGTAATATTTTTTTTTTGTAATATTTATAGATTTAAGTATAACTGTTTGTGTTCCTAAGAAAAGAAAATAAAAGAAAATAAAAATAAAAATATATCAACGCGAAAGATTTAAAGCATGGATGAATGTTTGTTACTCTGTCACGTAAAAACTACTAAATGGATTTTAATGAAACTTGACAATAACATAGCTTATATATCAGAATAATATATAAGCTACAATTTATCAAAATATTTTTAATGTTTCTAAGTGGAAAGGGTAGTGCACCGATAAAACTTTATTATTTCATCAACTTTTTATAATGTGACATTAAAAATACATACTAAAGTCTGATTATTAATTCACTGGAGTAAACTGACAGATGCTAATGTCACATTGTAAAATTATGCTGCCATATTTATCGTACTAGTGAGGTGACCTGCAAATATAATTGGATAAATTGAATAAATCGATAAGGACTTCACCCTTTGTTGTTATTCAGATCACTCACACAAAGTCAGTAACAACGTTTATTAAAAAAAGTACTCAATTAATTATAATATAGGTACATGAATTCTATCAGATACAAAAAATGAAATTCAATCACTTGCTAGCGTTCCCGAACTATGCGTTCAGTTAATCAGTAAATCAATTTTTTGAGCTGTAATTATTCGAACATTTGGAAGTAGGTACTTTAATTATTACAATCTTTTTAAAAGAAAAATACAGATTCAACCACTGTGTAATAGTAGTTATTTATATTAGTAGTTAATTACAATATTACGGACCGTTTTATAATAAGTGTCACTGACAGCGACGACAACAGTGATAAAATTATGTCTGACGATGACGAATAAAAATCTATCCATTGAATATTTTTGTTTCATTTCATATATATAATTCGAGTAATTACGACATTTCAAAGTTATCACCTATTTGCCCTAAAGGTACCATGCTAATATTATTACATCGATTAAACAAAATTGGATTAAGATTTCTTAATAAAGTAAATAAAATGAGTAATGTGATTTAGGACGGAATGAAATTGAATGAATGAGTTTGATTTCAATATTCTAGTCACAACACTATTTTCTGTTCATCATAAAGTGGTAACACCGTAAACGTCAGTTTACTCCAGTGAATTAATGATTAGACTTTAGGAAAAAAGGCGGGAAACGTTGAAATAGGCGGGCGTGTTTCTTACTATTGAATTTTTATTTTTAATTTATTGTTAACTTTTAAGAAGGTTGAGTAGTGTAAATTTATTTATTTAGTATAGTTATTTGTATATATTTTCATCACACTTGGTAAGTAGAATTTAATTTTATAAAAATGAACGATCCCCCAGACCCTGGGGGATCTGTTCTCAGTACAGACCAATTTCTGTCTCCTCAAGTTGCATATAATGTGACACTTATGAGTCATGAAGAGTCCAGCGTTGATACAGACCAAACAGTCAGCACAATTATGGATTGGTCAGCTTCAACAAATAGAAAAAGGAGTAAATGTTCCAAAATATGTAAAAATTGTAACAAGAAAAAAAGGAAACACAAAATGGCGGGAAAAAGTGATGGGTGCCTTTGCACAGAGTCTGATGATATTATTAGTAAAAAAAGCAATAATTCTATTACTAGTGATAAGCAATGTGCACCCAGTACTTTACCATCGTCTGAGTCAGGTGCTTTGGGTCAGTCTCAGCCCGACACAGCTCCATTAATAGGTCGAAAATTTTATGATACACATGATTTACCACCTTATGTTATTCATGTTCAACGGGAACAAACAGCTTTAAATGATCCTACCACGCTTCACCCAGTACAGTTTGGATACTTTCTTAAAAAACACAGTTTTCATTCTATTGTAGATGGCAGTGTAAAAAAAATAGGCAGAAATCGAATTGTTTTATCATTTAATAAACTTGAGGCTGCAAATAATTTTATTAAAGATAAAAGATTACAGGATAATAATTATAAAGCATTTGTTCCCACATTCAATATTACGAGAATTGGTTTAGTGCGTGGAGTTCCTAATGATTGGACTCCCGAGGAAATAATTGAAAAAATGACACTCCCTGTTGGTTGTGGCAAAATAATAAAAATAAGGCGAATTAACCACAAAACTTTTATTGACAATATTGCTACATGGAAACCAACACAGTCAGTAGTTATTACATTTGATGGCCAATTTCTTCCTCCACGTGTATTTTTATGCTACAATTCTTTACCCGTGGAACGTTATATTTATCCCACAGTTCAATGTTACAATTGCTGTCGATTTGGGCACACTAAATTGCAATGTAGATCGAAGCCTCGTTGCTTTAAGTGTGGTGGCGACCACTCAGGAGATACATGTTCAGTTGAAGATGAAAATTCACAATGTTGTAATTGCAGTGGTTCCCATTTTGCGACAAATCATATTTGCCCTGAATATGAACGTCAAAAACGTATTAAAATTACTATGGCTACAGACAATATTTCATACTTTGAAGCAGTAAAATTACATCCATCTGTAAATAAATCATACTCTGAGGTGTTACTGTCACAACCACTGAAATCATCTCAAAATTTAAATTCCACACCTATACTCCCAAATCACAATCATACCTTACCAAACAACTATTCATATAAAAAAACTACCATTCAAAAACCTAAACAATTTGTACCCAATATATATAATCAAGGGTACAATCAGGCAGCTCATTCTGCCCTGATTAAAGATTATGATATGCCTACTAACAGTGGTAATGGTACAGTTCTTAATCAGAACTTTAGTAGTAGTGATCAAAGTTTTAATATTATAGATATAATTGTACCACTGATAAAATTTTTAACACAAATTACTAATACTATACCGTCCAACGTTGCTCCTTTATTAGATATTATTAATAAATTTAACATTCCACATGGCCCAGTTGGCCAAAGTAGTTCAATGGAACTGCCGGAGCATAACTAATAAGAAACATGATCTTATTTACTTAATAAAGACATATAATCCATATATAATTGCTCTCTCTGAAACCTGGTTAAAGCCAGGATTTAATTTTAAAATACCTAGTTATTTTTCTTTAAGACAAGATAGAGCAGATGGCCATGGAGGTGTAGCTCTATTGATTAAGAATTCATATCAATATAAGACTTTGACTTTACCTGCACAATGTGTGGGATACTCTGCTATTGCAGCAATTATAAATAATATTTGTTTTGTATCAATTTATATACCTCATCCATCTTTAGCTATACTTAATGATATTGATAATCTACTCTCTCAGCTCCCCAAACCGTGTATGATTCTTGGCGACTTTAATACCCATCACCAATCCTGGGGCAGTTCAATAAATCACAGTTATGGTGAACACACTTGCTAGACATATTGGATAGAAACAATTTATGTCTTCTTAATACTGGTCTACCAACCCGTCTTACAAGTCCCACTGAATGTATTAGTGCTGTAGACCTTTCAATATGTTCACCAAGCCTTGCATCCTCTTTGCTTTGGAATCCCCTTAACTCTTCTTTAGGAAGTGATCATTATCCAATAATAATAACATTTCCATTTGTTTCTAAAAAATGTCCTACAAGAAAATCAACTCATAAATATAACCTTCAGGGTGCAGATTGGAATATTTTTAGAAACAAATTGGAAGACAAAATATCTACCTTACCTAAATTGGAAAATGGTAATGAAGGTCATTGTTCAGAAGAACTAGCTAAGTGTATGATTGAAGTCGCTGATAAAATTTTCCCCACAAAAAAATTATGTAAGAATCTCGTTCCTTCCCCACCATGGTGGGATAAGGATTGTACTTTGGAAATAGCTCGTAGGAAGAAGGCTGAACGAGAATATCGTGGAAATATGACAACTGAAAACTTTAATGTTTTATTACATATTACAAAAGAAGTAAAAAAAAATCTTAAAAAAAAGAAAGCCGATGCATGGAAAAAATTTTGTGCATCGGTTTCTCCTCAAACACACTCATCAATTGTTTGGAGTAACATACGTAGATTTCGTTCAGCCTTTGTTCAACCAACTGCCCTAATTTATCTGTAGATCTAGCTGAACAATTCATAAGTAAATTGGTTCCCATATCAGTTAAGGAACACATCATGCTTTCCTCGTATAATGTAAATAATTCTGGTTTAAATTCTCCATTTTCAATGCAAGAGCTGAAAGGGATCCTATCTAATGTTACTGATTCAGCACCAGGTAAAGACAACATCCCATATTCTTTTATTACAAATCTTGGCGATAGAATGTTAACTTATTATTTACAAATTATCAATTCTGTAATGCTGACGGGTAATATTCCTACGTCATGGAGACAACAAATAGTGTTGCCAATACTAAAACCTAATAAATCGCCTGCGGATGTCGCATCGTATCGTCCGATTATTCTCTCGATAGTTTTAGTGAAAATAGCTGAACACTTAGTTAAAAATCGGTTAGAGTGGTTTTTGGAGAGCAGAAGTCTTCTATCGAATACTCAGTATGGATTTAGACGGAACAGGTGCACCACAGACTGTCTAGCACTTTTAATATCGGACATTCGAACAGCTTTCTCTGACAATAAAGCAGTTGGAGCTACCTTTCTGGACATTACATCAGCATATGATAATGTGAACTTATCAATGTTACAAGCTAAATTGACTTCTTTAGATATCCCTATAATGTTATCGAATTTTATAATAAATTTATTTTCTGAAAGGTTCATAACAATATCAGCAGAAGAAACAACAATTGAAAGAACGATAAACAAAGGCTTGCCTCAAGGATCCGTTCTTAGTCCATTACTTTACAATTTATTTACCCATGACCTTGAGAATTCTTTAGAAGATTCCTGCTCTCTTATACAATATGCTGATGATGTTGTATTATATTTCAGCGATCATTGTGTTACTAATATTTGTAATAATTTAAACCATTCGTTGGAATTGCTCAAAAGATGGCTAGACAATAATGGCTTGGAACTATCTAGTTCCAAATCTGTCTCAGTATTGTTTTCAAGGAAAAGAATTCAGCCTGATCTTAATGTATATTATGGTAATGATTGCCTTCCACAGAAACAGGAAGCTAAATATTTAGGCGTCATTTTAGATGCAAAACTCACTGGATCCTCTCATTGTGAGTACATATCATCAAAATGTGAACAAAATATTAATGTTCTGAGGTGTCTTGCTGGTGTCTGGTGGGGTAGTCATCCATGCTCCTTAAGGCTATTATACATTGCTTTAGTAAGAAGCGTTTTAGATTATGGAACCTTTTTGTTGGAGCCAGGCAATGCCAACGCCTTTCGAAAGTTGGATGGAATTCAGTCAAAGGCCTTAAGAATTGTTAGTGGTGCTATGAAATCAAGCCCTATAATTGCATTACAGGTCGAATGTAATGACCCTCCTTTAAGCCTCCGCCGACAATATTTAGCCAATAGATTCTTTTATAAAACAATTCAACTTAAAAATAATGCAATAATAGAACAATTAAATATTCTGTCTGAAAAAGTTGAGACATCTAATTACTGGTCCCATAAAGCTCATCCTCCATTAATAAAATCTTTAAGAAATTTTAAAAAAGAAAATATGCCGACTCATCAATTTCATTTAGATCCCATTTATAATACCGATTATGGCTCTTTAACAATAATTCCTAATATTATTTATAACCTTCAGATAGAAGATAAGGCAAATGCAAATATTTATTTTAATTACATTATTAATGATACTTGGAATCAATGGCACAAAATATACACAGATGCTTCAAAGACAGATTCACAAGATGTTGGTGTAGGCATATTTCATAGCAATTACAAAATTCAGCAGAAAATACGCCTACCTTCACAGACTTCAGTATTTACTGGAGAATGTCTTGGTGTATATAAAGCTGTGGAATATATAAAAATAGCAAAATTAAAAAAGACTATTATTTTTACCGACGCTTTAAGTGTACTTTATGCTTTAGCCAAATTCCCTTTCAAATCCAAAAATTATCCTTTAATCCTTAAAACGCGCGAATTGCTGTATTTATGTCAAATACAAGGATGTAAAGTTTCATTTGCCTGGGTACCGAGTCACTGCGGTATCACTGGCAATGAATTTGCAGATTACCTTGCCAAAGATGCAGTGAAGTGTGGTGATCTTTATTACTACAAAAACTTTTCTTATGATTTAATAAATTTATCTAAAACAGAACTCCAAAGTTCCTGGAGAAAGTTATGGATGGAAGGTGATAAATCAAAGGCCAAGTACTATCGTGAAATACAACCAACCATATTTACTAAACCTTGGTTCTCTAAATTAAGGTTCAGTAAATTAGTCACAACAACTTTAATTAGAATGCGCCTGGGACATACTTGCACACCTGATCGTTTAGCAAAGTACGGAATAATAGACGAGCCTACATGTGAATGTGGTGAGGCTGAGGCTGACATAAATCACATTTTTTTCTCTTGTCCTAAATTCGACAGAACATTATTCCTAGATTCATTGGTTGAAGCGAAAATTCCTTTTCCTACTTCTGTCCCTGTCCTGCTACATAATATTAACCCAAATATTTATTTATTGTTATCTAAATTTATTATGAAAAATGATATTAAAATTTAATAATTCTAATTGAATATATATTAACTTATATTAAGTCGTCTTTAAAAACAAATATATTATCTATATATTTAATTTACTTAAATATTTACCTACTACTCACCTGTTGTCCTTTTCCAAATTCTGTTTCCTAAACTCCTTTATTTCCGTACTCGTAATTCGTTTCCTACCTTTAACACTATTATCGTCCTAAATTACAAACCAACAATCGATGAATCCTGATCGATGTTTCTGCAAACAAGCTCGTATATGGCTAATGGCAACTTCAGCCGTCATGCCAAAAAAAAGAAGAAGAAGAAAGATTAGATTAGAGGCACGTGGTTGTCACTAGCGTTTAATTTGCAGCTGATGTCACAATACGAGCAACTGAGGTATGTAAATGCATACATTAACATTTTGTGCAGCACACGTACGCCTACAGTATACATGCATAGTTATAAATGTGCGGGTTAGCCCGTACAGTATAATTTCGAAAATATTAATTTAAATTGGATAAGAATTAATGCTGTATTGCTTAAAATTGCTTCGTTAATAAGCCAATAATTTCTCATTAAAAGTAGAAGATGAAAATGATTATTGTGGGTTGTAGTGGGTCTATAAGAGATAAAAAAATACCACCCCAAACTTTTTTGTAGATCTTTTTAAGGTTTACAATACAGTAGTACGTTATTTTAATCTACCTTATAGGGTTAAGCGTAGAGATTATTGCACTGTCATAAAAAGTTCACGGCACTTTAAATGTAAATAAAGCTTCGTAAACGAGTGGTCACACCGGTATCAAGTTGTCACCATCTCTGAGGAATTGGGTTCAAGTCCCGGTGGGGGCAGATTTTTGTGTGATGAATGCGAGCATTTGTACCTTAGTCATAGTTTTTGATATATATTTTTATCAAAAATATATGTTGTAGCAAATCGACCGCCCAATGTATGATCGCGTACCGGACGGACTATAAAGCCTCCCATCCGATACGCTATCTAATCTGTGTTCAGATTCTTTTACCTGTGGACTTTACCTCCTTTTTATCTGTCATCTTGTCAAAACATTTTGTGATCATCTCTGTAGAAATTGTTAATTGTTAATATTGTAATTTTCCGTATTTTGTGGTTAAAATTAAACTGAAAGTTAATGAAAAGCACAGTATTTAATTACCAATCCACCCAACGCATAAAGTTATAGCGCCCAACGCTATAATGTATAATATCTGTCTATCCGTTACCCTAGATCCCATAACACAAGTCTTACAGAGCTTACTTGGGGCTAGGCTAATTGGTGTAAGTGTCAGTAATATTTATTTATTTATCTGTCACTTTCAATCAAATATAATGACAAAAGACACATAGGCAGGATCCAGACCGAGTCAGCGACATATAATTTGCGCTATTCGAATCCGGCAAATGGAAAGAATTTTTTGGCGCCGACTATACCAGCTTATCGCCACGCATGACAAAAGAGGTCGACAGTCAGTTACCGTAAGCTCTTCGGAAGCTCAGAGCACTTCCGAAAGCTTCATTTGTTGGACTAATAACGTGTACGACAAAAGATTTTGTTTATTTTCAGAAATAATACCTTTTTTTTGTCGGATTAAAAATATGGAAGCGACGTCATTAACCGTTAACGTTTTAATTCTTTTTTTTATGCATTTTTGTCGTTGATTAACACACAGATTCGCCCATTCATCCACTATACATAGACACTTAAACACAAAAGTAACGTTGTTACAACCTTAATTATTATACGCAGTCATTGTAATGTAAATATGCAATTCAACTTCTCATGCTTGAGGTTATACCATGATGATAGATTGCGGATTTGACTACTGTCTCTTTTCTGTTTGTGACATTATCCAATAGATGGCAGCACAGTGAGCCACGTGGCGGAACACAGTTGCACATTTGATTTTAAAAGGTGTAATGATTAGATATGACTTGGTCAGCGACAGTATTCAGTCAGTCGGGAAGAGTGCAAGTCATAAAAGTCACGCTAGTATTCCATTGCTTTAACAAATAAACCGTTATTTCTAGAAGGTGTTTGACATTGTTGACAACGCAATGAAATGTAGTAAAAAGAAATAATAATTTCTATATTGATCACACTATTTGGGAATAGGGACACTATTCATAGAGCCATGTTTGGTAACAACATTATTTATAATATTGTATTATTTTTATATGTGTATGTAAGCATACATACGACTGTAATCGTATGAGGTATGATTGTATCTTATACTATATTGTATTTTTATATTATATTATTATAATTATTAACATTGAAAAGAGGAGATAAATAATAGACCTTCAAAGTTTCTTGCCTGTTCTTCTCGAGAAGGCTCTCCCAAATTCCGAACAGGTGTCGAGTCAATATTTTTTTTTTCTCCTTATTCGTACGTACGGACAAGGTTTTTGTTTTTTTTTAGCTTTGTTTTTTTGTTTTGTCTGTTGACGTCAATAAGTGCCTGTAAAGGTCTATGTTGAATAAAGATTATTTTGATTTTGATTTTTTTGATTATAGAATCATAAAGTAGGTCATGGCAGTTTCTTTGGTTTTGACAACCACAAGTCGGCCTAGCCTTATGTGGATGTCATAATGTCCGTTTCAAATTCAAGTTCTTTATTGTGTACAAGATATAAGGTACAGTACAGCTGTTGAATAATACATGTGAGAATCCCTTATCCTGCCTTTTCAGGTGTATACACACTTAATAATAATTAAAATTGGTCACAATTTCATTAAATGGCGAAATTTTCTCCCACCTGGCAACACTACTCGCCGAGCTCCACCGCCGCCCGGAACATTTCACCCCGGTCGGAGGCCGCCATCTTGGCGAAAATCCGGTCCGAAAATCGCGTCAAAATTGGCGATCCAAGATGGCCGCCGGCGCCGCCGCCATATTGTTTTTCGCCGCGCGCCGCAAATTTCTCGATAGTAGAGGACAGTCCTGACCACACAAAAAAGGAAAATCCGGGAAAAATGCAAGCGCCGCTCCGGTCGACGGTCGCAAACACGGGTCGAAACGGGTTTTTCAGTCCAAGATGGCGGCGGCGCCATTTTGTTTTTTCGCAGTTTGACAGCCGCACCGCATCCCCGCCACAGTAGTGATCACCCCCACCAAACGCCATTAAAAACGGAGCCGATTTGAAAAAGTTGACATTTCGCGCCGGCCGCCATCTTGGATTTCAAAATCGAGCTTTATCCGGGTAGATCGGAAAAAAAATCTAGAAAATTCCACCCTAACATCAAAACACCAAAAGAATTTAACTCGATTAAACTCGATTAAAGTTAATTTAACTCGATTAAATGGCGTCTACGCGTTGGATCTGTATCCCCGCGCACGCATTATAAAGGACCGTGCCTTATAAAAATATGTGATACAAGCGACATTAAAATAATTACTTATCGCGACGAATTACTTAAACGACTAATCTAAAAACTCTTGAATACTCTACAATCATTTTTCTATTAACCAATCTTTCACTCTATTATTTAGTTTAAAGCGATTTGACACTATTTTAAAATTGTCAGGTAGATTATTACAAAATTTTAATGCACATTATAAAAGTGTTACGTAAATCAATGTCAATTTTGCATTTGGCTTGTACAATTTGAGTTTCATAATTCTCTTGAAACTAGTCTTCTGATATTTGCTGTATTAATAAACGTATTAACAAAGATAATATTCTTTAATTAATAAAGAAATAAAGATTAAACTAAGATTATAAAACTGCCGCAACTGTCAAACGGAAGTGCCCATAGATTATGTATGGAAGCACAAGACTGACATTACTATCCAATATTATCAAATGACTGGAACTTTGAAACCCAAAGCCAAGCCGACACCGACCTGACAGCGGCTCCAAAAAAAACAACTACATTGTATTGTTCTGATCTCTTTTTCCTTTTTAATGCATACTAATTTCAAGTTACAGTGTAATTTAAATAGAATAGAGAGAATCCACAAAAAATAAATATACTATCTGACGTATACAAATAATAAATGCAAATATTTTGAGTTTTTATAAAATGAGGTCTTTGAGTATTAGACGCCAGGCTTTCGATATTATATTTTTATTTAAACTTATCAATGGACATATTGTTGTATGGGAATGTTATCTCGCGTTAGACTGGAGGTTCCTCGTCCGAGTAGCCGGATATCGGACCGTAGAAATTTCCATCTTCGACTCTATAGGACAAGTATTGGTCATCACTAGAGATCGGATAATCGGATGCATATTTACCTAAAGTTAATTTTTGGCTCACAAATTATGGAAGCGGCTTTTTAAAATACATTTGTTAAATAAAAATCCCGGGAAAATACGGGACTGCAAATTTAACGTAGTGATATTGTTTGAAAATTACTAAATTAGCACGTGGTATTTATTTTCAAAAGACCGAGACTCCGGGTTCATTTATACAACTAGGCATACGTATTTACATGAAGTTTGGTTTCAGTTCCCCGTGCGATTTATGAATGTACGATTTATTACATGAAGAGTGTTATACGAAAGTAGTGAGCTTGTTGTTGACTAAAACAATAATCAATTAAATATTTACGCCCCATTTTAAATAGGATATTATAAGCTCATATTACCGACTAATTTTGCATTACCAAAATGTTCTACAGTACCGGAATTCCGGGATTTTTATTTATGGAAATAAAATAAAAAGACAGTTCCATACTTTGTCAAAAACTAAATTAGGTAAATAAATAAACATCCGGCTATCCAATTCCGCAATCCCGGGATTTTTATTTAACAAGACAATAAAAAGCCGTTTCCTTACTTTGTCTTAAACTAACTTTAGGTAAATATGCATCCGATTATCCGATCTCTAGTCATCACTCCCCATTATACAGATCCTTCTCGTACTACAATGAGATTCAATCAAAGGTAAACATTTTCAAATGTTCGTTAGCCTCAATAAAATTAGCCGTTTTTAGAACCCCCGATGAATTAGATACATAAGCGTTTCTACTGTTAGTTTATATGATAGTCTTACTGTGAAAACTTCGCGCATGCCGTGATCACTAATATTAGAATCTACACCGTCCGTGTCTTTATTCGTTTTGTAGTCAAATAATCAAACATAAAAAAAATTATAGTCGATTTTTTTTGTTAAGCCTTTTGTTCTTGTTTTAAATAAATACTCTAATTTCCTAACTAAAGAACTAACACGACTACAATTCCCATCCATCATCTCCCTTAATCACCGCTACTCCAACTGACAGCCATCCACCATACATTCCAACTTCGAAGGCAGCCATTCCGCTGATGAGCCTCACCTGTTGCCGTTATTCCGGTAATAACCGGAATACGTGTAATCATACCGGAATTAGCACAACGTTTCAACGCTTAATAATTATTTCTGAGATACGTAGAGCTGTGAACAAAGCCATCTTTATGCAAATTAACACAACTTTTTGAGTACGTCAATCAATCTATATAATGTAATAAAAATATAATTATAATACGTAGTACTGTATGACATTATTGGGGGTCATCCATAAATTACGTCACACGAATTTCGTGATTTTTTGCCCCTCCCCTCGTCCTTGTCACAGCTAGTCACATTTGTGAGACTCCCCCCCTAGTGTGACATCACAAATTTTGAAATTATAGTAAATTATTGAATGATAAAAGCGGTTTCGAAATCAGAGTTTTATTTTCATTTTAATAAAACGAACATGAAATCAATTAACAAGACAAAAAACGATTACTTATATTAAATAAGTATATGGTCATTTCATGATTTTCTTATTATATTTTATTTTTCAAAATCACCTACTAAAATCAATTAGAAAAATAGTACGTTTCGGGAGTACCCCTATTAATAGATAGAAGAAGATACTATTCCTTTATTTATTTATGAGAGTATACAGACTTTACAATAAAAGTTAATATTTACAGCACTTTTCATACTTATAGTAATAATTTAAAGTTTGTGCTTTAACAGTTAGCATATAAATAATAGATTTTGAAATGTGACGTCACGAAATTTAAGATCCTCCCACCCCCTTGTCACACAATGTCACACTTCGTCAATCCCCTCCCTCCCCCTAATCGTGTGACGTAATTTATGGATGGTCCCTTGTCGCTTATATCACGGTCCTTTATAAAGCGTGTGCGAGATACAGATCCAACGCGTAGAGGCCATTTAAGCGAAATGTAATGAAAGTGTGCGTAGAGTGTACCAACTGGGTCTAATCTCTATCTGCACAATGAAAAATGCAGCCAAAGACTGTACCCAGTTAGATGCACAGAAACTATTGTCTGAGACTATTGCATTTCGAATTTGGTGGTAATGAAAGCCGGGCTTCGGTCACCTGCCATCTCATAGCCTCCGAATTGATTTAAATATTGCAGGTAGTGACTTGCCGCCCACTAACTGGGTGCACCAAAAAAGCTGACCAATATTGATGCGAAGGGGCAACATCGGTGTGAAAAGGGCATAGTGAGGTGCGTCTGCGACAGCGATCGAGACGCCGTCGGCGTTATGACAGTACTAGCTTTTGCCCGCGACTTCGTTCGAGTGGACTTCAGATTCGTCCCGTCTAGTCTAGTAATAAGTAAAAAATACGGTAACTAAGCACTGCAGAGCCCTATCATAGGCCTATAGTAGCTACTGCAGTATTGATCTATCTTGTAGGATTCAGTCAGCGTTTGCAATGCAAGCCGGGTATTTGCCCAGAGCGACAAAAAGTGCATGGCGGCAAAATTGACTTATTCCTATCTTCCAACCTAGCCATTAGCCATGTACCACCCAAGTTTGAGAATTTTATGCGCCACCTTCCAACCTACTTCAGGTTGGATAGTGGAAATATTTAAGTATTTTACTTAACTGAATTATTTTAGTTCGAAAGAAAGAACAAAAGAGTAGGGATCCGCAAAAAGTACCGAATCCTGAGTAGTATTGCTGGAATAAACGCAACCTCTTTTGTGTTTTGATAGATTTTATTTATAAAAAGTATTGTATGATTTTGTCATCTGTCTATCTAAAATTTACTTAGCATCTATCTTTGCATTTATTTACATAGCATCCCCTAACAAAACTAGCTCATGACTTTTATGGTTTTCTGTATGTAAAGGGCGGCGAAATTTAGCTTTGCCCTGAGCGGCTAAATAGCTAGAATGTATTAAAATTGAAATACTGAATACGAAATAACAAACTAATACGACTAGTGACAAATGTATCTACGTGAATAATGCTGAAGACGGGCAGCTAATCCTAAAAATAATAATCAATCTAAAACTAATATTGGCTTTTATGCCTAATTTATCGGCACTGAAGAACATTAATTTACATTTTCTACGTGACAAGTGGCTTAATTAATGATGTTACACTTGTAAACAACTACTTGACATATTATTTCACAATATGACAATAAGAATTGTACAAAGCATTTTTCAACACACTTCCTCATAAAGTGGCTCTAATCCCATGGCAATTAGGCACATAATGACACCTATAATCAAACTGTGACTTTTTCATTACTATTATTCACGAGTGAGTAATAGTTTTTTTTTTAATATTATTGGTTGAGTTACGCTTACATTTGCGCTAAAAAGCTATCCGCGAAAAGCCCAAAATAAAAGAAACCTAATTTTTTAGTCTATGGCCGATGCGCGCGCATAGGAAAACTAATTAATTTTTCCCGCCATTACAAAATTTATTAGTCTATGGCCGATGCGCGCGCATAGGAAAACTGATTAATTTTTCCCGCTATTACGAAACATTTTTCACAACTCGTTTCGTTTTCTCTTTTGAACTTATTTAGTTATTAATTAAGATGTCTGCAAATACAATTTATGAAGAAAATGTTTTTTTATTTAAGTATTATTTTATTCAGAAGTGTGTTGAAAAACGTTGTATGATACACGTGTGTATTGATGATTACCGTCCTCGGCTCCTTAAGACCCTCGCCTGACGGCTCGGGCCTCAATGCGCCTCAGCGGTAATCACCAACATTACACACTTGTACCATAATGTACTATAACACATCACTCAACACAAACACACTGCAAAACTCATTGACAGAACCATAACAGACCGTAAATGTTCCAATATTGATATCAGGTTGCCAGTTTTTTTGCCAAGTCGGGACTTTGGTACTTTTTGAGTGAAAATAGCGGGATACTTCCGTCAGAAGACTTAAAATTACGTTTACGTGACAGTAGATAGCAAAAGTAGCCATAGAAAATGTATTTTTCAACACCATTGCTCGTAACTGGTATGTAACTACACCAATTTTAGTTTCACAATGTACAAAAGATATTATATTACCAACTTATAATATCTTTCGAATTTCAAATTCGATTACCGCACAATTTGGTAATCAAAAGTTAATAGTTTCGTTAAGAAAAGTCACGCTTTTATTTATAAGAAAGAAAAAAATAGGAACCAAAGAGAATTTATATGCAAAATGCTGAAACATTTTTGTACATTAAATAGTTTTGGCGTTTAGAAACACTCTGTTCAAAGATATACCTTATTTAAAATTATAACTATTAAATAGTCAGTCATACATAAATATTAAAAGAATATATTTAGTTTGTAAAAATTACATAATATGCTGTTTTGGCTGTATAAGCGTCGGTACCTTAGTCTTTCGCGCACAAAGCCGTCAATGAAAAAGTAAACGCGTTATTTTTCAATTTTCAGTACTATTTTGCAACTAGATATTTTGCACTGTTTCTTTTGTTAAGATTTTTATATCGAAAATGTTATCAAGCGATGAAATTGATTGTACGAATGAAATAATAACGAATATTTCACAAATCACTGGCGGTGAAAGTGAAATTCCAACTTATAATTTTTATAATTGTACTTTCAGAAATTGTTATTCCAAATAATTTTTTATTGACCTATAAAGTTTGTATTAATTACTCGCAATGGTGTTGTAAAACGTCGTATAAAACTCGTGAGCAGTTAAAAATTACATTCTCGGCTGAATATTAAGCACTCGCTGCGCTCGTGCTCAATGTCAGCCTCGAGCGTAATTTTCAACATTACTCACTTGTATTATAATAATGTACTATTAACAAAAAAATAATATTTTAAATCAGATTTACTCTATCGTTAAATTCGTCTATAGAATGAAAAAATCGGGACGTCTGGCAATGCTGATTGAAATAAACGTGATTGAAACGAAACCATCACATTACTAAACACACAACCAACAATTAACAAAACACATCACTCAAACTATACAACAGAACAAACTATCAGAACCAGTGCTGACCGTAAATTAGCATCTGAATGCTTAAATGTAATCGGTGCTCTGGCTTCGAAGCAGCTATGACACAATTTCCATATCCTAGGACTGTATCCGAAACCCATGCCATTCCGGACGCAGCGATGAAATCCTGGCTCGTCGGAGACAACGATGAAGCGTAGGAAACATGACACAGATCACATCGCTGCTGAAATTCATAAAGATACCGAAGAAGCTGCATCGCAGGCGACCATGACAGAATAGGGATCAATCACCGCAAACCAAGTGCCTTACGACAACGAAACGAACGAGTAAGTAGTGAATCAACACTGGTGCTTCATACGATATTACGATAGAGTAAACGAAATAATGTTAGTGGACGGACCGGGCCAGTCGCAGAAGCTTGAGCGTTCATCATAATGTTAGACGTTTTCCGCGGGTTAAAGAATCTTATTAAAGTAAACTATGTACACATCGACTCGCCAGTTTTCCGCCTGCACTACTCAATAACGGTGATCCTGCTGATCTCGTTCAGCTTGATCGTGACCACGAGGCAGTACGTTGGCAACCCCATCGACTGCATCCACACGAAAGACATTCCCGAGGACGTGCTGAACACGTACTGTTGGATCCACTCCACGTACACGCTCAAGAGTTTCTTCGACAAGAAAGTGGGCGTCGAGGTGCCGTATCCTGGCATCGGGAACAGCCGCGAGAAAGGGAAGGAAGATATGAGCGACCGGAAGTTCTACAAGTACTACCAATGGGTGTGCTTTTGCCTATTTTTTCAGGTGAGTTTTCTTCTCTTCTTAATTTTGGATTTAGTTGTATTTGAAATACATATAATAAATTACGTTTACTGCAGACGGAAGTTCGAAAAAAAATCAAAACTGTTTATACGAATTTAATTAATAAAGAATTACATTTAAATTACAACTAACTAGCATATTGCTCTCTATTCGAAGTGTGAATATTAAGACATTTGTTAATGGTTAATTAATCTTATATAAATAAAAACAACAAGCAAGATAATGAAACGAATTATACAAATGGCTCAAATGATTCACATCATCAGCTTTCTGTTTGTAGATTTTTCTAGTGGTATTATAATAGGCTTTTGTCGAAAGGAGAATCGTAATCCTTGCTCAAGAAAAATAAACACAGTTAAAAACATCGTTATTCTAACAAAAGAAGAATAACATAGCTGCAAATATATAATAAACTAATTTAAAATATCAAATCTTAATGTACTTATAAAAAATAAAAGAAAACTTTAATGACGCTAAATAGATATAGGATAAAATGTTCTTAAATATCTGAAGTAAAAAATTTCTCAAACTCAATCATCCATAAATTTATATAAATTTGTTTTCAAGTATCTTAAAGTACAGTTTTACAATACTACACTCATAAAAACTTAAAACACTTAAAATTTCCGTGATTTGAGCATAACATAATGTATTAAAATTACATTACTATATAAACATTATATTACTCACATAGACGTTTCGTTAGAGTTGCATCCACAGCGATCACCGTGGGTGCAACTTTATCGTAACATCGTGATAAATAATAATATTAAAATATTATTACTTTAACAATAAACTGACCACGGCAGTGAATTAAACTCTTCCCTAAGTGTTATTTTCATAGTATTATTATCATATGAAAATAAAACGTTAATAAACGTTACGTAACGTTTCGTTAGAGTTGCATTCACTCTGGTCGCTGCGGATGCAGCTTTAACGAAATACCGTTGTAAATAATAATATCATAAATCGTGAATAGACCCGTAATTTTGACACATTTACTTTACGTTCAATATTTTATTTATAACTTAACAAATTTGAACGAAATATTATTCTTTTAACAACAAACTGGCCACGGCAATGCATTAAACTCTTCCATAATTGTTATTTTCATAGTTCCATCTCGTGTGCATTGTAACACTTCGTTAGAGTTGCATCCACTGGGCCATCGCGAGTGCAACTTTATTGAAACATCGTGAATAGAGCCGTAGTTGTAAAATATACTGTATACCTTCAATATTTTAGAGATATCTAAAATATTGAAGGTATACAGTATATTTTACAACTACGGCTCTATTCACAATGATTCAATAAAGCGATAGCTTAACATATCTGAATAAAATATTTTTCATTTAACAATAAACTGACCACGACAGTACATTAAACTACTCAGTGTGTTATTTTCACAGCTCCACCTCTGTGCTAGCGTTTAGAGCAGCGAATGATAAACATTGTTTTATGTCAAAAGCAATTACTCTATATCATAATAGTTTAGAAATATTTGTGAACGCGTTGCCGGATGTCCAACATTATACATAGGCAATACTTTTTATATTAAAGCTGCGACTTCAAAGACGTCTTTTGATGTGTCGTGAAAGTTTTACGCTTTTATTTTTACGCGATTTATCAAATAATCACTGACATCTTTATTAAATGTATCGTCATAAAAATATATTTAATAAGAAATGTGAATTGAGCTAATGGATTCGACATATTTTTTTAATGTGTCAATATGTGTGTTAATACGTGCGTAGAGATATAGTCATACCTAATATTATAAACGCGAAAATTTTAGCGATTTGCCGAGTACGGTTTGACTCGAGTCAGACTCGATTCCTGCTTTAGACTCGCCTACTCGAATACCAATTTATTTCGATTCGAGTACGCCGTACTCAATTCCGGGACTCGAGTCAGAAAGAATCGGTTCGTACTCGCTAACTTGATTCTATTTATACGAGTCCTTTTGACTCGAGTCTAGTATTCGAGTTTGTTTTACTCGCTTGTACTCGCAAACTGTTTACTCCTATGCTCTATGTCTTGATTCAATGTTTATTATCTTTTAATAAAAATGACAGTATTATTATTTTTGTGTCATTGTGCTTAACCTAACCTACACGCTGTTTGAAGCTAACTTCTTTCTATTTTTCCTTTTTGTTCTAAACTCGGACTCTAGTTCTGGACTGAACTAGAATTTCCAGACTCGAGTCTAGGAATCGGACTCCAGAATTCGAGTACTGGGCTCGAATCAGGGAATCGAGTCCTGATTCGAATACCGTATAAACTGACTCGAATCGACTCGATCCACCAAAATAGCGACTAGATGGATGTTTGTTGCTCTTTGCCGTAAAAACTACTAAATTTAATTCGTGACAATAACATTCAATATATTATATTGAATGTTTATATTCTCTCATTAAATTTAAGTTTTATATTGCCATATGTGTACTGCTCTAGTTATGTGTCGTTCATGTTGTACCTAGGAATACGAGTATAATCTGGTCCGCTATATTATATAAGAATGAATTAAGAAAAATGAATCTATAATCGATTGTATTCTGTTTTGTGTGTCAAATAAATAAATAAAATAAATGGATTTTAATAAAATATTACAATAATATAGCGAGTATATCAGAATAATACGTAGGCTATGATTTATGATCGGGGGAGGTAGTTGTCTCCCCCGAGGAGGGCTCCCATGGAGCATCCCAGGGGAGCGGGGGGTTCCCGGAAGTCGCTTAGCGTTCCCGGGGGCTCGCTACATGCCTGAGGAAGGCCAACGCTTAGGATCTTAGTGGGTAGGCCTCCCCCTTCTGGGGAGGAGAGCCCCTCATAAGCGCCGGCTCAATGCACTTTCCTCAGCGGAAAAAAAACTATGATTTATAATTATATTGTGTGAATTGACAAAAATATAAGTATATAAATGTCAAGATAGATGGAAAGAGATATGATGGAAATGTTTACCTTAAATAGTCCATCACAGTATATCTTATGTGTAACCCATTACACAAAAAATAGTGAACCATAAATACAATAAAAAAAATCGAAATACTTATCTATACTTATAAGTAGAGATCGGATAATCGGATGCATATTTACCTAAAGTTAGTTTAAGACAAAGTATGGAAACGGCTTTTTATTGTTTTGTTAAATAAAAATCCCGGGATTGCGGAATTGGATAGCCGGATGTTTATTTATTTACCTAATTTAGTTTTTGACAAAGTATGGAACTGTCTTTTTATTTTATTTCCATAAATAAAAATCCCGGAATTCCGGTACTGTAGAACATTTTGGTAAATACGTATGCATAGTTGTATAAATGAACCCGGAGTCTCGGTCTTTTGAAAATAAATACCACGTGCTAATTTAGTAATTTTCAAACAATATCACTACGTTAAATTTGCAGTCCCGTATTTTCCCGGGATTTTTATTTAACAAAATGTATTTTAAAAAGCCGCTTCCATAATTTGTGAGCCAAAAATTAACTTTAGGTAAATATGCATCCGATTATCCGATCTCTACTTATAAGAAATCTGTAGATTTCTGAGATCTGTAGTCAATTCTGTACATGAAAGATATTTCCAAATGGTGATTAGGGATCAATACTGATGCCGAAAATGCAATCAGTAAAATGTCTGTCTGTCTGTATAGAAAAAATACTACTCGACGGATTTTAACAAAACTTGCTACAATTATTTTTAACTCTCTTGAGCTAGTTATAGTACACTTTTCATCATGCTACAATCAATAGGAGCAGAGCAGTGAAGGGAAATGTTGGGAAAACGGGAGAAGTTACTCCATTTTTTAAGCTTCCGTCGCGTGTGCAACCTAAATGGTTAAAGCTACACGGAAATCATGTATGACGGAAATGTTCTCCTTAAAATTATATAAAAAATATCCCACGACAGCATATGTCTATCTTTTATGGTTGACTCACAATAACACGTGTAACTCCCGATAGCTTAGCAGTTCGAAGCTTTCTGATTATATTTGTCTACTTTTACGTTTATAAAACTTTCAAACACCCCTAATTAAAAAATTAACATTATTAACTATTCCATAAAAAGAGGCATAGAAATCGATATAGAAACCCCAATTTGAAGAATAATTAAAAATGCTACCTAAAATTACGATTCCACACGGACCAAGTCGTGGGCACAGCTAGTATTTAATAAGAAATGAAAATTATACTCCGAGATAGAGTAAATAGAATTCTATTTAAATCAAAGATGCCGAACGAACTTGCCGTTTAAGACACAAATTATGAAAAACTAAAAATGTTGACAAAAGCCCTCAAGTTTACATTTTCTAAAGCACCCATCAACCTAAATAACTTTATTTTGTTTACTATTTCCTCCAAGGAGTTTACATACAACACTAAACGCGCGAAAAAACACGGAGCCAGGTGAGGTGGTGTCGCAAGACTAGTTTAAACATTTTCGAGTATTCGATTTCCAGTCTAATCGCGACGTAATAACGTTCAAAACTTTGAAACATCACGTACGCTTTATCCAGGCAAAGGGATAAACAATCGTACAGATACAACAGCGTCTATTAATAGTGGACAGGCCCGTCGTTCCGACATTTTTATTATGTACGTGTAGCATAGTTAACCGGCCGTTACTGATGAAACATTAAGAATGTAAATCAGGGCTGGTTTTCACAGCAGCAAATAATCAGAGATTTAAACAATCTCTGATTCTATATATTTAATTAGACAAACGTATTTAATTAGGCTTCTCAGTTAGTAAATCATGGCAGTTTTAATTAACGTGAAAATTAGGCATTACTATAGAGTATTCTTAAATAAGTTTTTTTTTTTTTCATTGCTAAAGTTGACAAACAAGCAGGCTGCCCACCTGATGGTAAGTGGTAACAGTCGCCTATAGTACATGTGGTTCCCACGAGATTCGCAGCAAATCTGCAAACCTCATAAGAACCACAGGGTACGTTGCCAACTTGTGACATAAGATGTAAAGTCACAGTACCCAGTAATTTCACTGCCTATCTTACCCTTCACGCCGGAACACAGCAAAGCGAACCCTGCTGTTTGGCGGCGGAAATAGGTAAGACGGAGGTACCCATGCAGACGACCCTGGTACAGAGTCTACCTCCTAGGCAGTATGTTAAATTGTTAAAATTATGCATAATATTTTAATCGGCTTAGTCGTTGTTCAATTAAACTTGACATAACTGTCATGACATGATTCTTAAATACATGACATGTATTGATATTTATTTATAAACACTTCATTGTACAAAAAACATTACACTAAATGTGGTTTACAATTAGACTTATCTCTAATAGGGATTTCTTCCAGACAACCCATGACTATGTAAGTAGTAGAGTAGTGAGGTAACACTAAAGCGTATTGAAAACTATATAAAATAATACATTACATAAACAATATATAACCAAAATATTTCATAATATATAATATAATGTACTATATACATATTGCAATAAAATACATAAAAACAATACATGTAATCGACAAATAATAATATAATATATATTAATTAAATATATGGAATAAATGTAATATAAAAAAAATCGGGTGGGGCTGTGCCGGGGCACACGGCCGTTGGTTTTAACGTGAAAAGTCTATGTCAGGGAATCGCTTTTAAAGTAAAAGATTGAAATAAAAACAAGATTGACGGTGTTTTAAGTATTTTAATAAAAAACCCAATGTCACAACAGCGAGCTGACTATATAAGTGAAAATATTCACACCACATTTTAGTTTCTACGACTAATAGTTTTGTAATTATTAAGGTACGATGATATAGACCTTTTCGTTACGGTCCACTTTTTAAACCTGGTACCCGTATGTTTCGGCGCGATTTTAAAGACGTTTCACGTCAAAAAATACTTGATTGATGAATACAATGCAATGAACCTATGAATATGAGAACCATTATATGTTGCTTTGCAAGAGGTAATACCTCTTAAGCTCCCTTGGCGATGGCTCGACTAAGTAGGTCGAGCTAGCCCTTGGGCGTGTGGCGATAGAATCGCGAAAGCGCAACCCGCCACGCGCTCAGAGGACACCGGGGGGCTTTAATGGGTAGACCGGTCCCTCAGACCGGAGAGCCCCACACGGCCGCGCCTTGCCAGCGCGGTGTCACGGTGCACAAGGAGCATTTCCTCCTGGAAACAAAAAAAACCTCTTAAGAAAAACTGAACGAATGTCTGGATGGACAGTTAATTTTGAATGAGCGTTAGGAGTTCATTCCAGACTAGCTGTACTCGCGACTTTAACAAAAACGTTAATTAGTTTATTTAGATTTTTTTATCTTTGCATTTTTATTTTAAGCGGCATGCGCCTTGCCCGCGGTACTGCACAGTACTTGGACATTGCAACATTACTTTAATTTTCTTAAATAAAAGTCCCGTCGAAATCGGTGCAGCCATTTCAGAGATTAGCCGGAACAAACTAACAAACAGACACACGGACACTCCAATTTTAATTATATGTATAGATTTGATCGGCGCGCAAAGAGAATGAGCGAGATATTGAAGATATTTAAGAATGCCAGATTAATAAACTCAAAAATATTATCAAACAATGTTACTACTTTATATCTTATACTAGCGGACCCGACAGACTTCGTCCTGTCAAAAACATTTGTACAGTGGCAGTTTTTTGTTCCTAATTATTTTATAGATAATGTCGCATAGCCAACCAAATCGCAAAAAACGTCTAAATGACCTATTACATTTTATGGCTATTCAATTTTGGAACGTGACATTAAATCCTCCAACGATGTATTCTGTGCTCCAACGCACGCACGCACACTGTTTTGATAGATATCATTGAATTTCAACTATATGTAGCGTTAATAAAGCGCAAATTGACTCTTTGATGTTAGGAACATACCTTCATTGCTTAGACAACAGTGAGTGCTTGTAATATGAACTTTATACAATAATAATAAAGCTCAATTCGACTGTACGTTTTAGTTAGAAAACGTTTGCATGGGAAAATAAAAGGGCTGTTTTTAGGGTGTTTCCGATAATTATTCGAATTTTCCTCATTGTAAAAACCCTCCTTGAACTTCAACGAACATTAACAAAATAGAATTGGCCAAATTGGTCCAGGCGTTGTTGAGTTATGAGCTTACCAACACATTTTGCGATTCATTTTTATATATAAGATTTTTAGCTATATTATTGTAAAGTCTCAATAAAATCCATTCAGTATATAAATAAATTCCATTCATTCAGCAGTAGTACAATCTTTCGCGTCTATAATATCAGTTGGGATTATTCAGTTTGATTCTAAATAAAATAACATAAAATTTTTGAATTGTGAAATTTTGGTGAAATAGGATAGTTTTGGTCCGGGGGTGGTAGTGTAGCCTCCCCCGAGGAGGGCTCCCCTGTATCGACGGGGGAGCGGAGGCTGGGAGTTCCCGGAAGTAGCTTGGTGTTCCCGAGGGCTCCCTACATGCCTTTTTTTTCTTTTTTTTTCCCCTGAGGAAAATGCATTAAATTGCATTATGTGGTTATATGGGGCTCTCCTCCCCAGAAGGGGGAGGTCTACCCACTAAAAACCTCAGGGATGGCCTTCCTCAGGCATGTAGGGAGCCCCCGGGAACAAGAAAAGAGTATACTCCCATTTAAAAGGCCGGCAACGCGCTTGTGACTCTTCTGGTGTTGCGGGTTCATGGGCGGCGGTAATTGCTTACCATCAGGTGATCAGTCTGCTCGTTTGCCCCCTATCACATTAAAAAAAAAAAAGAACAGCAAGCCACTTCCGGGCACCCCCAGCCTCCGCTCCCCCGCCGATACAGGGGAGCCCTCCTCGGGGGAGGCTCACTACCTCCCCCGGTCTCCTTCACCGACGACGCCCCCCGGCCACGGAAGGGGCCTACCTACATACCTGAGGAAGGCCATCCGTGAGGTTTTTAGTGGGTAGGCCTCCCCCTTCTGGGAAGGAGAGTCCCACATAACTGCCGGCTCGCCACAGCCGGGGTATGCAACTTAATGCATTTTCCTCAGGGGGAACAAGAAAAAAAAGGATAGTTTTGGTGTCTAGTGTTTGTATACTGATTATTCAGAAGTATAAGCTGTATTATTGTAAAGTTTAATTACAATTCAATAAGTAGTTTTGATGTAAAACAGTAACAAACATCCACTGATCTTACAAACTTACAACGATATTGTGGGAATTGTCTAAAATATGAAAATAAGTAAATCTGCGTAGGACACGCAGATCGTGCAGGACTTATTATAAACTAACTTCCGCCCGCGGCTCCGCCCGCGTGAAATTAGTTTTTGTCAATCCTGGTCCCTTATGTCTAAGGTACCAAGATTCATGGTCTTATCTTCAATTCAACCCCTATTCCACCCCCACACAGGTAAAACTATCAAAATGCTAGAATAAACGATTTTTTGTTTCTTATGACGTGATATTTGACGAACTTGCATAGGTACTAACTTTCAACCCTTATTTCACACCCTAGCTCATCGAAATTTCATAAATGCTAGAACAAATGTTTAATGATTTCTTATCAAGTGCTTAAATATAAAGTTTCATGGTTTTATCTTTTAAAATTAAGAAATCCCATACAAACTTTCAACCTCTATTTCAACCCCTTCGTCCCTTTTTTTCGAAATAAAAAGTAGCCTATTCTGTCTCAGGGGCTAAAGATTGTCTGTACCAAATTTCATCAAAATCGGTTGCGAAGTTTAAGCGGGAAAGCGAAACAGACAGACAGACAGAGTTACTTTCGCATTAATAATATTAGTTGGGATTTCGTGATGTTTGACGATAATTGTAAATAAGTTCTTCGACGAACCGAAAACTAAGAAATAAGTATCATTGAGAAACTTTAAGCAATCATTTAAATAAAGTATAGCGTAAATGAGGGATGGAATTCGTGCATTCCGAAGGCGAATGAGCAAGCGCTTGTTTTTAACAAGAAGTTCTAAAATGTTTTTCAAAAGTTTGATGTCGCTTTATCTACGCTAAAGACCCCTTACATTAGTTTTCGAAAGGACCATAGACTGCTCTAAATTCTTCTTAAAAACTCGTTCCGTCTAACCATTCCGATTCCTGCGCTCCATTATGCATTAGCTAAGGTTTTGAAAAATCTCAATGTATTGAGGACACAGACTAGAACAGTCATTATCGTCCAGCTAAACCTCTGCATCTGTCCTCTTGCATTTATTGAGTTATTTATTAAATTTACCTTAAACTGTTAACATAATGTAATAAAACTATAAATTTAAATGTCGCGCCTTTCTGTGTAGAGAAATATACCTTATGTCATTTTTTTTAACTGTACTCACACTTTATATTAATATTTAACAAAATATCATTTGGAAAACGTACAACCATTTCAATGTTCCAATGAGTAGAGAGACCATACAGAGATACATTTAAAGGAGATGTTTATTCTCTTATTACAAGGAGGTTGGTTTTTTTGTGATCAGCGTTAACTAACAAACACCAAACTACATTAAATTGAAAGCCGAAAAAATATGAAGTATGAAACAAATAAAAGAAATATTTTTACCACCCCCAATTATTTTTAAATAAATAAAACATGTTTTTAAGAAATATTTCATTATGGCAACACCTTAATGATGTTTTTATTAATCTGTGACTACCGGTATCTTACTCTATGTTTGATATTTTCCGTTGAGTTATGACATTGACAGCAGGTGCCTGACTTGTCAGTTGATTTTTTATTAATATTTTTTTTCTGGCTCTAGATAACATACATTAAGTAACATAGCAGTCCCTATATTTTGTTAGTTAAAAACTTCTCAAAATTAGAAATATTCGGTTCATTAAAGCAATTATGTATGTATTTAGATTTTTAAAAGGCTTGTTGATAATTTTTTTTAAGCAATGTGTAATTATTGCATTAAAGATATTTCATTTGTTATTATACTAAAATACGAATTATTAAAAATCGGGCGTTTTGAAAATAACATGACTTACGGCGATTACTTACTTTTAGAGCCTTCTATCCAAATATATCAAATTTACCCGAGTTAGTTACTATAAACCAATATGGGACATTTCCTTTATAGTTTTATTTTAGTCCAGTCACTTTAGGAAAAAAAAAGGAGTCAATCTCGGAATTTGAGATGATAAGCTGGAAACTCGTATCCAGCTTTATTTTGGTGTTCTAAAAGTTGTATCAAAAGTCTCACATTATCTCGTGTCTGCGTCGTAAGTTATTCGAGGTCAAAGGTCACGAAAATCAGTTTTTTGCAATTATCTCCGTTGCCAATGGTTCTAATCACTTCTGAGCCTGAGCATTGGGTGCTCTCCGCCCTCTATCTCGAAAAGGGTTGAGCTTATAGAAAAAAAGTTGGACAAAAGTTATGGATTTTTTTTAACGTGGAACCCTAAGTGGCTGGACTATTTCATTATTTTAACATAAACACAGAATATCAACAGGTACATCGTTATTTAGCCATACCGTAATAAAATTTATTTTTTTACATAATTTAATAGTATACATATTGTCGCTTATACCAGGTTTTTTATAAAACACGGTCCTTTATAAAGCGTGCGCGGGGACACAGATCCAATGCGTAGAGGCCATTTAAGCGAAATTTAATGAAAGTGTGCGTGGAGTGTACCAACTGGGTCTAATCTCTCTCTGCACCATGAAAAATGCAGCTAAAGCTACACCCCCCCTCCCCCCCCCCTTCCATTCAAGCCGTAGGGCCCTTATGGCCAAGGCTCAGGCTGAGTTTAGTCGCATGGACTCCAACATAACCTCCGTGACACTTTCCGTTCCTGGGGTATCCTGGGTACGTTTCGTGCCCCTTGTGACGGATTCTCAGCCCTTCTCTCCTGAGGAAAAAAACAGAAGACTATACCCAGTAAGATGCACAGAAACTATTGTCAATAGTGATCAAAACGTATGTGTAATGTGGTAATGAAAATTTGCAAAAATAAATATGATGCTCAAAATAACTATTCCACGCGGACGAAGTCGCTGGCACAGCTAGTCCCGCGCTTCGCCCGCGTGATTTCGGGATTGGGTCTATAGAGGTTCTAAGGGTCATAGCTTTGTAACAAGGCGCTATATTTTACTCCTTGCCTCCTGGCTGGCTGCCTTGATCATTTTAAAAAGTGTACGTCAAGCGTGAGCTTATTGACAATTTTGACATCACTCGAACCATTATTTGCTGAGCATATTATATGAAATTGAACAAAATTACAAAATAAATATATATAATAACAACTCTCAGAGTGATAATAAATAATATTATAAAACTTTACGAAGGCACTTATTGTGCCTTTAATTATACCTACTATAGTAAATATACACATTAAGTGACTATTGGTGCCTTTCTTTGAAACAACCCAAGTCACCCTGACACAATCTAGTGCCACAGCTTTTGCCCACGGCTACATATGCGCGGAAGTCGGTTCATGGCGCGAAGGTTTTATCGCGCTTCCCATGGAACTATCTGTTTTTCCGAGATAAAAAATTCCGCAGACCTTGCTCAAGATCACTCTATCTATTGATGAAAACCGCATGAAAATTTGTGCAGTAGTTTTTGAGCGAAGCCTTTATTGTGCATCCCGTGGGATCTGTCGATTTTTCCGGGATAAAAAGTACCCTATTGTTTAATCCGGACTTTATCTTTACGTCTGCAAAATTTCAAAGCAATCGGTTCAGTAGTTACGGCGTGAAAGCGGAACAAACAAACAAACTCACTTTCCGATTTATAATAATAGTAAGGATAATAAATTTAGTTTTATATAAAACTGAACACTTAACACGTTTATTAATACGTTCCCTTGAATCATCTCTATAACACGAATGCAAATTCTTATAAAGCAGAAAAGATTTTTTCGTACATTCTTGCCAAACTGCAGGACGCACGAGTATTTCGCGTATCTCCGAAGCTGCCGCAGTCTTGGCAGAGCATCATTTGGTTTTTTATCGCGCGCGGTCGCCCGGAAGACATGCAAATTGCGACATTATAATAAGGTGCCTCCAACGACATAAGGTCGTGTTTCGCTCGACACTATGCCGTTATGATGACATTTGGCTTTATCCGGTTCCACACATGGTCAGCTTTAAGCTTACCTATTTATAGGACTTGAAGATTCTCTACTAGAAGTGTTTTATTATAAAGCGTTTCTTAAAAAATACTGTTTTTTAATGACCCTTATCTTTTATATTTATCAATTATTGTTCAACACAAGTTTTACAGACACATTTTGGCGTCAGAATAAGCAATCAAAAGGAAGAAAAGAAAAAGCCTATTAATATTATTGTGGTATAGCTATATAACTTATAAATAAACACGTTATATACATACCACACTTGTATTATTTATTTATAATATTAAATAAAACAATTATATTTATTTATATCTAAAAAACGTTGCAGCTAATATGCATATAATATATTAAAAAATCTTATTGTAATACTTATACAAAAAAAATATATAGACATTTACATTGATATAAATTTGATTGTTACATGTCAGGAGGTCGAGTCTGCATAATATATTACTTGTTCGCATCGCACAAGATGTGCAATTCGCTTTACGAATTACTATTGTTTGCTTATCGCTCCGCAGAGAGCCTGGACAAGATGCCGTTCTATTTTCGTAATCGCATCGCTAAAATAAAAAATGTATGGTATTGACATAACCGATCGCTTTTTTCGCAATACCATACATTTTTTTATGTTAGCGATGCGATTACGATTATCGAAAGGTATCTTGTCTAGGCCCTCTGTTTCTGCGACTAGAACTCTCGATATCCGCGGCGACCAGCTGCCAGTACGCAATAGCCATTTTTGTTCCCCTGAGGAAAATGCATTAAGTTGCATACCCCGGCTGTGGCGAGCCGGCGGTTATGCGGGGCTCTCCTCCCCAGAAGGGGGAGACCTACCCACTAAAAACCTCAGGGATGGCCTTCCTCAGGCATGTAGCGAGCCCCCAGGAACACCAAGCTACTTCCGGGAACCCCCAGCCTCCGCTCCTCCGCCGATACAGGGGAGCTCCCCGGGGGAGGCTACAATACCTCCCCCGATCTCCACCACCGACGACGCCCCCCGGCCACGGAAGGGGCGTGAGTACGCAATAGCCTACACCAGTGATTCTCAACCACTGTGCCGCGGCACTTTTGTGTGCCGCCGAATTTCAAAAGCGTGCCGCCAAATTTTACAAATATATAATGTTAATATTATTAAATTAAATCATTTAAAAAGAAAAATATTTTTAAGACAACATTAGAGGAGCATTTATTCATTATTTCCCAAAATTAGATATTAAGAAATTTCATTGGGTTCGTAATGCATTTCTCATAACGGATAGTTCTGTATTTGACTTAACTTTGAATGAAGAGGAAGAACTCATTTTGTTTTCCAATAATCGAGATTTAATTTTAAAACATTCATAAGAATCAATTAATTCATTTTGGATTAACATCAGATGCGATTATCCAATGATAGCCAAAAAAGCTTTAAACATATTATTACAATTTTCCATATCTTATTTGTGGGAATTCGGATTTTCAGCATTAGCCAACATTAAAACTAAAAAAAGATCAAGATTGTTAAATGTAGAAGACAATATGAGAGTAGCACTGTCATATTTACGACCAAATATAAATGAAATTATCAAAAAACATCAAGTTTAAATTTCGCATTAAAAATATTTTTATTATTAGCTTGTATTTAATCCCTTAATAAACGTTTAGTTATTATTGTAGTAAAAATATTAGTTTGTTTCGTATATTTAAAATTTACTATTGTGCAGTGTGTTGTACTAAGTAAATATTTTTTTTCCTTTTCTTCGTGTGCTGCCAAATTTTGAAATCGAATATTTAAATATGTGCCGCAACAAAAAAAAGGTTGAGAATCACTGGCCTACAGCTAGCTCGGACGTAACCAATACATTTGACTCGCGGACGCATACCTTCCTGTCTTTCGCGCTCTATTCCCAATGCAAAAGTTGTTTTGTCTATGGTGCACATTCTATAAAAAATACCACGGCAAATATTAATACATTCCCGCAACCAAAATATAAATATAATATTTTGAAATTGTTTTACTAATCTTGAGCTCTTCTATTCATAAATCAGTACAACACTAAATTTACTAGACCACTAGACCGACTAGAGACTAGACCAGAGATTCCTAAAGTGGTCTATATCGACCCCTAGGGGTCTATGACAACCTGCAAGGGGTCTATATCAGCGAAAAAAAAATTTGGGGGTCCATGAAATGAAAACGGGGCTCCACGATAATGGATCTCAACATACACTGATAGTACCTATTAGCGATGTGCCGAGTACGATTTGACTCGAGTCAGACTCGATTCCTGCTTTGGACTTGCCTACTCGAAAACCAATTTATTTTGATTCAAGTACGCAGTATTCGATTCCGGTACTCAAGTCAGGAAGAATCGGTTCGTACTCGCTAACTTGATTCTATTTATACGAGTCCTACTGTCTCGAGTCTAGTATTCGAGTTTGGTTAACTCGCTTGTACTCGCAAACTGTTTACTCCGATGTTTTATGTCTTGATTGAATGTTTATTATCTTTTAATAAAAATGACAGTATTATTATTTTTGTGTCATTGTGCTTAACCTAACCTACACGCTGTTTGAAATTAACTCCTTTCTATTTTTCCTTTTTGTTCTAAAATCGGACTCTAGTTTTGGACTAGACTAGAATTTACAGACTCGAGTCTAGAAATATTCGAATACCAAACACAGAATTCGAGTACTGGGCTCGAATCAGGGAATCGAGTCCTGATTCGAATACCTTATAAACTGACTCGAATCGACTCGATCCACCAAAACGGCGACTCGGCACACCACTAGTACCTATTTACTTACATTAATATAAAGACAGACATTATTTATAAAAGTACTAATGAAGTAAGAAAAATATTATAAATGTTTATAAAATGTTGTAAGTTGTAAGATGTAGGCATTCAATATCAGGTAAGTAGGGGGTCTACCCAAAAGCGAAAATCATGGCAAAAGGTCTACGACACAAAAAAGTTTGGGAACCTCTGAACTAGACGAACTAGACCACTTTAACACTATTGGCTATTATATAATATATATGTTTAAACTTGTTTTACAAGAAAGAATTGACATATGAACCCTTAACAAAATCAAATTTTGTGATATTTCCATCCATCAGAAATGAAAATTATGTAGAAAAAATTGCCGCCGTTTTCCTTACAAACTAACTAAATTGTCTCACTACAAGTAGCATTCCATAAACACTCACGGGTTGGCTGGAAGAAATCAGTAATAGAGACGAGTCCACTTTTGTAAACTAAAATTAAATTTAATAACTTTTATGTAATTGTTTAATTGTGGCAATTAAATATATATACATTGAAAAGTATATATTATTAATAAAAATTAAGTGGCAACACGCCTTTAATAAGAAGGACTTCAATAATTGAAATGTCGTTCAATTGAAATTTCGTAGACGCAACGCTTCTTATAACGCTCGCACTGGGGACTCGCCTCAACAATAGCCGTCGCCATTAGAATGAAAATAAACAATGTTGTATACAGGGTGATTAGCGTTCGCGGGTCGCCGGTCTAGCCGACCCAGTTTCTACCACCATGGGGTGGGGCTCCTCTGCCGACCCAGGACTCAATGCCGCTTAAACTATCAGTTGACACTCCGACGCAATTGCTCGGAAGATGGGGAACTGTGTTAATGTTGGATTCTCGTTGTGAGGCCGGAATGTTTATTTTCATGCATCTGCATTCGTAAAATTCTTACTTGTATTTTTATACATATACAATACATATATATCTTGGCAACATCTGTTATACTTAGCTCGTTTTCTAAATTATATATTTATGCAGGTGTCTTCTATGCGATGTAGCATGTCAATATACTTTTCACTTCTCATACTCGGAAAGTTATGTGGTTTTGATCTGATTATTGGGTGGAAAATGCTGCTTCCCGACATAGGGAGGGAAAAACTCATACAATTTACTTCCCACCCAAGGGCCGGAATGAACTTTAAAAATAGAACTACGAATGTCAGCTACGAACTGTCAGCTGTGAACTATAAAAAAAAATGCTGCGGCCATGTGAGTTTCTAAACAGCCAGTGTGAACTTAGCGCAAACTACTTCCAGCGGAATAAGCCGCACAAACACGCGGTGAGTTCCATATTTAAAATTTAAACAGTCGACACAAATTGGCGGGATGTGAATTTACTATATATATCTGTGACGGAATTTGAAAAAAATTCAAATAATCTCTTATACTACTTAAGATTTTAATTTTAAAAATGAGTTCAAGCGATTCCGATATATTGACACCAGATTCAATTAAAGACGAGGCAAATTGTGTTCTGCCTACTGATGGTTTACTGATATTATCATATATTATCAATAAATAGATTAAATAAACAACCAATGTTTTCTTTCCTCATATATTCGAAGTGAAAAGTAGAGTGTTTAACACGGGTAAAAGAATCAATTCCTTCTCGGACTATAGCCGTCTAAATACCTCGGGAATTGATTCTTTCCACCCTCGGTTAACAATCTACTATTCCTCATAATTTTATTACGTGACCAATCGTTTACCAAACATTTCTTTATTGGTAACATCGCTGTGTCCTAAATTAATGTTTGAATAATAATAATTGAATTAAACACATAAATACATCGCCTCAGCCTATATGGTTCTTAGAACTTAGGCACAGGCTGAGTTTAGTCGGCAGGTCACGTGGTCAGACCGCTCTGGTCGCGTGGAGGCCGACATAACCTCCGTGACACTTGCCGTTGCGGGGGTATCCTGGGCACGTTTCGTGCTCCTTGTGATGAATTCTCAGCCTTCATCTCCTGAGGAAAAAAACATAAATACCAAAGATATTTTATATTAATTACTCTTCTCTTCGTACATCTCACGGAGTGCAGAAACGTGGTCGATCATCGTGTAAAGCTTCTCCACTCCTCAGTATTCCTACCGGTAACATGCAGAAGCCCCAAAAGGCTCCTGGCATTCAAGGAAGACCTAGGATGATTGGAGTAAAAGAGATCAACCAGCACAGGACGCACAATGGCCCAATTATGAGGCTAAGTCCGGATAAAATACCAATTAAACTAATCTAACAACGCTAATTAGATCGCATCAATGACATCTTGTCGTTTCTTTGCTACTACTAAAAATCCACACACCGCTTTCACAGTAATAAATAACACTGAATTAAAAAAAATCCCGCGTCACTAAAAAGCCAATTATCGTGTCATCTTTCTTCGCACTCTAAATCTGTTAAGACCGTGTCTTATTTATCTGCCGGTGTCCAGTTTACATTAATCTCAGTGATTTCGGACGGCCTCTTGCAACTGAATCGTCCCACGATAGTTAAGCGCTGATTTATACTGTCAAATAAAACATTATCTGGTGAAATTACTTTTCGACGGCGGTGGTTATTCGTTTATAATGACAAGTGTCGAGGTTATAATGGCGGCTATTAACAATGAAGATTTGACATATTGTTTTTTTTTTAATTGACAGCTAAATAAGCAAACGGATCACAAAAATAAGAACATTTTATGGCATAACCGTTACAATTAGTTGGTACAAAGTATTTTTGCACATAGTGAATAAAAATAGTTACCCTTGACGGGAATTCAATAGTATAATAATTTACATGTTTATTTTTTACTAGTTGGTGGCCGCGGCTTCGTCTGCACAGATGGTAGATTTTTCCTACTTTAAACTTATTATCACATTTTGCACAATTCACATACTTAAACAACAAAGTTTGTAAGTATGGATGGCGTTTTTTACTCTTTCACATAATAACTACTAAAAGGATTTTAATTATTTTTTACAATAATATAGCTTATACATCAAATTAACAAATAGACTACAATTTATAAAGATATTAGCTTTCTACCCGCGGCTTCGCCCGCGTAGATTTCGGGATTGGGTCTATAGAGGGTTAAGGGTCATAGCTTTTGCCCATGGCTACATATGCGCGGAAGTCGGTTTATGGCGCGAAGGTTTTATCGCGCTTCCCGTGAGACTATCCGTTTTTCCAAGATAAAAAAACGCAAAACCTTGCTCAAGAATCACTCTATCTATTGGTGAAAACCGGATGAAAATCTGTGCAGTAGTTTTTGAGCGAAACCTTTATTGCACATCCCGTGGTATCTGTCGATTTTTCCGGGATAAAAAGTACTCTATTATTTAATCCGGACGTTATCTTTACGTCTGCAAAATTTTAGTTCTGTCTCGTCTGCAAAAGTTACGGCGTCCAAGCGGAACAAACAGAGAAACAAACTCAGTTTCCGATTTGCTTTTGCGTTTATAATATTAGAAGAAAGGATACGTTAACTCGCGGTATCTAACACAGTTTTGACATTTGAAAACAAATAACCCAAGTAAGACTGAACCTCATGCGACAGCGGGCGGAGTCAAGTGTGAGCGCGTGACCGCTCATAACGAGGCCGTCCACGTCTAATCACGGCAGAGTGCTCCTTTCCTTCTTCTTAGCATTAGACTAATTTAAAAATAATGTATAGCGAATCTTATAAAGGCGTTGCGTTGTTTTTTATTGATTGAGAGTGTTAAGGTTAAGTGTGGCAGGCACTAGCACTGGTAGAGAGCTTCGCGTGGAGCGTAGACATAGTTCATATTATCCCAACTAATATTATAAATGCGAAAGTGTGTTTGTTTGTTTGTTTGTTACCTCTTCACGCTTAAACTACTGGACCGATTTCAAAAATTCTTTCACCTTTGGAAAGCTACATTCTCCCCGAGTAACATAGGCTACTTTTTATCCCGGAAAAATCGACAGATCCCACGGGATGCGCAATAAAGGCTTCGCTCAAAAACTACTGCACAGATTTTTATGCGGTTTTCATCAATAGATAGAGTGATTCTTGAGGAGTTTTGCGGCATTTTTTATCTCGGAATAACGGATAGTCCCACGGGAAGCGCGATAAAATCTTCGCACCATAAACCGACTTCCGCGTATATGTAGCCGTGGGCAAAAGCTATGACCCTTAACCCTCTATACACCCAATCCCGAAATCCACGCGGGCGAAGCCGCGGGCAGAAAGCTAGTTATTAATAAAATATCAATATACAAATCTTTTGCTTAACCTTTGTATTGTAATATATTTTTTATAAACTGTATATAGTATAGAATGAGGTACATAATTAATGAAAATTTATCTTTATTTCAACATTTTTATATTCAGACATTGTACATTATACATACACATATTTTTTTTCGGACATTAACGTTCGACATTTACCTATTTAAAATTAATCGCGATAATCGGAATATCTGCCATTAATAAATACTATATTTTGTACTTTTGTTCTTAGTTGCCTGAATTAAAATTGAGAGAATCGACTAACAAAATAAAGCTTGCTGCATAGCGCAAAACACTACAATAATAAATACTTACGTACCAAATATGCATATAACATATAAGTTCAGTTTCATTAGTTCAATAGTAGTCTGAGCCATTATGTCGGATTGTGGCTTAATTGGAGGGCTAAGTATACGAGAGATGTTATCGCAACAAAAATGGCTTAAAATTTAAACGTAAATACACTTCGTGCAATAAATCGCGATTACCAATTTACTTTAAGATACTAAAATAAAAATCAACAATGTTCTCGGCTCCATGGCAAAATCCCCTTTGCCCACTCACGAAATTTCACAAAATAATAATGTCGTATTACTTTTTAATCTGTGTGAATTTGCAGAGGCCAACGCGGAGCATAGAATAATCATTACGGCGATACTACGGTAGGGGCCACTTCTTCAGCGCAATATGCCACGATCAGATAGCTGCTTTGTTCTCAATTTGCTGCGTAGGCATCCCTCGGGAACCGGTCCTAATCCTGGCTAGTGCTTCCATGTATTATGTGCGTGATATATATTATGGGCGAACGTTGCACAGTGTACACTACTCTGATAGCTTAGATAGTCAACATAAGAAACATAAGTTTAATCCCAACTAATATTATAAATGCGAAAGTGTGTTTGTTTGTTTGTTTGTTTATTTGTTTGTTTGTTTGTTTGTTTGTTACCTCTTCACGCTTAAACTACTGCACCGATCATCACGAAAATTTGCATACACATAGTCTGTGGTACGGGGAAGGATATCACATTTTATCCGGAAGAAAGTAGCTACTGTTCCCGTGGGATCGAAATTAACGCGGACGGAGCAACGACGGGCGGAGCCACGGGCAAGAAATCAAAAAAATTCTTTCACCTTTGGAAAGCTACATTATCCCCGAGTAACATAGGCTACTTTTTTCCCGAGGAAAATCGACAGATCCCACGGGATGCGCAATAAAGGCTTCGCTTCAAAAACTACTGCACAGATTTTCATGCGGTTTTCATCAATAGATAGAGTGATTCTTGAGCAAGGTATTGCGGTATTTTTTATCTTGGCAAAACGGATAGACCCACGGGAAGCGCGATAAAACTTCGCGCCGTAAATCGACTTCCGCGCATATGTAGCCGTGGGCAAAAGCTATGACCCTTAACCCTCTATAGACCCAATCCCGAAATCCACGCAGGCGAAGCCGCGGGCAGAAATAGTTAATAAAAGACAGTATTGTGTTGTAAAATAATATTTAAAATTATACTTTTTCCATACTAATGTTTAATTAATAACAAGACATTAAAATGTTTGAACACGCATTAAATTTGAAGTTTGTTTATTTGCAGTGTTTTTCATTATACTTCAGTGATGTTAGATGTATGTATAGTATTCATTATTAAACATGACAACGACAATGTCTAATTTTATTACGAATTACTTCTTTATAATATTAGTATAGATATAATCTTAAAGCTAAAAATTAAAGTTAAAAATAAATAGATAAATACATTAATAATAAATATCAATTTCACTAAAAGTATATAAAAAGACTCGAACAGTACATCGCCATTGAGTAGTTTGCCCCTTTGCTATGCTTTTAAATTGGAAAAGCAAATGTAAAAAGAACAAACAGCCATCAATGATAAAATGTTGACGCTAATACTCTGCCTATTTATAAATACATTTGTATTACAGAATTGTTTTTATTAAATATATATTATTTTTATCATTTCTTATATTCACTTAATTAGTCTAGCCCAAAGTAAGCACAGGAGGCCGTGTGTTATGGGATCTACGCTAAGAGATAAACATATATAAATAAATATTTTGTAGAAATATATATTGAAAAACATGACCAAAGCACAAATGCTCGCAATCATCACACAAACATCTGCCCCACCGGGACTCGAACCCGGGACCTCGGAGATGGCAACATCCTTAAGCTTAGTTATTTATAGTTTGTTACCAACTGAAGATCAACGCTGAGACAAGTAAATATTTTTTTTACCCTTTCTTTCGAAATTTAAAAACATTGTTGCACGAATGAAAATGAAGGCGATTTCATAGGAAAAGACTATACATATAAGCATTAAACAAGAATTGTATTTAACAAATCGCGAACACGATGTATAAAAAAATGAGCCACATTCATCTGCTTGGCCGATTTGGTATCTAAATATAATAAATACACATACATTGCCTTTTTATTGTGCCACTGTTGACGTCGATGTCAAAACATCTCGTCAGCGTCAGCGCCGCCATCTTGGCTGTGTACATAAACTATCTGCTGTAAATAAAATTTCATTATAAACTACACAATGCTGTCATTTGGTTCGTACGTCCAAATCGATTGTAAGAAATATACTGCCAATCATATTTATTTATAAAAATCTTTTAACCCGCGTGTTATTGGATTTTTCCATAACAATTCTTTTCTGTGGTAAAAACTGCCTTTACCCTTCCCACAGGCAAACATATAACACAATAACAACATATGTGCAAAGTGTGCAACGCACACAGACGCCATACTTTAGAATGCCCAAATACCCAGGTTCTAAAATAAAATTAAAATATTTGCAAAAAGAAACATAAACAAAAATTTATAAAAAAAATAGTATTAGGTATAACTAAAGACATTTTATTAGTATATATATCATCCAGTTTCTGTAGATTTCTACGATGTGAGAGCACCTCAAGTAGTAGTTTCCTGATTTTTCGTGTTCAGACATGAGCAACTTATGAGGAAGAATGATGACAACGAGCAGTGCTCGGCGTTGGGATCGGTCGACCATCACGAGAACAGGTTTATTGCAGTAATCCTAGCCATGATGATAGAGCGGTTCCAATAGAGCAAAGCACGACCATTTTCAAGAACTGGCGCTGATACTTATAGTACGGTGTTTCAGTTTCGACGAGGCCATATCCAATGACAAGTTGTTGATGGATGATTCAAGCCACAAAATTACGCCTATGTACTCGTAAGTACTCGCCGTTGGCAAAATGAGAACAAGCAGAGATCACATGCCTGAGTGACTCCCGGAGCAGCGGCATATCTAAGAGATGTCGACCGTACCGTCTTTCAAATTGAAATCCTCTGTTTCCCCAAAATGGTCACCAAAACACAGCCATTTCACAGAAGCAGGAAGGTCTGATAAAACCTCCCGTGCAGCTCTTTACTCTACCATACTTCCTTGCGGTATTCAACTCTATGCGCTGATGGCATCAGCTAGTTCAATGAATGAAATGGATTTTCTTTTCAATATAATATATTACTAGCTAGTACATAAATATTATATGAATCCCTTGTCAACTGCATCATCACGATGGACCACACTTGTGGTTAAGAAAGCAATACCTAAGACTGGATACTTCACGATTGTGGAAGTTCTTCATCTATAATATGTAGGATCAGTGGTACTTCCAGATTGCCTATCCTCGCACACGTACAAAACGGTTCCAGTCTTCGTTTTTAATACGAACAGCTAAGATGTGGAACTCTTTGCCGACGTCTGTGTTCCCGGTACAATATAATCTTACGGTCTTCAAGTCACGAGTGAATAGGCATTTGCTAGATAAGCGTGTTCCATCCTAGTCCTCATCGTCACTTACCATCAGGTGAGATTGTGGACAAACGCAAATCTATTCTAAATATAAAAAAAAATATAGAGCAAGAAGGTTACCAGTGCTCATAAAAGTCCGAAGAAAACAATAGCCTGGGGCTTCTTGAAACTGCGTTTTATACAGAAGTCGTACAATTTATCAGGCCCAGACCTATCACAACTATAGTTATTGCTAGTATGATAAAATATTTCAATGATATAAAATGATTTTATTATTGACGTCGATAATGTATTTATCGTTTCTTATCGAATCGGAGAACTTTTTCTTTGGGAATTAAGTTCTGAATACCTTCCAGCTTCCTACGCATAAACATTCGACGCCTCAATTTCGGAGATAATGGCGGAAACACGATAGGAGCTCTTACCAGAATCACGGCGAGTACATACAAACTCACTTGACAGATTAATTCCTAACCCATAAAATTGGTTTACAATTATAGCATTATTATTAGAGTGTTATCGAATACTATATAATGTTATATGATATTTATTAAGTTATTTAATATATTAACACTAGCTTGTGCCCGCGGCTTCGCCCGCGCTTCGCCCGCGTACTAATCGTATTTTTCAACCGTCTACATAAAGGGGCTTCTCAGTGTGACCCGTATGTTTTATGTACGTATGTAAGTATGTATGTTTGTCCGCGATTATCTCATGTTTGGCTGAACCAATTTAGATACGCTTCTCGGAAAAGTATTTCTAACACCCGTAGATCTTATGAGAAACCTACGCGCCAAATTCGAAATCTCTAGAACCAGCTGCTAGGGTTGTGCGTTTAAGTCAGTCAGTCAATCAGTCAGTTTCTTCTTTGATATATCAAGAAATGTTCATGTCCACAATATTCAATCTTAAAATCGATGCCATTTTCGTAATGAACGTCCCAAAAAACCATGAAAACGATACCCATATTGATAGTTAGAGACATTTCAACCCCATTTCACCCCGACAGGGGAGATGTTATTTCACGTCCGCCACGTTGGATTTTAAAATCATTGTTGTTTTCGTAATCAGCGACCCGATAAACCATAGAAACAATACCCATTGTCGATTTTCAGACTTTGACACCCCATTTCCCCTTTTAGGGGTTGAATTTTCAATCCTGAAAGACGTGTTTACTCATTTATTGTTAGGAGTACTCCTGCGAAGTTTCGAATAAAATATTCAAACAAATCTTGTTTCTCCATACAAACTTTGGACCCCCATTTCACCCCCCTAAGGATGAATTTTGAAAATCCTTCCTTAGTGCACCCCTACACCTTATAAGGAACCTACGTGCCAAATTTGTAATATCTAGGAACATCGGTTTGGGCTGTGCGTTGATATGTCAGTCAGTCAGTTTCTTCTTTTATATATTTTAGATAGCTTGTTCACTACATTTTTGCTAAAGTGTTTAGATTTAAGGTTATTACAAATATTGCTACGATTATTTTTATTTTATCACCAGATAGCTCATTATCATCAGCTAAATCTTTATTGCACAATATAAATATAAATAAGGCGAACTTAACGCAACAAGGCATTCTCTACCAGTCAAACGAGTGGCTAATTAAAAAGAACTGTGTTTGGCGCACACAAAGACGAAAACTATTACAACCTAATACATTCACAAATATACACGTAGACTTATAAAATTATATATAATCTAAAATATAAATATTTATGACGTTCTTTAATTTAACTATCAATTGTAGAGTGCAGGAAGAAAATATTTTGTACTAATCCAAAAGGCTACAGTTTCATAAGTGAGATCTGATAATAAGCTGCCACAACAAATCTTATATAAGCTATTATACAGCTTTTATAAATACAGATAGAGTGCACGTTCGCATGCGCCTGCGATATCCTAAAGCCTTTACATCGTTGCAAATTTCAATTGAGTTGCATCTTACCGGGCTATGTTTAACTTGCAGACTGTTTCCTGTTATAATTTACTGGCTATTGCCCTCAATAACAACGAGGAACGATTCCTATTGAATGAAGCTGTTGTTTTAATGCACTTCATTTCGTTCTGTGTTTATTTGATTTCGTATGTAGATGATTTGTTTCTGTTGGCAATCGGTGAAGATTTTAAGTCGTAACAGGACTTAAACGATATTTTCTATCGATTTAAACGATAGTACTTATCCAAACTAGGAAGAGGTTATGCATATAACATTGGGATTATTTGCAACACTGTTCACTGACTAGGAGCTAGATAAGAACTTTAATGAACTAGCTGTTGCCATAGCGACTTCATCTACGCAGGATTAGTGATTCTGTTATAATTTTAATGTCATGAAGTCCTTTTCCACGTCACACTTATATAAGATAAATAGATATGTTATTTGGTCTACAGACACAACACCACACACACACAAATTATTTATTTATTTATTTATTTCAGTTTACAAAATCCACAGCTCTTAAATAAAACTATTAACTTAAGAATACAATACATACAGCCAAAAACGGATTTTCATTAATTTAAATAAGCATTCTTATGCAGTTGACTAACCTCAAGAAATATTAAAAAAAATACTTATATTACAATTTATGACCTATTCTATAGAAACAAAAAACTAAGAATTAAAATTAACACATGACACTAAAAAATAAAAAACCCATTAGCAGATGGGGTTATGACTGTTTATGTGTGTGTGTGTGTGTGTGTGTGTGTGTGTGTGTGTGTGTGAAAAGAGTGTATGTGTGTGCATATGAGTGCATGTGCCATTATTATTCAATTATAGGAAAATAAAAAAAATTGGGTACGAACAGAGAAACAAACCTGTTCTCCATACAGAATAATTGAGGTTCATGTGTGCTGCAGCAGCACGAAAAGGTAGCTCAGTGCCATTATTTGCATCAGAGCGAAAATCGCTGAATTTCAGCTATAGCCCTGGGGTCGTCACCTCAATACTGAGCCGCCGTGCTTTACAAACACACACACACACATACACATACACATACATATATATATATATATATAGTTACTTTCGCATTTAGAGTTACTTTCGCATTTATAATATTAGTATGGAAGTATGGACTAGCTTTCTGCCCGCGGCTTCGCCCGCGTGGATTTCGGGATTGGGTCTATAGAGGGTTAAGGGTCATAGCTTTTGCCCACGACTACATATGCGCGGAAATCGGTTTATGGCGCGAAAACTGTGCAGTAGTTTTTGAGCGAAGCTATTATTTAATCCGGACTTTTATCTTTACGTCTGCAAAATTTTAAAGTAATCGGTTCAGTAGTTATGGCGTGAAAGCGGAACAAACAAACAAACACACACTTTCCGATTTATAATATTAATAAGGATGTTACGCTTATCAAAGTCGAAATTTACTCATGTTAACATAGTGTTATAAAAATAATTCTATATTCCATCCCGGGTGCCAGACTATGAACAAATTTCATCTGAAACGATTTAACAATTTCATTTCGGATTTTCGAGGAAGAAATATTTTCGAATTTTTGCGAGTACTCTTGAGCCGGCCTTTCTTTAGGACATCTTCCATTTGATCGAGATATATCCGCCTAGGTCGACCTGCACCGATTCGTCCTATCATTCTTACCTTGTGTATCTCTTTCGTTAATCTTCCTTCATTAATTCTTTCAACATGGCCGAACCATCTAAGAAATATAAAATCATCACCAAAAAAAAACAACAAAAAAAAGGTGTTCCAAGTATCAAAATAATATTGTCTACTAACCTATGAAATTCAAACTTGACAAATTGACGTTGACGTTCATAGAGAGTTGCTATATAAAAAGTTCACAAATAATTCCACAGCCTACTTTCGTTAGCCAGACTCTAAATTAACTTTCCATTTACGGAAATTTTGACTAACAAATATCCCGGGTCACAACGCCAGTTCCGATGCTAATCGGCCCTGATTGGTCCGCATTCATCATTTGTATTTGACGCGCTGCTTCGATTCGGCACGTGCCAATGATTTATAGTCTGTGGACGACGCGTTATTTCACCACTTGCACGCTGCAGCGCCCGCTGTCTTGACGCATCGGTATGTTGGACAAATTGTTCGGCGGGCTCAAGTCGTAGAGGTAGGCTCAGAAAATAATTTTTATTCAACGTAAGACTATTTCATTTAACAATAACAGAATACGCCTACGGAAACATATAAGGTTTCTTTTAATCATACAGTGTTTTAATTGTTTTCTTCCTGATTTGTATAGGTAACAAACTATCACTGATCATTCCCATCATCACCCTTACATAGGAATAAGGATACATCCACACGCTTTGGCATGAACTCGTTCAATGATGGATGGATTTTCTTTTCAATATAATACGAGTATACTACTAGCCGGTACCCGCGACTGCGCCTGCGCAGGATTAGTATTTCGAATAGCTTATATTAGCCAACGAAATTTCCTTCCGCGCACGCTCCGATTGTGGAACGAGCTCCCTGCTGAGGCTTTCCCGGGGGATTACAGTATGGGGTTCTTCAAAAAGGGAGTAAATAGGTTTTTAAAAAGGTCGGCAAAGCGTTTGTGATGCCCCTAGTGTTGCAAGCGTCCGTAGGCGACGGTGACTGCTTACCATCAGGCAGGCCGTAAGCCTTTTTGCTACCGTTGTAGTATAAAAAAAAAGCCTCGCATATATTTTTGTAAATTGTCGCCTATATCTTATTCTTATGTATAAGTTACATAGTTATTACATAGCATACATACAGAGCGTCGGTGGCGCTGTGGTCTCGGCACTGGTTTGTGCGCCGCATAGAATCGGGAGGCCCGCGATCTAATCCCCACCGTGTACCAATGTGTTTTTCGTTCCGAATTTCATATGTACATTTATCCGCTCCTACGGTGAAGGAAAACATCGTGAGGAAACCTGCGTACAACTGCGAAGCGATTCAAAGGTGTATGTAGTCAACCAACCCGCACTGGGCCAGCGTGCTTGACTAAGGCCTAATCGCCTTAACGTAGTTAGGGTGGGCTCGAGCCCCTCGGTGGTAACGTGTATGAGCTGTGATGATGAATTATTACATAAGACTATATTATTGTTAAGTTTGATTAATTCCATTTAGCGGTTTTTACGTGAAAGAGTATCAAACATCCATTTATACAAGCTTTCGTGTTTTATTATTAGTAGGATTTTTATTTGTTAAATTAACAAAAATGGAAGAAAATCACAAACGAATATTCTTATACAAGTACCATTGTATGGGCGTGTCGGAGTAATCCGGGGCAATGCCGCAAAATGAAGCTATATTTTCAATAGCATTAACCACAGATAAATAAAATTGCAGTGTCGTCTTTTGTTTGTTTCGGCTAATCTTTGAAATGGCTGGACCGATTTTGACAGGAATTTTAATGGCAAGTAGCTAATTTAATAAGGAGTAACTTAAGCTACTTTAATTTTAGACATTTTTTTATTTTTAGAAATAAAATAATTGTTGTGTCGTCTGTCTGTTTGTTTGTTCCGGCTACTCTCTGAAATGGCTGGGCCGATTTTGACGGGACTTTATTGACAGGTATCCGATGTAATAAAGAGTAGCTTAGGCTACCTTATTTTAGAAAAAATATTTTATTTTGGAAAAAAATAAAATTAAAGTGTTGTTGGTCTGTGTCTGTTTGTTCCGGTTAATCTCTGAAATGGCAAAACCGATTTTGACGGGACTTTTATTCGCGGATAACTCACGTGATAAGAAGTAACTTAAGCAACCTATTTTTAGAAAAAATATTTTATTTAAGAAAAATAAACTATTGTTGCTATTGCAACATTACTTTATTATTACCTAGTACCGCGGTTACCAAGTACTGTCAAGTACCGCGGGCAACTCACGCCCATGTCACAAAATAAAAATACTAAAACCAAAAAAAAGTCGAATTAACTTTTTGGTTAAATTCCACGCGAACGAAATCGCTTCGCAGGTACAGCTAGTCTAAAATAAAATGAAAATCAGTTATCCTGTAGCTATCAACTTTTCTAAGCGGCCATTTCTATATTTGTAACTGAAGCCGCAAAGTTCTAATGTCTGCATCAATAAAAGTCCGCTTTCGTTCACAGCTTTGTATGCGACGGCTGTCAGCCTTATTTATTCCCGGGGCTGGTGCAGTATTCGCAAAGTGACACAAAGTGCTGTGTCGTTAGTTTTAAGACACAGATGGCAGAGTTAAGCGCAGCTTAACCTAAGTATTGAATGTATTTAATAAATGTACAAATATGCAAGGACATTTACTTTCCTAGACTGCCTTTTACTGCGTGGTTCGAAGCAAAATAGCGTTAGTGCGTAAAATGGTCTCAATTTTCGTTTTGGTTTTGGTTCGCACGAGTACACGACTCAAATTTTATTCACTAAAATTCGAACCTTTATCATATTATATATTAAACTCTTTATTGCACATAAAAATTTCACAGGAAATAACATTAAATATAAAATATGTACATAGGTGGACTTATCCCTAATAGTGATTTCTTCCAGCCAACCTAACTGGGGATTTAGTCATAAAATTGCGGATACTACTTAAAATGCAATCAACAAAGTATAGAAAATTTACACTACACAAAACAAAGCAAAACTAATTACTTTATTATTACACTAACATTTAAAAACTTTGTCAACAAGTAACTTGTGGCAAGTGCAGAGATTCGGCGGCCTCTTATTACTACGATATTCACTTGTTCGGTAGATAATTACATATTTCGAAAAAAAAGAACTTTCAACATAACACTTTTATACCGGATTTGTCATCAATCACATGTGAAGATTCTGTAAAAAAATATTTATGTTTATCAAGCTACTTTTTTATATTACAAAATAAATAAGTTATATTATTAAGTAACGACAACCCTACATCAGCGCTATGCAGCAATCTATTGCGTCTAAAGCTAGCGTTTAGTGTTAACAGCTGACTAATAGGGTTGCCACTTGAAACGTTAATTTTATTTTGAAATTAGTTTACTCAGAACGTTTTAAGGTGTTAAACCAGTGATTCCCAAAGTGGTCTACATCGACCCCTAGAAGTCTATGACCACCGACAACCTGCAAGGGTTCTACGTCAGCGAAACCAAAATTTGGGGATCTTTAAAATGAAAACGGGGGTCCACGATAATGCATCTCAACATATATTGATAGTACCTATTTACTTACATTAAACTATCTTCTAATATAAATACATAAAATTATTTATGAAAGTACCTATAAAAATAAAATCTTATAAATGCTCATAAAATTTTGTAGGATGTAGGCATTCAATATCAGGTAAGTAGGGGGTCTACCCAAACCCGAAAAACATAGCAAAGGGTCTACGACACAAAAAAGTTTGGGAGCCTCTGGTTTAGTGTTAACAGCTGACGCTCTGTCCATTATATTATTTTCTTTTTGACAGTTTAAGATATTTTGAAATCAGTGATGAACTCGCAAGTTACCGATTCGATTAAAACAGAATATCGATTTTATTAAGAAGAACTTTTAATCGATTTAATGCAGCGATATTATTTTTATTATAAATATTAAATTCGTTTATCTGGTTTTTTCAAATACATGAAATAATTGTCATATATTGTCTAACTATATATTGTCTAATTGTTACCCAATTGGGGTAATTCGCCAAATATATAAAATTTTGCCTAATTTCCTTGGCATGTGTAAAACTTTATTTTTTCGTATATTTCTGATCCATTTAAGAAAGTTTTCCTTTTTCTCTCTTAAATGGATCAGAAATATATGAAAAAATAAAGTTTTACACATGCCAAGTAAATTAGGCAAAATATTATATTTTTTGGCGAATTACCAATTACCTAGCTAGTTTGTTAAAAAAATGGTATGTATGTGATTTTCTAAGTATTCTTGATCATAATTCTTGATTTAAACTTGACGTAGATGTTATTAACTACATAGGCGTTTTAATATTAAAATTCACATACCTATAAATAATGTAAGGTAGCTGTCGAGAAGGAAATAAATAAATTTACAAATATTTGATTTGAAGACAATTTATCGATTTATCTGATTTCAAGAACTGCTTATTGTCTGTGGTAGTTTGTTATGCACAGAGCACTTCACTATGTGGGCGTTACCCGTCTAGAAAGTATATTATTACTGTAGTACTATAATTTGAAAATAGAAACAATATTTCATACGCGCGATCTGTCAAAAAGAAAATAACATAATGGACAGAGTTATAATAGGATTGTCATTTAAAACGTTATTTTAATGTTGAAATCAGTTTACTCGGTACTTTTAAGGGATTAAACGAACACCCACACTTATAACTATTTGTAGCGTTATAACTAGAGATCGGATAATCGGATGCATATTTACCTAAAGTTAGTTTAAGACAAAGTATGGAAACGGCTTTTTATTGTTTTGTTAAATAAAAATCCCGGGATTGCGGAATTGGATAGCCGGACGTTTATTTATTTACCTAATTTAGTTTTTTTGACGAATGTCTTATACAACAGCAGGAATCCGATCGCTAGTAGTCTGTACTTGCTCACAACTGCCGTCTCACTCACACTCATTAAATCGGAAGTTAACTCAGAGTGAGATACTAGACCATACTTACGCCCGGGCACCATTTCTGTTTTTTTATTCAATTATTTAATTGATTATTGTTTTAGTCAAACTAGCTCACTACTTTCGTATAACACTCTTCATGTAATAAATCGTACATTCATAAATCGCACGGGGAACTGAAACTAAACTTCATGTAAATACGTATGCATAGTTGTATAAATAAACCCGGAGTCTCGGTCTTTTGAAAATAAATACCACGTGCTAATTAGTAATTTTCAAACAATATCACTACGTTAAATTTGCAGTCCCGTATTTTCCCGGGCTTTTTATTTAACAAAATGTATTTTAAAAAGCCGCTTCCATAATTTGTGAGCCAAATATTTAACTTAAGGTAAATATGCATCCGATTATCCGATCTCTAGTTATAACTAGTTATGACGTTAAATATTATTTCGGCAACCCTGAAATATGTAATATTTCAATAAAACTATCAAAATAGCAGCAAAGTGAGAGCCGAACTCGCCCATCAAGGGTTCCGTAGCAGTAAGTAACACTTATGATTAATTACGTATTAAAAAAGCTTCTTAATAAGCCTCTTTCAAACCAATTTTCGGTGAATGTTTGCAAGGTAATATAAATCATATATTTTTATTCGTTTTATCATTCTCTTATTTTGGAAGTAACAGGAGGGCGACACACATTTTATCACTTTGAAAGTGTGTCGCGTAAACTATTCAGCTTAGAATAACAATATATTAGTAACTTTGATATCATTTTTGAAGGTCTATTCAAAAATACAAAACACGTATGGGTATTACGAAAAATAAAAATTTATTTCCGTTCTAAGCTCATACTTAACCCCAAAAAATTATTGTTTTGTTTTTCCATTTTCGTGTGAAAATCTTAATGCGATTCGCATAATACATCTAATAACCAAATTTCAACAGTATAGTTCTTATAGTTTCGGTTAAAAGTGGCTGACGAGTGAACGAAGGACGAACCCGAAACGAGTGGGTTTCGTTTTTTGCCATTTGTCTGTGGAATCTCAAGAAGTATTTATTTTTGACTTCGTGACGTTTCTTGATATATAATTTTAATATTTAATTAGATTTCTTCCTTTCATAAAAAAACTATACTAAAAATATAGGAACTTTTACAAAATGTTACCATAGAAATAATATTGTGTTCGTCAAACAATATCTCTTTGTACGGACAATCCGTACCGTTTCACTAACCGCGCCAATAAATCGAACGTATCACGGTACGAGGAACATCTTCTCGCAGACCACTGATGCATTTATCAGAACAGATAAGCACTGACGTGTTTCAAAGGCGGCCAGAAGAGGATATACACTAGCGAGCATAATTAAGTAGTCACTCACAAATTCTATTTGTGCGTGACTGTGATTCGATCAAAAAACCCAGAACAAAATCTGTGGATTCGATATATCGTGGACTTCGTCGTGTAGTATCCTACTCTTAGTTACTATCGTTTAAAGCATTCCACCGAACGATCGAACGAACGCTATTAATTTTGACATAAGAAAGCCTCAAATGACAACGATGAATTGAATTTGACAGACGAACATTCGCAAAATAAACGTCAAATATGCGAAAACTAATACGATGCGGTTCGAGGTGTCGTTGTAATCTTCGAGTACGCCCACTGATTTTGCTGTCCGGCCGTTTTCAATAACCTATCTATCCTTTGTTTTTGCTACTAAAGATAGTAAAATCTATCCTTATGCCCTAACTTGCGTTTCAATAACCTACTGATGGATAGCATCGCCTACCGAAGTTACCTATCCATCGTCGGGAGGAACGGATAGCTTACTAGAGATAGGGACGCTCATACAAATCTGACGTAACTGCATTTCAAAAAAGTTTCAACTTACTCTCCGATAGGCGGAGCTATCTTCTAGTGACATTTGGCTATCTGTCAATATCGGTGGATTAAAACACAGATAGGCTTCGAAAAAATTAACTATAATAACATTATAACTTAAATTACAAAAGTATCGTAAATCCAGATACTTACAGAACTCATTTTTTCCACTTTTGCTTATATTTAATATCAAAAACATGTAATACACACAAATTGGCGGCAACAAATTCTGTCAGTAATGTTCGAATGACATCACTTGTCATTTAAAAACGTTTCGTTCTATGATTTTTATAGAGAACACCAGCAAATAAAGTAAAAGTGATGATCTAAGATTTTTTTTTTCAATTATAGTATCATTGTATGCACTTTTTACAACATAATATTTAAATATAAAATACATCAACAAATTGTACATATGTTTTAAACGTACTAAAGCTTTATGGTTAGCAACGAACAAAACGTTCTACAGGGCTTGGATAGACGAGAGGGCATAAAGCTATCTTTAGATAGCTCGTATCTTTGATTGTGAAACGCAGACTACAGATAGATAACAGCTTACTGCTAATCTGAGATAGCAATTTATCTTTGATCTTAGATAGGTTATTGAAAACGGCCGTAAGAAACTAATAGGAAAAACTTAAATATAGCAAATTTAGTTGAACACTGCCTTCTGCCTTCTGTAACACTGTTGTAACTGTTGTAACACTGGTACAGCAGGCTTATCATTACAACATATAACCTATCTAACTACATATTTTTTTCTATATAGGGTGTATAGAAAAAGAAACATTTTGCCTTGGTTTGTAATTTTGAAACTGCTCAATGTATGCGATTGTCACTTCCAGTCTCGACAGGGCGATTTATCGCTCTGTCGCGTGAAACGATCAACAGGTTTTTTAATTAAATTAATGTTTACTTACTTTGTTTGCTGCAGCTCATCTGTTTTATATTATTACTAGCTTTCTGCCCGCGGCTTCGCCCGCGTGGATTTCGGGATGGCTACATATGCGCGGAAGTCGGTTTATGGCGTGAAGGTTTTACCGCGCTTCCTGTGGGACTATCCGTTTTTCAAGAATCACTCTATCTATTGATGAAAACCGCATGAAAACTGTGCAGTAGTTTTCGAGCAAAGCCTTTATTGCGCATACCGTGGAATCTGTCGATGTTTCCGGGATAAAAAGTAGTATTATTTAATCCGGACTTTTATCTTTACGTCTGCAAAATTTCAAAGCAATCGGTTCAGTAGTTACGGCGTGAAAGCGGAACAAACAAACAAACTCACTTTCCGATTTATAATATTAGTAAGGATTTTGTAATTTGTCTCATACACGTAAATTGTGAATTCTTTATCTGAAAATAAATGTGTAAAACCCAAAAAGAGTAACTGTTACATAAAACTTTTATTTGTGTTATAAAATATTCCTCATCGGTCCATGTTATCATTCTATTTGTTGTTTATGAAAATACATACATCTCGCGAAAAGGTTTATTTGATTTCGTACGTGGCTGGTTATTCTTGCTCGTATGTGCAACCAGTGAGCCAGTTTCCATAGCTGCATCTGTTCTCTTTAAAAATATATCACCGCTGCTGCCGTGATGTGCAACGTAAATATTTACGTCTGGATGTCGAACGCAGACGAAGACGTGGCTTTTTGGCGTTTTTACGCGCGCGATTATAATGTATTTATATAACTTGATTTTTCTTCATAACCTCGTAAACCAACATACATTCATACAAAATTTCATAGTAGTGCATCTGTGCATTTTTGTTTTTCAAATTTAAATCGCAGATTATGCCGTCTTTTCAAGTATAGACAATGTAAAAGTATTTTTTTTTAATTCGAAATAATTGGTATTTTTAGACCGCTCCGGACTACCGTTTTCTTTTCATGCTCTTTTTAGGCTTATGCCGTCCGGGTATGGAACTCTCTTCCGGAGAGTATTACGAGAGCGCAAACGCTGGAGTCCTTTTAGAATCAAGTCCGTGTTAACTTCCTGTCAAAGATTCCTTATCTTATCCTAACTACCCATCCTCTATTTAAATCTCCTTTTAGTACTTCCCCGTCCCAAGGTTGCCTGGTAGAGATTGCTGTTTAGCAATAAGGCCGCCTTTTGTACATTTGCTATTTCTTGTTTTCTTTTTTTGTGTTGTTTTTGGTGTACAATAATGAGTTATGTTATGTTATGTCTATTTAAGAATACAATTTTAGAATACAAGTTTGTATTCGTTTCTTTTTGTGATGGAACAACCAATTTACCGTTATCCTTTTTTTTATTTAATTGTGCTAGTAGCCTTCTTGCGAAGTGCCTTACAGATTTTGATTCCCTTGAGATCTATAAGAAAGTAAGTTTAAAAAGTCGTATCTATGTATAACGTGGATATTAAAAAAAAATTGTTTCCAAGGACCGTAAACTTGTGAGTGTTAAAAGTCATTAATGTTTCTACCCATCTAATTGTTGTTAATTTCTAAGCTTTTATACAACATAAGTTGTGGTAATTATTTTATGTCGTATCATTTGACTATATCGTGCAAGCTTTGATTACAACATAATCAGAAATATTGTTTATTTAAACAAAAAAAAACTAATCTTGACAGTAACACCGATTTATAGTTTAACGATTTTATACTCTAATCTTCTACTCTAATCGTCTTTTACGTCTATCTATATAGTCTTTAACGTACGCTTTTAATTAGTTTAATATCTGGAAAAAGCAAACTCTAAGAATCTCCATACAAATATTGTATAAATTATTGTTTCTATCCAATAGATATTCTACCTCTTGCCTTATTAATTCTATTATATTAAATGTACCAATTTTGACACTTCATATTTGATATTTGTGAGACTGAATCGATCGCACAGTCAAACTGTATATACAGTTTTGTGAGACAAGTCATTAATAAATAAATAATAAAAAAATACATTGGTAAAGAAATATTTTCAATTTTGAAAATAAAGACTCATATAAAAAGAAGTTTCTAATCGTTTCGATAGATGTTCACTGCATTATTACATATCCTATTGTATATTTTTAAATAATATATTATCGCTTTAATATTATATGCAATGGCTAACTGCATTTTCGTTATAATTTAACCTCAGCCTATATAAATGTTACCTTCAGATATAATTTACGCCCCGTTTTGTTGGAGCTTAGGTGGCCGTGTGAAGGCACGCTTCGCGACAATGAGTCGCGACAGCCGCATGGTCTAAACGCACTAACAAATAAATGAATGCAAATTATAATTTGTATCTAACTTGTAACAGACATAGAAGTACACGTAACGCAGTCACTTCCTCCCATAGAGAGGAATAATTTAGGATACTCTTGTATACTGACGGCTAATAGTCTGACAGAACCTGGCGGGCCGCTTATAGTAGCCAGTGGCGGACGGGCGAAGCCCTTTCTTCTTTAAGAGGGGGTGGTTGTTGTCCAGGGGATCCATTTTGAATCGGTGGATGGATTTGGATTGAATTGGATTGGGCCGGAGAGATCCGGCGGCCACCCTCGTGGTGGCTTGATATTTTTTTTTTATTCCATACGGTGGCAGACGAGCAAATGGCCCACCTGATGGTAAGTGGTAACCATCGCTCATGGACATCTGCAGTGCCAGGGGCACAGCTGAGCCGCTGCCTACCTGGAGAGAAATACTCTTTTTAAGCCTCGTTTGAAGTTAGACATATCGTAGCGCTCAGGAAACATCGCAGCTGGGGGCTCATTCCAGAGTTTGCATGTACGCGGAAGGAATGAACACTGAAACCGAACTGTACTGGACAACATCGGTTCCAGGTGATATGGATGAACTCTACTGCGGTGACGGGTGGTGCGATGGTAAAAAGGTGACGAAGGCACCATTGCAAATAATTCCTCAGAGCACTCTCCGTTAAAGAGCCTATAAAGAACACACAGAGAGCCAAAGTCTCTCCGCTGCTCCAAGGTCTCTGTTGAGGCCGTAATATTGGGATCACCGATGATACGGAAAGCACGCCTTTGCAGGGAGTCAAAAGGGTCGAGTTGATATTTGGGGGCTCCAGCCCAGAGGTGTGAACAGTACTCCATATGCGGCCGTATTTGAGCTTTATAAAGCATCAGACGCTGACTGGGCGTGAAGTACCGCTTCGCTCTGTTGAGAACACCCAATTTTTTGCTTGCCATTTTGGCTTTGTCCTCCAAATGACTCCCGAACTGCACTGTGGCTGAAATTTCCACACCTAGAATCCCAATAGATTCGGACATACGAAGAGCGACTCCCTGAAACTGAGGCACAACTGATATGGGCGCTTGTCACCATACGCCGACGGGGTCGTTATAGTGTCCGCAATGGTTCCTATGGTCTCGTCAGGGAGCAATGAAGCTCTCCTTCTGTATGACGCGCTCGCATACAGGCGTAAAGGGGGGGATCGCGGAGGTTTTTAGTGGGTCGGTAGCCCCAATAACCACCTGTTGTTGGGGTATGCAATTTCATGCTTTTCATCAGCGTAACAAAAAAAGGATACTTGTATATTAGAGCGAGATGGATAGGCGATACCAATCACGTACTCACTAGTGGCCTGTATCAGCCCGACGTCACTTGTGAACGATTCAAATCCTGTACATTATTTTAATAAATCACGTATCTAAAGTGAACATTTAATATTTTATAGCCAATAACAATTATGATACAGTGCCTAGGTAGTTGTAATTCATCTGGGAAAGAATTATTTATTTGACATGAAAATTCGATTGAAAGATTTAAAAGCAATGTTTTTATAACTGTGATAAAAATACTATGCACAAATGGATAGGTCATAGCGTTCGCGTTTTATCTTATAAATGTTCAAAATCCATAAGGAATGTATTTAATGATAGTTATTTATTATACAAGAGTGGAAAGTTCCTTTTTAACCGCGTGCTCGATTTGGATGACCGAGCAAGCGAAGGATTCTAAAGTTGAATCACGAGCGCAGCGAGTGATTCTAAATTAGAATCCTGAGCGTCAGCGAGGGAAACAAACGAGCACAAGGTGAAAAATCTTTCCACTCGAGTGCAATACGTAACTTTTCATCCCACCTCAGCGAGGAAATGACAAAATGAAAAAGAAAACAATGTAGGTATAATGACAAATTATATTAAGCAATAAAACGCGAAAAACTAGAATGGCGCGAAGCACGCAAATAAAACAAAGAAACCAAGAAGGTTCCAAATTTAAATTTTTTCACAATTTAAAAAGTTCTAATCATAAATTTGGCACCATAGAGGTACATTAAATAGGTTTAATGACGTTTTGAATTTACAATTATATTGAGTACTCATTATATGTGATGTTCTAAATTCAAATCTACTTTGCCGCTCAAGCGAATAAAATAGAATTTTTCCAGCCAGATTTCGAAGCGCAAAATTACACTTTCCGAGGTGGTGGGATGAAAAATATATTAATTAATACTTGAATTTGTCGTATTTCTATCCTCAACTTTATAGTGTTTATCTTCTTAATAAATGCTTTTGTGTTTCTTCATAAGGTGGGCAGAGATCTTAGTTTTCCACTTGCTATGATCCAAACATACTTCCTTAGCTTCCTCAATTTTCATTAATACATTCGCACACGTTCATCCATTACGGATATTCTTGATCTGAACATTTTTCAGGATAATCATTCAAATAGAGACTACACAAAAGCTTCGCAAGAAACGCTCTCGTCTTTAACTCGACTCCCTCAGGTGTGTCCCTTGCCAACTGATTCATCCACGGTCGCGGGCCGCGGCTAAAAATAGTTATAATTAACTACATCGTAACATATAACAACAAACTAATAAAACATCACGTTTAAAGTTACCGTTAGACAATTTATACATTGGTATACATTGTGTAGATATAAAAAATTTGTTTCTATAATATTAACATTTAAATTATTTTTGTAACAATTTTTGCCGATTGGAGAGGAGAGGTTTTTTTTTCTCAGGTAAGAAGGTTAAGAATCCGTCACAAGGACCACGAAACGTGCCCAGGATACCCCCGCAACGGCAAGTGTCACGGAGGTTGTGTCTGCCAGAGCGGTCTGACCACGTGACCTGCCGACTAAACTCAGCCTGTGCCTTATTTCTAAAAACCATATAGGCAAATCATGAAGGCAAAAAAGGAGAGGCTAAGAATCCTCATGGTTGCCCCCGCAACGGCAAGTGTCACGGAGGTTGTGTCGGACTGCACGCGGCCAGAGCGGTCTGACCACGTGACCTGCCGACTAAACTCAGCCTGTGCCTTATTTCTAAAAACCATATAGGCAAATCATGAAGGCAAAAGAGGAGAGGCTAAGAATCCTCATGGTTACCACCGTAACGGCAAGTGTCACGGAGGTTATGTCGGACTCCACGCGGCCAGAGCGGTCTGACCACGTGACCTACCGACTAAACACAGCCTGTACCTTATTTGTAAAAACCATATAGACAAATCATGAAGGTAAAAGAGGAGAGGCTAAGAATCCTCATGGTTACCACCGCAACGGCAAGTGTCACGGAGGTTATGTCGGACTCCACGCGGCCAGAGCGCTCTGACCACGTGACCTGCCGACTAAACACAGCCTGTACCTTATTTGTAAAAACCATATAGACAAATCATGAAGGTAAAAGAGGAGAGGCTAAGAATCCTCATGGTTACCACCGCAACGGCAAGTGTCACGGAGGTTATGTCGGACTCCACGCGGCCAGAGCGGTCTGACCACGTGACTTACCAACTAAACTCAGCCTGTGCCTTACTTCTAAGGCAACCATATAGGCAAATTGTGAGTACAACAAAGGAGAGACTGATAATCCACATAGTTAGCACCGCAACCAAGTGTCACGTTGATGCCGGACCGATCGAGACGGCTCTGATGTGACCAAATGAGCCTGGCCTGAGCCTTGACTATAGATTTACAGCTTGAATGGATTTTACAAATTTATATGTTGCGGTTTTTAAATCATAATGAAAACGCTATAGTCCACTCATTAAAGCCTCAAACCCGAAAGAAACTAGTAACTCGCAGAACTTTTGAGGGTGTTTTAAAGAAGGTAAAATAACTTACCGTGTGATTTTGCAGCGCTCTGGAGTGTACGGAAAGTTAAAAAGGGCTGAAAAGTGTTTTTTGTGTTATTAACATTGCCAAAAATAATTGTAACACGCTGCAAATTTAGAATTAGGTTTTTATAACCGTTTTGAAACGTCTATTAAATTTGCAGCCTTTTGCATCATACGGAACCTCATAATTTTAGCGAGTTACTAGTTTCTTTCGGGTTTGAGGCTTTAATGACTAGACTAACATGGTCGCGAGAATTGCGATAGAGTCGCGACTGAAACGAGATAGAGTCGCGACCAAAACGCAATAACGGACAATGCCCAAATTATAAAGAGCTGTGCCCCAGTCAAATTATGCATGGCCACTAATGAGATTTTTTTTAATGTGTGCGTAATTAGCATAGCTTTTTAAATGAAGCAGATATATAAAGATACTAGCTGGCCCAACAGACGTTGTCCTGTCAAATGTCTCAAATGTCAAATGTCTCAAATGTCACGTTGTCTCACGTTGTTCTCAAATGTTTTTAAATAAATAATTTAGCTGAAAAACAATATCTATATGACCGTATTGTGAATCTAAACCATTCTCAAGCCCCTTGGAATACACACAAAAAATTTCATCAAAATTGGTCCAGTCGTTTAGGAGGAGTTCAGTCACATACACACGCACACAAGAAATATATATATTAAGATTAGAAAAGTTGTAAGACGACGATATGCATTTTGTTTGACATAAAATATATTTTGATAAAAAGAAAAGTATGTGTAATGTAATTAGTTGGAATCACAGTATATATCCTAGCATTTTCGTGTATTTTTAGCAACTTACACCATAGTGTACAAAAGAGAACTTATTTTTACATTGCACATATGCAATGTAAAAATAAATTTATTAAATATACTTAATGAAACAAGAAAGCTTGTTTATTCAGATTGAATTACATTATTTTTAGCCTTTTCATTGATTTTCAGTAACTTACATTATGTGCAGTTTAATAATAATTTATCCTAATTACTAGTATTGTTACCAACTATTTTAAACGAACAGCTAGTTTTATGGAGTCTGAACATTGGAATTCGTATTTATGTCATATTGCCATTTCCGTTTCTAAGAAACACTTTCTCGCACGCCTATTTGCGAAATAAATGTCACCAAAATTCGTAATAATATTTTTATATTTATTTACATTTTTTGTTATAGCTTTGGGACCAGTGGGCAAATTTTGGGCATTCTCCTTTGCGATAAAACGCAATACAGTCGTAGACAATTTTTATCTCACCTGTATTTTATCTTATATAGAATCTTCAATTGGTTACGGTCTCATACTAAATTGTTGAAACCCAACTTCCATTATAATATGCGATGTAAAATATAATGCAAATCAAAAAATCTTAGACAACGAGATAAGAGTAAGCCTAGCGCATAAATTAATATTGCAAACCATTCTGCGCTGTGCTGCAGCATTGCCAAGAGCCGGCATTCAATGCTCATTCACGTTTCGGTTATTTGTCCAGAATTGTAACTTACAGGATTGGATGTGGTTCTTTAATTATTCGCATAATGTAGAAGGCGCCATGTTTGAAAAAATATAACATTCATAATTCTACAACGTAATTAACTTGTCTTCTGCGTTCTTACAATATTCTGTTTTATCCAATGTCTCCGCCTATCTTTGTAAGCGATGGATCGCTGGCGAGAGGAAAATGTGATAACAAAACGCAAAAATGTATTATGTTCACTATTGTTATTTATATTAAATGTTATGTGGATGTTATAAGAAGTTTAGTTGTGGGAATAAATAAATAAATATTTGTTACACTTACACCAATTAGCCTAGCCCAAACTAAGCTCTATAAGGCTTGTGCAATGGGATCTAGGGTAACGGATAGACATACATATATTATACATATATAAATAATTTTTATTGTAATATATTCAACAACCATGACTTAGGTACAAATGCTCGCATTCATCACACAAACATTTGCCCCCACCGGGATTCGAACCCGGGACCTCAGAGATAGCGACACCTTGAAACCGGTGTATTATCCGACTATGGAGGTCGTCAAGGGAGGAATGTAAAAGAAGGATGACTATAAAAATAGTAGCCTAGTATATATTGTTATCGCGTAGACCAGCAACTCACCCTACGTCTCCGTTACCCTCTCGACGTCCTTTTAGGGCTCCTTCCGCGTGCAGGCAGTGGGTATATCGCGATATTTAAACAGGTTCTAGTTCGGCAGCTCCACTGTACTGTAGTCCCGAACTTTGTACATATATATCACAATTAACTTCGAAAACAGCGAAAACCCGAAACGAAAAACACACACGCTTTCGGTGGTGTCTCCAGCGAAACTTTACTCGAACGAGACCCGAAAAAGACTGGTACTGCTTCTTGCACGGCGCACACGTCTAGGCCAAGGTATGGCGCTAGTGGCGCTTCCGATATGTTAAGGTAGCCAATCAGGATCAGGATCAGATAAAGAAAGTTGCCAGTCTGAAAATTAAAAAAAAATCGAATTATTATTTAATTTTTACTGTCTGCGACTGAACATATATATATACCGATAATAATTCATATATCGTTTCATACAGAAAATAGAGAATATTGCACAAATTTAGGACCGATCTGCGTGAAGATCCTTGGGGGAGGCCTATGTCCAACAGTGGGCGTCTATTGGCTGAAATGATGATGATGATGATGCACAAATTTATATATTTACGATTAAAGTGGAAAACAAATAAAATGTATGTTTAAGTATTTTGAAATATATTATTAACTAGCTTTCTGCCCGCGGCTTCGCCCGCGTGGATTTCGGGATTGGGTGTATAGAGGGTTAAGGGTCATAGCTTTTTGCCCACGGCTACATATACGCGGAAGTCGGTTTATGGTGCGAAGATTTTATCGCGCTTCCCGTGGGACTATCCGTTTTCCGAGATAAAAAAATGCCGCAAATCTCCTCAAGAATCACTCTATCTATGATGAAAACCGCATAAAAATCTGTGCAGTAGTTTTTGAGCGAAGCCTTTATTGCGCATCCCGTGGGATCTGTCGATTTTTCCGGGATAAAAAGTAGCCTATGTTACTCGGGGAGAATGTAGCTTTCCAAAGGTGAAAGAATTTTTGAAATCGGTCCAGTAGTTTAAGCGTGAAGAGGTAACAAACAAACAAACAAACAAACACACTTTCGCATTTATAATATTAGTTGGGATTAATACATTCTTTTCATTAATCAATTTCTCAAATAAAAGAATAACGTCCTGTCAAAAAATATAACATTTTTGTACAATTGTCTTTATTTTCTGTGTGGAACGGAATACGGGCAACATTATATTGCTAGTACCGATGACAGGCAATTCAAAAAGTTAAGAAAAATAATATACGTCTTACAAACGAATGATTCAAATATAGAATTCTAATAAGAACTTCGGAAGACGTTTTTTCAAGGAATTTGACGTTTGAAGAACTCTTTAGCCTTATCCCTCCCTCTCCTTTCCTTTATAGAAACACACGTAAGGGTCTTCGGAGCCATCCGTACACTGCGTCCCCCAATCCACACCGCACTAAGAAATTCCAAGATTCCTTCTTCTGCCGTACTTCCCGCACTTGGAATTCTCTGCCTGCGTATGTTTTCCTACATCCTATAACATGGGTTCCTTCAAAAGAGGCGTGAAAAGGCATCTTTTGGGCCGGCAGGGATAGGGCAGGTAGGAGAGTGGAGTAAAGTCACTATCCTATCTGTCATCTCATTTGGGCCTCTTTCACCGCTTAACATCAGGCGGGAGGAGGTCATCTGCCGCGCCTAGCATATAAAAAAAAAAAAGAATAATTTGATCAAGCCATTGAGGACTTTAATGACTGTTTTCAATCTAAATAAAAATAAAATTTCCTGTGAAAACGTAACCGCACAGCGCACACAGTCGACGCAGCAAACCCAGATAATTCTCCGTTCGCCTTATCCAGTCGTCGGCGAACACAAAAGTGCTGGGCAAGGCGGCCATTATCTTCGCGGCTGGACAACTCCGTTTGCACTTGTTGCCTCTCACGGCATCACTCCAACTTTTCACACACATATACCGTTGTACTGACGACGACACGTCAAGTTGTGATTTTGTCCGATTTTCATTATGAAAATCGTACAAAATTTATGCTTAGTTATATTATTTATCCCTTTCCAACGTATGCTTGTTATTTAAATATGGAAAGAGACAAAATACATTAACTAAACCCAAGTTAAAAATCTTTAATAATATACTAGCGGTCCGGCACGTGCTTCGCTACATATCGCTCATCCAAAAGAATATTGACATAATTACGTTTTTGCGATTTTTCAGGAGAGCGTTTTAAAATTTTGACATCGAAAATATTGTGTATTTTCAATCATTCTATCGATATATTTTAATAGTTATGTTGTATTACTTTATTAACAATAATATTATATAAAGTTTGCGAGAAACCTCAAGATAATTATTAAAAAATACCAAATGAAACAAACCGGACGTACATTTATGACATTTTGTAATTTAATTATTACAATTATGACATTATACCAGGTTTGGATATGGGAATAAATCATGAATTTAAACTACATAATTCTTAATTTGTTTTATTTTTATAATACATTTTATGAACTTGAAACGTAAACTTTTTCAAAAGCTTAACTAATTTCTTTTTATAAAATCTTAACATAAGAAAACAAAAATAAACTGTTATTAAACAATTCTAAGTAAATAATAAACGACAGTGACTCTCTCTGTCGGAAATTAATGGAACAAAAATTCTGTCGTTTTTACCATAGATAAAACGTGCAAAACACGAAGTTATGGTATCAAAAACTCATTTTAGACTTTTTGGTAATTATGTCAATATTCTTTTGGATGAGCGATATATAGTGAAAAAAAAAATTTACATCAAATTCATTTACTCAAACAAAAAAATATTTTATTCATTGCTAGGTTTTATGAAGACGCGTGATATAAGCGACAATAGTTTAATATCAATTTATTTCGGGCAAGCCCATATTTGGTTAGCCCATAACAATGATCTTAATGGATATGGCTAGTAAAATTTTAGATTCGACATTATATATCAATTAAAATTACAAAATATGACTATGCCGTTGTGTGGATATGTACACACGCTTGTAGCAACGGCATCTTTGTATATTTGTAAAAAAAAATATCAGCATTATTTTCAATTAAACAAAGAAGTTGTTAAAAGATCTACGAGATATCCGCACAAGCTGTACGAACCTGGAAGTTATCTAAAAATTTATGGAAAAAATGCATATATAATGGCTATCAAGATTTATTATAAATTACCTGACATTTTCAAGGAATTGCCGATTAATATATTCAGGAAAAGACTTAATGAATTATTATTTATAAAACTGTATTATTGTGTTAGTGAATATTTTAATTATAAATTTTAATTTGAAACTCTATTTAATTATGGAATAATATTTAATATTTGTTACTAAAAAAATACATTATTATTGTCATTCCAACATAAAATCTAAATAATAAAAGAAGAAACTGACTGACTGACATATCAACGCACAGCCCAAACCGCTGGTCCTAGAGATTACAAATTTGGCACGTAGGTTCCTTATAAGGTGTAGGGGTGCACTAAGGAAGGATTTTTCAAAATTCATCCCTTAAGGGGGTAAAATGGGGGTTCAAAGTTTGTATGGAGAAACAAGATTTGTTTGAATATTTTATTCGAAACTTCGCAGGAGTACTCCTAACAATAAATGAGTAAACACGTCTTTCAGGATTTTTGAAAATTCAACCCCTAAAAGGGAGAAATAGGGTGACAAAGTCTGAAAATCGGGTATTGTTTCTATGGTTTATCGGGTCGCTGATTACGAAAACAACAATGATTTTAAAATCCAACGTGGCGGACGTGAAATAACATCTCCCCTGTCGGGGTGAAATGGGATTGAAATGTCTAACTATCAATATGGGTATCGTTTTTATGGTTTTTTGGGACGTTCATTACGAAAATGGCATCGATTTTAAGATTGAATATTGTGGACATGAACATTTCTTGATATATCAAAGAAGAAACTGATTGATTGACTGACTTATCAACGCACAACCCTAGCTGCTGGTTCTAGAGATTTCGAATTTGAAATACTTTTCCGAGAAGCGTATCTAAATTGGTTCAGCCAAACATGAGATAATCGCGGACAAACATACATACTTACATACGTACATAAAACATACGGGTCACACTGAGAAGCCCCTTTATGTAGACGGTTGAAAAATACGATTAGTACGCGGGCGAAACCGCGGGCACAAGCTAGTTTTTATATAATAGGTTTTGTATTTAATATTGTTTTGTTTTAATTTGATTTTATTTATATAATATATCGTTTTACTACCTATTAAATAACAAGATATTTGCATGCTTCGACGTAAGCGGAATTTGTGACACACAACTATCTAAGATCACATTATTGTACTTACCATATTCTGGTAAATAAATTATATTTCTATTTCTATCTCCCACCAGTCGATAAATACTCTCAGAATACTGTTCAGACTACGGGCGTAAGCGCATTTGTGCTGAGTGAGTAAATCAATAATATCTAAACCTGAGAAAACATAAAAAATAGAATTGATCGTGTTCGTCACTCGTAATACAGAAATACGTAAAAACAGAATGGGTCCAAATATACATCCTTGCAAAAACAACGCCGACTTACCGTGTTTGTTGTTTAATAGAAATCGTAAAACGTAATGCTGAATTGACGTGTTCGCTCGATTTCTTCCCTCCTCTATTTTGTCACGTAATCTCAAGCTAAAACTCTGATGTGGACAAAATTTATCAGTCTACCGTTTCGGAGCTCCTTAATTTATTCAATATCTAAAATCTGAATAAAAGCAATATAATCCCTAATAAATTTATAAATGTGATAGTTTGTAGGTATGCATGTTTGTTACTCTTTCACGTAAAAACTACTGAATGAAATTTAATGAAACTTTTAAGTAATATAGCTTATACATCACAATAACATGTAAGCTACAATATGTAATTGTATTTTGTGAATTCTTCAAAATATTATAATGATTGTATAACAAACGAAGTGGCACCCGCTTGTTGTCAACAAAATCCATGACACAAACAACTTTTTGTTTTTATTTTTTTACACCTCGACATCAAACATAGCTAACGTAACATCAAGCCATCCAAATCTATCAAATATCTTTAATCGTTTTTCAACTTAATCGCGAACGCATAGAATTCTATATCAATTGGGAAAAACTGAGATATCATGGTAGCTTGCTTGTCTACACACAATAAATGTAAAATCTTGTAAAAAATCTTGACAGTTGTATTAACATTGTGTTTTTCTGTAGACGAAGCTTATAACACATAAGTAAAAGAAATTTCTTTGAATAACAAACATCGTACCTATTAATATTACAAAGAGGAAAGGTTCGCATTTTCATTGGTTATGAATAAATACAAAAACTACGATTTAAAAACAATACTTACTAATCATGCAATAAGAACATAATACAAGAACATAAGCTGTATTAATCGAGTATTGGGTATTGCTTATATTAAATATGACAATAAATAACAGACAAAAAAATGGGTAATAACGAAGACAAAGCCATAATCGGAAATCTACACAATAAATATATATAACTTTGTAAAGTTACATCTCCATTATAAACAATGTTATACTCATCACTCTAAACGATATCCATGTCACTTACTTGTAGATTTGATAAGTATTTGAATATCGTCCATAACCCGATAAGTTTCATATAGCACTCTTAAATTAATAATTTTCGTTTATCTCCTCTTCATCCACACCTAACCTTTCGTATTCGTTCGGTGTACTAATAAAATCAATTTTACTGCATCCGAACATCGCAAAACTGAATATTTCATGGCTACACGCTCTGCTACAGCGCCGACGCGTGCTACGACGCCGACCTGTGCTACGGAGCGCTCACTTATCCGCAATATGTAATTTAGCCGTTCATGGGGCGACTACAAGCCCGTAAACTGAAGTTCCCGGTTTGCAGTCACGTATCTTCATCTTGCTAGAACATAAAGCATTGTGGACAGATTTAGAGGTCCTCCTAAGTTCTGTTAAATAAATGGTGTGTATGTTGAATACTTATTAAAGTAATATATTACTTTTACAAAGCATTCGACTACAACATCTAAAATATCAGAAGCTAATTTCGCTATCTTCCGTAATAATCAAATACGATACTGTCAATATCATAAACTCCGTAACGCTATCAAAGCTATTAAAATCCCTAATTAAGTCTCCCTTCGGACTGTTAAATGTGGACAGCTTCAGTGATACGTTTATGAGAGACGAGAATTCATAATGTTTGCTACTATCTGATACTAACTTGTGACAGAGGCTGTAACAGTGCAAATACAATATAAGCTATAATACATCAGAATAATACATACTATACACAAGCTACAATTTATAAAGATATTATGAATTATTCAAAATATAACGATAAGTGTCCTGCGCAGACAAAGTCGCGGTCACCGCTAGTATAATATACTTTTTTGTAAATACTTCGTATTAGACGCAGTGTTATCCTAAATTCGATTTCGATTTGTTTCGGTTCTGTTAGAGTTCCGGTTCAGCAGAAAATCGTTCCGGCTCCGGTTTACGATTGGGAAAAACCGGTTCGTTTCGGTTAGGTTTCGGTTCAAACCCTTGTTTATAATAACGTTAGCCAATTCTCGTTATCAAAAATCATCTTTAGTTCCGAAACGCGTTCCTGTCGAAAAAAGAACACCACCAGTATTAGACGGTTCTTTGCGTGCTTTTGAATCCATCAGCACAGCTCGATACAGCAAGCCAGACCGCTTAATGCGGACGATGACAGCTGCAATATTCCATACACATTAACATTTATGATTATGTTTGCGCTAGATGAATTTACACACCTCGGCCACTCTAGTCTAAATGCAACTGCATCCTGAACTCTATCACCTTGCCATAGAACCGTCTGCAGCGTTCGTTTTATGGCTCCCGAAAAAGTTTCGAACGCTCAGTTGGATCGGCAAGTTATTGACAAATTTTATTGTTTCAATAAAAGCCAGACACGTGTAGCTCTCGATTTAGTTCACGGTTTTTATTGAATTAAGATGATGAAACTGAATCTTTGGTCGGACTTAGCATCTGTGTTTGGGGTTGGAGTATGAAATTGCTATTTTGTATGGGGATTTCAAAGAATTTGGCTTATTCCATACTAAGGCTTTCTTTATTTATTTTATAACCAATACAAGAGAGCAAACTTTACGATTGATCCAAGTTTATTCCTCTAGGCCATTCCTTACTAACTGGCCTATTCATTTTTACCTTATAGATTTCTTTCGTCCACCCTTTTTAAAGCATTCTCTTCTCAAGTTTTACCCTTACATCTTTTTTCACACAGTACATTTCTCTTGTCACACTATTTCTTAATTTATCCTTCATCGTCACTCGATGATTGATAAAGTTGATTTTTTTGGTTTTTTATAGATTATGTAAGTTGATTTATTTGGATTTTAATGATTATGTAAGTTGATTTCTTTGGTTTTTTAAAGATTATGCAAGTTGATTTTTTTGATAACAATAACCAATACTATTCAGAGTTATGATAACCAAACATAAAAAAACCAGTTGGGCATCCTATATAACCTATTTCGTAATTTATCCTTTATCGTCACTCGAACGGAACGAACTAAAATAATTTTTATTTTTTAAAGATTATGTAAGTTATTTTTTGATAACAATAACCAACACTATCCAGAGTTATGATAAACAAACATAAAAAAAAACAATTAGGCAACCTATATACCTATATGCTCTTTGTATCGTTTTGAGCCTCCTTCCTCCCAAAACCAGTTGTAATAACCCTTAACCAAGTTAAATATCTTCCTATCTTTATTCCCAGGCGATGCTGTTCTACGCCCCCCGCTGGCTCTGGAAATCGTGGGAGGGCGGCAAGATCCGCGCTCTGATGATGGACCTAGACGTGGGCGTCTGCACGGAGATCGAGAAAAAGACCAAGAAGAAACTTATCCTGGACTATCTGTGGGAGAACCTGCGCTACCACAACTGGTGGGCGTACCGGTACTACCTCTGCGAGGGGCTTGCCTTTGTCAACGTCATAGGTAAGGAGAGTTCTGACTTAAACCGAAATGTAATAATCTCCTAACCAAGCCGGCGGCTCATCCATTTCAGATCAGTCTGTCATTTCAGTCACAGTGGCTGATTACAATAAAACCGTTCAAGTGGAACGAGTTTGCTCGGAACGTTTTAAGGTGTTTAACGAACACCCAGGCGTGTAACTACATATTTGTGGCGTTATCACTAGTTACGATGTTAATTATTATTTCGGCAACTCTGAAATGGAATTTATAAAGTAGATACTAAGATTGCATTATCCCAACTAATATTATAAATGCGAAAGTAACTCTGTCTGTCTGTCTGTTACGCTTTCCCGCTTAAACCTCGCAACCGATTTTAATGAAATTTGGTACAGACAATCATTAGACCCTGAGACAGAACATAGGCTACTTTTTATTTCGAAAAAAGGGATGAAGGGGTTGAAATAGAGGTTCCAAGTTTGTATGGGATTTCTCAATTTTAAAAGATAAAACTATGAAGCTTTATATGTAAGCACTTGATAAGAAATCATTAAACATTTGTTCTAGCATTTTTGAAATTTCGACCAGCTAGGGGGTGAAATAAGAGTTGAAAGTTAGTATGCAAGTTCGTCAAATATCACCTCATAAGAAACAAAATCGTTTGTTCCAGCATTTTGACATTTTTACCAGTGTGGGGGTGAAATAGGAGTTGAATTGAAGATAAGAACCACATACTATGAGTCTTACTACTTTAGACATAAGGGACCAGGATTGAAAAAAAAAAACTAGTAAAGTACATCATACATTTTTTTAGTTTTATCACATTTTACTACTTTGAAAGTATCTCTGGCACAGACTATTCAGTTTAGAAAAAAAATGTATTAGAAACCTCAATATAATTGTATCTATAGATACACCACACGTATGAGTTAAATGAAAAAAAAATGAGTTTAAGTATGGGGAGCTCCCAAAATTTATTGTTCTTTTTTTTCAATTTTTATGTGATAATAATGCGGTTCACAGAATACATATACTTATCAAGATTCAAGAGATATACTTCTGATAGTTTTTGAAAAAAAGTAGCTGTGGCGAACATACAGATAGACATAACGAATCCTTAAGAGTTCGGTTTTTGCCATGTGGCTACTGAACCCCAAAAATGTATTATTTGCAAGTGTGTTATTTATAGTGTAATAGTACATGCATCTAATCAAACACTAAAATAAATGCTAAATCAAATGGATCTCGAAACGTTTCTAATTTCGCCCACCTATCTCATATCTGACAACGGACAGGGTTGCTTAACTTAAGTAATTGTACGCTGTAGCACAAATGCCAATACACTATTATTACGGCCTCAACAGAGACCTTGGAGCAGCGGAGAGACTTTGGCTCTCTGTGTGTTCTTTATAGGCTCTTTAACGGAGAGTGCTCTGAGGAATTATTTGCAATGGTGCCTTCGTCACCTTTTTACCATCGCACCACCCGCCACCGCAGTAGAGTTCATCCATATCACCTGGAACCGATCTTGTCTAGTACAGTTCGGTTTCAGCGTTCATTCCTTCCGCGTACATGCAAACTCTGGAATGAGCTCCCAGCTGCGATGTTTCCTGAGCGCTACGATATGTCTAACTTCAAACGAGGCTTAAAAAGAGTATTTCTCTCCAGGTAGGCAGCGGCTCAGCTGTGCCCCTGGCACTGCAGATGTCCATGAGCGATGGTTACCACTTACCATCAGGTGGGCCATTTGCTCGTCTGCCACCGTATGGAATAAAAAAAATAAAAAAACTACCCTTACATTACAATTTTAACTAATAATAGGTTAAGGACCTATTATTTGTAAATATTGGAATTATTATTTTATGATATTGCAAATATTCAACTCAAATTTCCAATACAAGCTAATAAATTTAAACGCCATTTAAAATATATATTTGTGCAATACTTTTTAACCCTTAAGTTTTAGTTACAATTTAATCTAATTAAACGGAATATTGTTTGGAGTTTTCAAATAAAATGCAATAACAAATACACACACTACCATATATTTTTTTTAATAATTGATTTACCAATTAACATTTTAAATAATTTCAACAGGTAACAATTGCTTCAAAAATCAAATAAATGTATTTTTGTTTTCTTGTAAAAAATATTCCACACACAATTCCCTCCCACACTCGGCACGCCGCACTCGGCCCTCTTAAAAGTCCTTTGTATCATTTGTATATTTTTTTATAAAATATAAAGGTCGCAAAATGTTAATAAATTTAGACAAACGAAGCAGCAGCACGTTCGGAATCAATCCTTGTTATTACTTATCTCACGCCAGTCAGAGCCCACGGAACTATTTTTATAACTTCCCCACCCGCGTATAATGCAAAACCTATTTAGGAATGCCAGGTCGTCTAGAGTTCGGGCTTGGATAAGCGGCCTAGCGAGATCTGCTATTTTTACATTGGCTGTTCTTTTATTCCCCTCTGCTTTCTAATGGATATGGCAAAGGCGTATTTAGCTGCAGCCGACCAGAGAGAACCGCAGTCGAGAGACAACTTTTTATTCGCTTTGTGCGGATTTCCTATGTATCTAAATAAGGTTCATACATTGACGTACTTTTATATTCGGTACGGTCTATTGTTGTGAGTAGTGATTATTGTTTGCAAGAAACTAGTCACTTTAAATCATTTGTCAAAAATACTGTTATAAAAAAAGGTTATTATAATGTTTAGGATTACTTAAATGATAAAAACGCTTAGGTTTCATTTTAATAACTCAACGCTCACTTTTGCTAAATATTTTGACTGTAGTAAATAACGTAATGAAACTTTTTAATGAAAAAAAAAAGCTTTTATAGATATAATATGAACTTGTTAAAGTTTTTAAAGGAAGTTGGGTTCAGACTATCTGCGCCTAGCTTCTATTTGACGACTTTGTAAAAATATAGGTAGAAAAAAAATTGCCCTTGCTGGTTCTTTTCAATGCCAGGTCTTCCGCCGTAGACCTGTGAACCAACGGCGTGGCTTCTTTAACGTACAAAACTGATTGTAAAAATCCTATTTGAAGAATTAATTTTTGAAAGTTCTTCATGCGAACCAGTTTTGTTGATCAAAAAAGCCTTAAAAAAATCAACATCAAAATCGGTCCAGTCGTTCTTGAGTGTTAGCAAGCCTAACGAACAGTAAGTTAATATAACATTATATATTAAATAAAATCATATATTAAATAAAATTAAGTTACTCCTTATTACGTCAGCTACCTGTCAACAAGTCCCGTCAAAATCGATCAAACAGACTGACAGACAAACGACACTCCAATTCTTTAATATATATATATAGATAAAGAGTGTTACAATTTTACGAATAATTGAAATAATGTGTACTGGCAAATAAAATAGTGCATTGCGGCGGAAAATGCAAACAGCTGAGCTCAGTGGCATATTTGGCACCGGCTCCACAAATACCTTGTGATACAAATGCAAAGCTACTGAAAAAGGCTAAAACACGAACAACACTGCAATTTTAACGTATCTGACATAACGTACGGTTGCTAATTTATAATAAACGTCAAGGGCTTACGTTATAACTCATTTAGATAGTATACAGATCTCGACTTATCACTACATGGTATAAAACTTTGTCGCTTCCTATATCCCTATGTATGCTTAAATCTTTAAAACTGCGCAACGGATTTTAATGCTCCTAATCATGGCAAGGTCTCTTGGTCACTGAATGTTTATTTCTTTTGTTTCACAATCAATAGAGTACTTCCCTCTATATTAGAAAAGATCTAAAAGCATATAACTATGATAGCTTATGCATTAAATAGTCGGAACCATTATGTTTAAGTACATAAAATAACAAAAATGATATAAAAATGAGTTTCAAAGTATTCACTTTTTTAATCTATACGTAAAACAAGAGCGAAACATAGGCCGCCATGTCGTGACGTCATAAGGTACTGTAAATTTATGCGTGCCAATGTCATTATGAATCATAGTACGTATAAAGCCGCAAAACAATAAAAAAGAAGTTTGTAGGTTGCTTTTTAATGTAAGAGAACGTTATAAATACGTAAGTTAAATTGAAATCGCACGTGAATCACACTATGGAAAGCAGTTTTGTAAAAGGAGATAGTACGAATTTACCAAAAATAAATGCATTAATGGTCGGAAAATCCCGAAATTGTTTTGCCGAGTTACGGAATATTAAAACATCGATGTCAGTATTACTCTTTTATTATTATTCCTTTATTAGTTGCTTATATATAAAAGATAATAACTCATTTTTAAATTATGAATATAATAATACATAGCATCAAACATAGAGCTTTGTTTATTATTTACATGCCGTATTGACGTCATCGCTACAGAGTAACAACTCGTGCGTCGCCTTCATCTAATTACGCGCGAAATTTGAAAATATTAAATTTTAATGCAATTTTTATAGTACTTAACGAGTGTATAAAATTTTCATATTTTTACTATATGGTTTACTGACAGGCAAGGATCAAATTAAGATTCTTTTCAAAAAAGAGATTAATTCCCTATTTTGTATAAATAAATACACGTGAATACTCCTCTATGGAATGGAAATTTTTATCTATTAAATATGTCTATGGAAATTGTCTATGGAAGTGATTTTACCAACAAGTATTTAAATGCGCAAACCAAAGTACTTTTTATTATCACTACCTAGTATAAAACAAAGCCACTTTGTCTGTCCCTATATCCCTATGTATGCTAAAATCTTTAAAACTACGCAACGGATTTTGATGCGGTTGTTTTTATACATAGACTGATTGAAGAAGAATGTTTATATGTATAATAGCATTGCACCCGTGCGAAGCCGGGGCGGGTCACTAGTATTATTATAAACGTGACACTTTGTATGGATGGATTGTTACTCTTCGCGTAAAAGGTACGAAATGAGTTTAAATGGAGTTTAGATTAATATAGCTTGTAGCTATAGGATATAGATTATATAGGCAAAGAACAGCGTCCATACAACATATTCAGTGGTATATTTTAAATTTACTTTTTGATTAATTTTTTCCTGTAAGTTCGAATTTGTTGCTTTTTTATTATGCTTTAAAACTGAAAAGCAAATATATTATGCGTCAACAGCCATCTATGGTCAAATGTTGCTAAACACAGGAACACTAATGTTAATGTTATTTAAATATACTTAATCAATAATAGAAATAAGTTACACATAATATATTATAGAATTAAGTTCGGTACCAGCGGAAGATCAGCGTTAGCCGCACGGTTAGCAACATGCTGAGCTGGGACAATTTGGGGCAATTTTAATGCATTTGGTACCCGTTCAGTTTGTTTGTTTTGCTGTCTCAATAAAAATATTTTCTTTCTTCTTTTTTTCTATATACAATTTATAAAGGTACTAGCTAGTCCCCGCGACTTCGTCTTTTTTTTATAGGATAGGGCCGCAAATAAGCAAACGGATCACCTGATGGTAAGCGATAACCGCTGCCCATAAACACCCGCAACACCAGAGGAGTCACAGATGCGTTGCCGGCCTTTTAAAAGGGAATAAGGGGAATAAGGGGGGTTGGGCCTCAGGTACCCTCAATCACTCGGCGAAACACAGCGCAAGCGCTATTTCACGCCGGTTTTCTGTGAGGCCGTGGTATCATTCCGGTCGAGCCGGCCCAATTAGTGCCAAACATGGCTCTACCAGGTAAAAAGTCTGCATAGATAGTACATTTTTCCTACTTACTTGACACATATCTTTGGTGTATATTAAATGGTAGCATATGTGTTATTCTGACATATAAGCTACATTATTGTAAGGTTTCATTAAAATCCATTTAGTAGTTTTTAGGTTATAGAGTAACAAGCATTCATCCATAATTACAATCCTTCACGTTTATAATATACTAGCTTTCTGCCCGCGGCTTCGCCCGCGTGGATTTCGGGATTGGGTGTATAGAGGGTTAAGGGTCATAGCTTTTGCCCACGGCTACATATACGCGGAAGTCGGTTTATGGTGCGAAGATTTTATCGCGCTTCCCGTGGGACTATCCGTTTTTTCCGAGATAAAAAATGCCGCAAAACTCCTCAAGAATCACTCTATCTATTGATGAAAACCGCATAAAAATCTGTGGCAGTAGTTTTTGAGCGAAGCCTTTATTGCGCATCCCGTGGGATCTGTCGATTTTTCCGGGATAAAAAGTAGCCTATGTTACTCGGGGAGAATGTAGCTTTCCAAAGGTGAAAGAATTTTTTAAATCGGTCCAGTAGTTTAAGCGTGAAGAGGTAACAAACAAACAAACAAACACACTTTCGCATTTATAATATTAGTTGGGATTATTTATTATTATTTATGTAATGTGTATGTAATATATCTATTAATATTTATATATTTGTGTTTAATATTTATGTATTAATAATTATGTATGTATTATATCTATTATATATATGTAAGTATGTATATACTGTATAGGTGTTATCTTTTAGATATACATATTGTTAAAATAAATATTTAATTAAAAATTAATACTAGATTCGAATACAATTGAGTCATCTCACCATTCTACTACTTCCACTACTTAGGGCTGACTGGAAGAAATCTCTTTTAGAGATAAGTCCACCTTTTGTTTACTTTAGTCTTAATAACAATATGATTTACTACATGTACAATAAAGTGTATAAATAAATAAATAAATAAATAAATAAATTAGCTTTTGCCCGCGAATTCGTTCGTGTGGATGTTTTTTTTACGACCTCGCATTAGAAACCTCAAAAATTGTAGCCTATGTGTTATTCTGATGTATAAGCTATATTGTGGTAAAGTTTCATTCAAAACCATTCAGTAGTTTTTACGTGAAAGAGTAACAAACATCCATACATCCATACTTACAAACTTTCGCCTTTATAATAGTAGTAGGAAGTAGGGGTTGTGTGAATTGGGTAGACGACAATTTTTTTAAATTCTATTTATAATTAGAGTACTCCTTCAACTGAGAAATATTGTTGAACCAACAGTATACCTGCGCCTATTACTTTTGAAGATACATCGACATATCTGCGGCGCTATCGCGGATTGCTCAAAATCACTCCATACTAAAGACACTGTAACGTCATAATTAAGTAAACTCGCCTAATTTGTATGAGCGTATAAGCAAATATCAAAATAACTTTGATATTCGTATGTTTATAGGTACCTATACTTTACCTATATATAAAAAAAATGTTACATTTAAAGTGAGAATGCCAGAAATGTGTTCGTTTCATTGGAATTACGTAAATAATAATTGCACATTTTATTGAAATCTAAAAACAATGTAAATAAAAAGTTTTACTGAAATTTCTATATTGACATACTTTCACGAGATATAAATTGCTCAAATCAGATTATTAAAGTATAAAAACGGCAATAATCAGTTGTAGTCGTCTACCCTATTGTCCAAATTATGACGTTATGTATCAAGTAACTAAGAAAAATCTACCATCTGTGCAGAGGAAGTCGCCGGCATCGGCTAGTATTAAATAAATAAGCAACATAAACGAATATTTCAAAATTAACATCACACACACCTAAAAACAATAACATAATGGATACGGATGTATAATGCTACTCGGAATCATTGGCGCGAGCGGTCCGCCATTTTGTGTTATGTGTACACAATAAAATGGCGTCGTCGGTAAGGTTTTATGCCCGTTTTAATCTGAACCTTTATGATTTACAGTAAAGGCTAGTTCGATATTCAGGGCAGGGGCCGCGACACATGGCTCTCTGATATTCCAAGAAACATCTTGTCAGGGCTGTGTGGAGCCGCAGAGTTCGAGAGCAACCCGCGATATACTTATTGCTATTTTTAAATAAGAATTTATTAGTTTTATTTATGTTATGAAAATTTTACTCAAAATTATGATATACAATTGGAGTTTCTTTGCATAATCGATTCAGGAATAATAAAATTTGCAACAAAAGATATAAAATTTGCACCGAGAAAGCCCGAAGAATTATGAACCTTAACCGGAATAGATTGCTAGCCTTCTCATAAGATGAACCGACAATCTAGTTAAAATCGCAGAAAGGTACTAGACGCTAGAAGCACAGGTGTGGTGAAATAATGATAAGACGAATTAGGAAAGACTTTTAATAAACTTTGAAGAATTTGCTAATTTTTAGTTTACTTACCTCAAACGAAAAAACGACACCCTTATACTGCGGGCGGGCGAGTGGAACCGCTACGATTATAATGGTGATCGCAGACTGACTCTCGGCGATGTTGCGAGCTTCGTTATTGCTTGAATTTCGGTGTGATTTTATCGGATTTTACGTAAACATATACATATATTTACAAGTTTTTAATATTCGATGTTGCCACTTGCATTTTCACGAGATAAACGCTGTTCTGGCCGCTCATTTAATGGCCCTACGCAAGGAATAGCGCGCCGAGCAAACTGAAGTACGCGCCAGTTTTTGTTATTGGAAACGCAGCGAGAGTACCGCGCGCAAACAAATGGAGTTATAAAATACACAAATCATCATTGAAGTCAGTATAAATGGTTGACTGCAAATATTAAAAAATGCATAAATACCAATAAGGACTAAATATTAAACCCGCCTCTGTAGCTTAGTGGCTGAGTAATCTGTCAGTTAATCGGATGGCGCAGGCTTCGATTTTACATGGAAGCAGAATCTGCTTACTTTAATTTAGCTGTGTGCACACAGGTTTTAAAATGTCGCCAGACCAGATAATATTATATATTTGTATGTATATATATATATATATATATATATATTATCTGGCATTGTACGTCTAATTATTGTATTTTAAAAATTTCGGTGTGCAATTTGCAAGATTCACACTATATAAAGAAAGATTGATGAAATTTCAAAGAATTTTGCTTAATCCATACTAACACTTTCCTTATATATTTAAAGTATATAATTAACAGTTCTACAAAAATAATATATAGAGCACACGCAATTATCTGGTTTTGTGCGTTTCATTCTTGCATTGATGTATGTTTTAAAAATGGTGTACAATTACCAAAACTCATACATGGACAAGATTTCGTACTGAGACGGTGTTGACAACATCGGATAAGTATAACAAATTGCTGAATCGCCACTCGAGCACAGAGGCGGGCGAGCTGTAAACGACATATTCCGAGACGTCTCTGTATTTTATCATAATAGGCACGACGTAGGTTTATTGCATAAACAAGACAATATGCGCAGTATCGACCATCAACAGAGAAATGGGGGACCGCGTCCGACCGACACGAATTCAACAGGGTTGCACTTTTATATCACAAACACATCAATAAAAAAAACAATAGTTTTGTGTTTTTAAAACAACACACCCTAGGTTTGTTTAAATAAATTTTAATACTTGTAATTCAAGTAATAATAATTGAACAACCGAGCGAGACACACAGCACGTAGTGGGTCCCTACTGCCCAGTAAAGCAGTCCCAACTGCCCAGTCGTTTCCCGAAAGAAAAACCTTTTGACAGTAGAATACTTCTAATAAATCCAGATGACGCACTGAGCGTATCGTTGACGATCCCGTACTCACAAGCGGTATTGAGCCCTTAAGTCTGTGGAGAGACTGTGCCTCTTTGTGTGTGTTCTATCACTTATATAACGGGTTGTGTTCCAAAGAATTGTTCGACATGATGCCCACGGCCACATTCTACCATCGCACCGCTTGCCATCGGCTGTGTTCATCCTCACATGCTGGAGCCTAAATGGTCACGCACAGTGCGGTTTCAACGAAATTGCCTTCCACGCACGCTCCGATTGTGGAACGAGCTCCCTGCTGAGGCTTTCCCAGGGGATTACAGTATGGGGTTCTTCAAAAAGGGAGTAAATGGGTTTTTAAAAAGGCAAAGCGTTTGTGATGCCCCTAGTGTTGCAAGCGTCCATAGGCGAGCATCACCGCTTCACAGAAGGAGACCACAGCCCTCCAACCTCCCTCCCCAGCATTGCCGCAATCAACGCTGGCGGAGACAGATCTTGCCCGATCTCTTCGACCAAGACTCGGCGTTCGGAGTCCCAAGCAGGGCACTCCGCCAGCGTGTGCTGGGCCGAGTCGAGGTCGGATGCGCAATGGTGGCATCGTGTCGTGTCGAGCACCTTATGGGAGGATCCACTATGTCCAGAAGTGGGTGTTTTCAGCTGAGATTATTGTTAGGGAAAAATTGTATATATAAAACAACGTTCTGGGCCCTGTTATCGTTGTTTGTTAAATGTTAAATAAATTTTTTGAGGTGAAAATCCCCAAAAATGACAAGCATATGACGGAAAAGCACCGTTAATAGGCCTACCAGAGGGTGTTGAACCGCTCCCTCACCCGAGGAGCGGTTGCTCTCACTGGAAGCCCCTTTGGCTTGATCATCACGACCAAGACTTAAGGCTGAGTTTGGTCAGTAGGTCTCATTGGTCAAGCCGCCTCGATCAGTCTCGAGACCGACATAAACACTGTGACACTTGGTTGCAGTGGTAGCCATAAGGGTCTCAGACTCTTCTCTCCTGAGGGAAAAAAAAACCACAGTGTGAGCCACAATTTGGTGATGACTAAAGAAAAGCCCTTTTTTTTGTTCCCCTGAGGAAAATGCATTAAATTGCATACCCCGGCTGTGGCGAGCCGGCGGTTATGTGGGGCTCTCCTCCGCAGAAGGGGGAGGCCTACCCACTAAAAACCTCAGGGATGGCCTTCCTCAGGCATGTAGGGAGCCCCCGGGAACATCAAGCCACTTCCGGGAACCCCCAGCCTCCGCTCCCTTGCCTAGAGGGGAGCCCTCCTCGGGGAGGCTACCACCCCCGGTCTCCTCCACCGACGACGCCCCCCGGCCACGGAAGGGGCGTGGTCCATCCCGGGTCGCCGTAGCAGTCGCGACTTCCTCGCGCCCGCCGGCGACCCGCGGTTTCGAAAAACCCTAAGTCGACCATAGGAGTAATTCCTATTCCCATAAATCTCTTCTCTTCAATATTCTCACTGGCATAGTTCTGTGATTGTCGCGTCAGTCTAGCCACCACGATGCAACTAACTACTATTTACTAGGGAGCGCGTGGGAGCAACAAGCGCGAAACAGGTTTTTGGCAAAAACAGTTCTGTTGTTTGATGATGCATTATTTTACAATAATATAACTTTAATTATCTGAAGATCAAGGTTAGAATTGTCCCGCGATTTCTTTATCAGCTGTAGAATATTAAAGATTGACTATAATGTATATTTACGTTGTTCCAGGCCAAATGTTTCTCATGAACCGGTTCTTCGACGGAGAGTTCATGACGTTCGGCCTGGACGTCATCAAGTACATGGAGTCCGACCAGGAGAATCGTGTGGACCCCATGATTTACATATTTCCCAGGTTTGTAGTCACAATGTATGCTACTCACAAGTAGACATAGAAATAGACATAGACATAGACATAGACATAACTTTATTTGCAACCTTGACACAAAATATACACCTAATATTATTAAAAATACGTAGATAACATTGTGCCCTAGTAGCAAACAGGTCTCGGCTCAGCGTTGTGCTTCACATAGCGCGAAGCGCTGATATTCAGCCGAAACCCTTTGAGAGGGTAAGTAAACCAGACAGCAGACACACAGAAAGAAACAGACAAACCTAAGCATACATATTACATTAATAAATAAAGCGCAATACGTGAATGTTTGACAGATAATATTAATATATATATATATATACACACATACATACATATACACATACATACATATACATATATACACATACAGATACATATTTCCCAATTAGCCATCAGCATACAAATGGAGAGTCGTTCATATGTTCTGTCTGAATATACATGAAGCATGTACCATTTTGATTTTACTTATTTTATCTGCTAAACAATGAAGAAATATTTATTTATAGCCAACTTTACATCATAAATACATTTACTTATAGTATTCAATTAAAAAACATATACAGCCAATAACAAAGTTTGTCATAATAACATCTGCAGGTAACGCAGTTAATTGTTATAACAAAACACATAGATTATAGAATTACAAAGACAATGTAGATGAAACAAAACTAATCATGTAAAAAAGAAGGGCCCAATTGTGTGTGTGACAGTGTATGTGTATGTCTGTAGATGTGTGTGTATGTTTGAATGTTACTACTCAGACATAGTATTGGAGAAATATTAAAACGTTATATCTCATCTCCATATATATCTGCATTATATTATGTATACTGTATTGATAATAATATATTTATCAAGCATTAACAGGTACAATTACTATATAAATAATAAACTAAATGTATCAAATTTTCATTACCAAATGTAAGAAAATTAAATACTATTGTTAAAATTAATAATGAAGTGGTAGAATTTGTAGAATTCACATAATTCTTGGGTATTACTTTGGATCCGACTTTGCAATGGGATCCACATATTGAGACCCTATCACATAGACTAAGTTATGCAACATATGCTGAAAAATAAATTAGACAACTTACAGATATTGAAATGGCAAGATTAATTTACTTTTGTTATTTTCAGTGTTATGTCCTATGGTTTATTATTATGGGGGTCAGCTGCTAACATAGAAAGTACTTTTGTAAAAAGAGCAGTCCGCGCTATTTATAATTTACGAGCAAGGGATTCTCTTTAAAGAGATTAGATTTATTTAAAGAGATTAATATAATGACTTTAGCGGGCCAGTATATTTATGAGATTTTGATTTATGTGCATAAAACTTGTCACACATTTCATACTAATTTTCAAATGCATAGTTTAAACACAAGAAATAAAAATAAACTTGCCGTTCCAACGTACAGGCTACAAAAAAACTAGAGGTTCGTTTGTGGGAAAATGTATAAATTTTTATAACAAGATTCCACATAGTGTAGCTGAATTGCCTTTACATAAGTTCAAGGTACATGTTAAAAAGACGCTAATAAGTAAGGGCTGTTACAAAGTCAATGATTATTTAAATGATGCCAATGCTTGGTGTCGATTTGAAGATATTACATTCTAAATTGTAAATATTTAAAAAATAAAAATAAAAATTTAATGTAAATTAATTTCAATATCAAAACTTATTAATTTCAATATTAAAACTTATTTTAATCAAAAATTTATTACATTAATTAAAATTTATTGAATACTAGCTTTTGCCCGCGACTTCGTCCGCGTGGAATAGTGACTTCCGGCAGATTTTTGGTTTTTCCCACATAGATCATGTATAGAGGAATAATTCTTTCATACATATTTTTTGTGTATCTTGAACCGTTTTCGCAGCGCACGCAAAGAAAGCCTTCAAAAATGAATAATTTTCCCCGTTTTTTACACATTTACCGCTCTGTCTTTGCTCCTATTGGTCATAGCGTAATGTTATTTAGCCTATAGCCTTCCTCGATAAATGGACTATCCAACAAAAAAAGAATTATTCAAATCGCACCAGTAGTTTCGGAGATTAGCGCGTTCAAACAAACAAACAAACAAACTCTTCAGCTTTATTATACAGTCAAAGCTCCTTATTCGCGCTTCCTTCATTCGCGTTTTCACTATTCGCGGATCAAAAAAATGCGACGCAATTCCTTTATTCGCGGCTAAAAATTTTATTATTCGCGGATCTAATAAAAAGTACGTACATAAAAATAAAAGGATTCCATATTGAGTTGATTGTTGGCTCTTGGTGGAACTTATTATACATCTTGAATAAAACTCTTGTACTGTTTCACTACTTTTTTTTAATTACTGTCGACCTGACCGGTTTCGCTTTACAGCATTTTCAAAGGTTCTAAGCAAACACAGCTGTTCGTGTTTACGCTTCTATCTAAAAATTTAATATTTTAAGATAGAAATATTTTTAGATAGAAGCGTAAACACGAACAGCTGTGTTTGCTTAGAACCTTTGAAAATGCTGTAAAGCGAAACCGGTCAGGTCGACAGTAATTAAAAAAAGTAGTGGAACAGTACAAGAGTTTTATTCAAGATGAAAAGGATTCCAATTTGCGATTTCTATATCAACATTGATTGTTATGTGACGATGTCTATAGGACGAAGTCTTATTTTTAAGAGGCAAATTGAAAATGCGACTGCTGCGTATTAGTCTGAATTAAAGAAGCTTTTAAAAGCTGCCAAGCAAGAGAATATTACATAATTCTTCAAACCATTATTTAAGCCTTAAGATAATGAATCAAAATATTCAAAAACTTCATTTAAATTGAAATTTTTTTATATATATATTTTTTTATTTTGTCACCTAAGAACGTATCTCTTATAGTTCCATACAAATTACTATTCTGTATTCACGGTTTCTGTATTCGCGGCATATTTATGGAACGTATTCCCCGCGAATAAGGAACTTTTACTGTATTAGTATCTATACTAATTAACGATACGAACGAACGATATTATAATAAAAACGGGGAAAATTATTCATTTTTGAAGGCTTTCTTTGCGTGCGCTGCGAAAACGGTCAAGATACACAAAAAATATGTATGAAAGAATTATTCCTCTATACATGATCTAAAAAAAAGTCCGCGACGGCATATGTCTATCTTTTAAGGTTTAGTCACAATGACCGTTTTTATGGTACCAAATTTGGTCGAAATATTTGTTTAAGTTGTATCAACATAATAATACTAAAAATTCTGCGGAAACTCGACCATTCCGAAAATCCCGCAAGAACGGGAACTATGTGGGAAAAACCAAAAATCTGCCGGAAGTCACTATTCCACGCGGACGAAGTCGCGGGCAAAAGCTAGTTGAATATATAATTTGACAATAATTTAATTTATTATATACAATTATATATATAATTATATAATAAAAAAAAACAAAATAATTTTAATTTATATATAATAATGATAATTAGAAAATAAACATTACTCGATTTACTAAAATGAAAGCTATACTTGAATAGTCATAATAACCTAATATTAATGACATTTTTACAAAATTACTACTGTTAATAATATAACCCACTTTCCTCTTTTCTACATTTTTGCAGTGCCCTACAGGGTCCATAGATGTACCGCTAACTTACTTTTACTATCCAACTATGTAACCTATGGAGGCAATAAAATTTGATTTGATTTGATTTGATTTATTTGTTTTCCAGTATAAATTGTAAACACATATGTACATTGTATGATAACGACATAATTTATTGTAAATATTGTTATTACTTTTGATAAAGCTGATAAGTTTCTTCGCCCATCCTTATCAGTTAAAAAATACGCCCTGAATAAGTGGTAGGGGAAAAAAATTGGACGATTCAAAAGAGCTTTCTATAAAGTCATATTTGGGTATAGTTAATTTTGATTTAGATTTTGACAAAATATGAATTTCATAATAAGATATCTCTTAATTTAGATGAAAAACCATTTTATAGATACATATGAATCGTATAATCAAATAGTACTAATACTGTTTTATTTCCTTTTACTTTTCAGAATGGTAAAGTGCACGTTGTTCAACAAATTCGGCTCATCAGGCGAAGTGGAAAGACACGACGCCCTGTGTATACTGCCGCTGAATGTTGTCAACGAAAAGATCTACGTATTCCTCTGGTTCTGGTTCGTGATCCTCGGGTTTCTCACCTTTGTCACGCTGCTGTACCGACTCGTCATCATTTTCTCTCCGCGAATGCGTGTCTACATGATGCGCATGAGGTTCCGGCTCGTCAGGCGGGACAACGTCGACACTATAGTGCGGAGAAGCAAAATGGGCGACTGGTACCTGCTCTACATACTCGGAGAGAATCTAGACTCGGTCATATTCAGGGATATAATGAACGAGTTTGCGAACAAACTCAACCACAACTACCAGCACCATATCCATGGTATGCCGGATGCGTGACCTCCGATTCCCGGGTGGGTGTTCCATACCTGACTGACGTCGTTGCAGCGTGATATGGACCCACCCGTTTAAGTGCACTCGTGATCGATGCTATCACAGCACTAAACCGGAGGTGTGGACCCAGTCCGCTGCCTTGAAGAACTCTCACCCACTTGGACAATACTTAAAAGTGTAACAAAGACTTCTTATATGAAACAATCAGTAATTGTAAGAATCATGTAACAGTGCAATTCTAAACACGCAATAATAGTTTGTACTTAATGGTTAAGAAAGTGATCTCAGGATGAATCCTATCGAAGGCCTTTGAAAAGTTAGCGATGACGGCTACCCGACTAGAATATTTAGTATTCAACTTTTAGAAGTATTTTTACTAATTGTTTCGCTGCTAGTAGTGATTGAAATGGCTTCTCTTTTTCTATTCTAGCTAATAAATAAATAATTAAGCACAGAAATAGCACATAATTCAACTTTTTTACACAATATTTCATCACTTTACCAAAGATTTGACAGAACAATAAATCTATATTCTAGACTAGATATAATAAAATTTACATTTACAGTAGATAAGTACGTCCTTCTATATAAAATGTATGTCCTTTATGATGGACCAGTACACTTTTGCGTGCCAAAAGACATATTACATTATATTATGAAGTGTCTACCATATAATGTTATTGTTTAATGTTAATTTTAATAAGTTTGAAATAATCAACTGTGTTTCGCTATTGAAGCTGGAATCAAGTCACAAGATTAAAATTTGTTTTTGGCAAGTTAATTGTATAATGAACGAAGAAAACGTTATAAGTAATGGTATTGTAATTATCCTTGGTATAACCTAACCACTTGTTAAATTAACTCTCAAGAATCTGGGTTCTAGATTTTATTGTAAGCCAAAAATGGAATGAACTTAGTTGTGCCTAATTCGTTACCTCGTGCTAGACGATGAAATTGTTGGAAACTTGTTGTGTTCGTATGGATATAGGTAGTAGATATAATGTGTAAAAAGAATATTCTTGAGTCAAAGAAGATGCGTTGTGAGACGATAAAGAATTGAGTGGAACTCACAATGTCCTGATTAGCTAATAACACTGCCATTTAATACTGTATATTATACACCAGAAGTAGCGATCTTCAAATAATCATTGTTCACTATTTAAATAAGGTACGTAAGACTGCAAAGCAATAAGGGGCTTCTAGAACTAGTGTTTCAGTAAAGTAATAAAAAATTAAAACAAATTCCTCCTGTGTTTTCTTTATGAGATCTGCTTTGCTTATGTTTTACTGCATGATAGCGATAGACAGGTATTACCACTTGTAGATTGTAAAGTGTAACTGCAATTATATTTTACAAAAACTTGTTTGACTCAAGAACTGTAATAATTGTTAATGTAAAAAGGTTGTTCAATTGTAAAATAAATAAACTAGAGCATACGGTAATAGATTTGCCGATATTGATAAAGTACATCACGTACGCGTTCCTAAATTTAATAATAGAAAAGTTATTGCATATATTAACATTTGACGATATAAAATGCTATTATTATGACAAATAATATTTAGCAATATTAACTCCTAATGAAATGCCAAATAACGTGCCAAAGACGCATACCTTAAACAATACGAAGAAGTAATCCAGAAACAAACTCCATTAAACTATACGAAATGATTTTGCATTTTGATTTTTGACCAGCATATGCTAGCGAACGAATCTCCACTAAGTAGTTACGTAGAATTAATTAGTTTTTGACCTTCATTCTAACGTACTATTTTGTGCTTAATAAGATGCTCCATGTGGAATCTCGACTCAAAGTGGCCCAGCAGTATCAATCAATAACCTAATTATCAATGTACAGAAGGAGTACTGGATAGAAACGGTTAAAATGATCTACAGTGGAGCTAGAAAACTGAATAGAATAGAATAGAATGGGTACGGAAAGAGCAGTTATTGTAGGCAATGCAGTATCCTTATGGAGATTGAGATTCCTTATATACCAGCCGCAGACTATATACCAGGGTCTGCTCGGGTATCTCCATCTCATCTATATGTATCCGGCGCAAAGGATAAGGCAGCGAAATAAAGGAGGCTTAAAATGATCTCATGTTCAGCAAAGAATTTAGAGTAGGTTCACCTAAAGTAACATTAAAATATTACTCCAGATATACAAAATGAATTAATGGATGTCACAGCCAATCATATCTTCTTATCGACAACAGTTGTTGGAATCACGTTTATTAGCAAAAGGTCGATTAATGTCTCAAGTTATTTGTTACGCGACAATTGACAATAAAAAGGTTTTATGTTATATCATGACAAACAAACAGACTGCCCACCTGATAGTAAGAATTCGCCTATATACTACATGTGATTCCTGTGAGATTCGCAAGAAAGCTGCCACTCCCACAAAAACCACAATGTAGTGTACATAACTTCGCCATCTAACAAGGCAAAGCGAACGCTGCTATTTTATGACAGAAATAAATAACCCTATATGGCCCTCATATTGTCTACATAAAGTCAAAAAGGCATTTCTAGAATTTCCCAATTTTTTTTTTCCCCTCTGGAGAGGAGTGGCTGAGAATCTTCGTGGCAACCTGCAACCAAGCGCCACGCTGATTATGTCGGCCACCAAATCGATCAATGTTTAATAATTAATGTATAAAAATAATTTAAATTTAATATAAATTATTTCTACATTCGAACAGTTTTTATTTAGTTCCGGATTGACGCACTTTGGGTCGCACTGTGAATAAGACGATAATTACATAGTTAGGAGATTGGGAAGCATTCATTTCCTTTGCGATAGATTAGTTTCCAAACATTAGATCTACTTGTGAATATGCTGTTATAGAGATCGTACAATGGAGATAATATTCAGTAAAGATCGTTTGTGATTTAATACAGAATCAGCGCGCAGAAGTCTAACTAACTAATTAATTTACCTAGAGCTGAATCTCGGAAACATATCGGCACTGAATAGTTCTACAGTCAAGCCTCCAAGCAGCAGACCCTTAACGCTAACATTACCTACATTTTAATCAAGCAATTTAATTATTTAAACTAATTTAGTTAGAACTTCCGTGGTAATTTGTCAGTAAGCCAATCTTATTTGCGACTTCGCATAAATCTCATATTACAACATCGTTTAAATTATACCACTTTAATTAACCTAAGTATACATTATTCACACAGCATGGCAAACGTCAAGATGTCCATCTTGGAAAATATGCTGAATGAGGTTCACAAAATATCAGGTTGGATAACGGGGAAAAACCAGTGAGAATTGAAAGTGAATTGGGACTGGGGGGCAATCGCACTAACAAATCGCAGCTGAAACGAAACCAAATCGTTCCACTCAACCAATCCGAGAGCTAGAATATCACGTCATCGAACAGATGACGTGATATTGTGGCGTTCGGATTGGTTAAGCCGAACGGTTCGGTTGCGTTTCGCTTGCGATTTATTAGTGCGATCGCCCCTCTGATCTGGTTCACGTCGCCCTGCATGCTAGATGCACTGGACACTCGTCCTGATTCCACTCTGTTTCTTCTTCCTACTTGTCGAGGTTGTACGATACGCGAATACGGTAGCGCGTAGTTCGTAGCTGATTTTCCACTTCCCACGTTCACGTTTAGGGGAGTTGAAACGCTCGACCCTAGGTACGATCAGCAGTCTGGAACCGTGTAAGTTCGTGATTTGACAACTCAGTCCTAATAAGTATAAAATTAGGGTAGGAAGTGAATGCAGTTGCAATTGTTTACCCTCGACACAAAATATCAAAATTGGGCTTTGTTATACGCAGGTGTTACGTATCGATTTTTAAATTAAATTGTCTAACGATTGAAACGAAAATTCTTAATTTATTCATATGTCAACATTCTATCCCTCAAAGAAAATTATGCCTTATTTCTAGGAAACTTTTATTGCCTGATGGATCGTAAAAAATATAGAAAGACGACTTTAGTATTTTTATAATTTAAATAGGCATTAAGCACGCACATGTGCGTTTTATAGACACAAATATTTTAATTGATTCTATAAAAATTATGATTCCAAATTCTTATTATCATATATAAGATAATTTTAAAAGTCCGCACGTGGTTTTTATATCATATTTATTATCACCGTATGATTGAGATTTGTTTAATTGCCTTAAAAAATATTTTATTACTCATCTTCAACGACCAGATGGATGATTTTATGACTGTGTCCGTGGCTTCGTCCGCATGGATACAATTCACCCTCTCGAAGGTTAGAATGTTGAAAAATCCTCTCTTACTTCTTTATAACGTATTTATTTGGATGAAATTTATTAATTTCATTATGGTAAAAAATCCATCGCAAATTGCTTTAATATCGAACTAATAAACCATAAAAAAGGTTATAATGGGTCAATCTTAAATTACCCTTATCATTACCCCCGCAGAATATCAGTTTCCCATTAGGGGTAATTTACTTCCAGGTTAAGAAATGTGGCTCCAGATTGTAACCTGAATAGTCAAGGTCAAGTCAAGGTCACAGCTGACTGATGAGATTTCAGTGCAACCAAACTAATAATTATTGGTGCAATGTATTTCACTGCATCACCATCACAGCTCATACGTCCCCACAGACGGGCACGAGCCTACCCCAAAATATTTTAGTGCAATGGAACCTCAATCAACCCCGCTGACCCGGATAACTTGAACCCTTCGAAACTTTCGATTCACTGACCATGGCCTTTTTTTTTTTTTATGGCCTTCTTCAGGCATGTAGGGAGCCCCCGGGAACATCAAGCTCCTTCCGGGAACCCCCAGCCTCCGCTCCCCGTCGACACAGGGGAGCCCTCCTCGGGGGAGGCTTACTACCTCCCCGGTCTCCTCCACGACGCCCCCCGGCCACGGAAGGGGCGTGGTCCATCCCGGGTCGCCGTAGCGGTCGCGACTTCCTCGCGCCCGCCGGCGACCCGCGGCGGCGCCGCAGCTGTGCTACCGAGCCCGGCGCCGCCTCCTTCGAGCGGATCGGCCATCTCCCGACCCCGCTCGGCCGCCTCCTTCTGGAGCATTACTGCTTCACAGAAGGAAGCCACAGCCCTCCAGCCTCCCTCGTCCACCAGCATTGCCGCAATCAATGCCGGCGGAGACAGATCTCGGCCGATCTCTGCGACCAAGACTCGGCGCTCGAGGCCCACGCGGGGCACTCCGCCAGCGTGTGCTGGCCGAGTCAAGGTCGGATGCACAGTGGTGGCAATGTGTCGATCCCTCCCGTCCTAACAGACCATGGCCTATTAGAACAAAATATATGAGAATGATTCCGGAATCATTTCTGTACATCATCGAACGCGACTGATATTCAAATGCAACATGCAAATAAAATTCAGCAACAAAAATAAAACACGATTTACAAAAATCAAAATCGTATATTTAACTTGAAATTAAACTTACAATATTGAAAAATTTCATCTTCCGATTCACCGTACGGTCCGGTACGGAACGCGGAACAATATCAATAAATAATATAAATCTAGTACAGAGTACACAACGATGTAGTTAGTTTGTGAGTTTATTCACCCGTTTGCTAAATCGAATTACACACTAAAACCGCAATACATAAGGTTCAAAGTCGTCTATGTATTGTGCTCACGATCTTGCAATATAGTAGTATCACTTAAAATAATAAGCTAGCCGCACACGATCCAGTTTACTTGACAGGTTTAGTAGTACATAAAAAGTATACAAAATCAAAATTACCTTTATTCAAATATGACTTATTAGAAAGCTCTTTTGAATCGTCCAATTTTTTTCCCTCACCACCACGAGTTACATGTAAAACTAACCCAATCTCTTATCAATCTTGACATTGCCATCCCCATGTTTTTACCATAAAATCAATGATGACAGTTGACTAAGAAATTTTCCCCCAAATCATACACTCTACTCAGTTCAGGTTCCATAAAAATATATATGTAGGACTTGAAATCTAGGACTAAACGTCTCTTGTGTTTGCATGCTTCCTAACTTACACAGCAACGAGTCATTTTTTACACAATGACCTTACAACAGCTCTTATGTAGCTAGGTAGGTTTAGTAAAATAACTTTTTTTTCATTACTAGACGTCAATAAATGCTGGTACAGCTAAATCTACTATATAAAAATAAGTCGGGTTTTCCTTCCTGACGCTATAACTCCAGAACGCACGAACAGATTTCCACGGTTTTGCATTCGTTGGAAAGGTCTCGGGCTCCGTGAGATTTATAGCAAAGAAAATTCAGAAAAAAATTTCTTATCTATAAAATGCCACTTTATAAATCTTTTTGACAGGACGAAGTCGAAGGACGGGTCCACTAGTGCTTAATAAAGATTCTTGTCTGAATAAAGTTTCTCGGCTACTTAAAATCAAAACATGGTAACTCCTTCCAACAAAAATGTTCAGGAGAGCAAAAAAACGGGTTGGCTACTTAAATTCGTTAGCCCGACGAAACCAGAAGAGATAACGATTTGGGTGTTTGACGAAAAGTTGAGCTATATGGTTGACATTTTACTTTATAATACTCGTAATCTTTTTGGAGTATAGTAAAGTCGCTCATAATTTTTTTTTTCGTAAATCTACCCAAATATAACTATAAAAACAGTACCAAAACTTAGTAATTTCGCTTTACTTAGGTTATCAATTTGAATTTAATTTTTGAAATTTCATTGATTTTATAATCGGCGCCAAATTCAAAACATAGCAATTTACATATTTCAAATTCATAACTTAGTAAGTCGCTTGAGATGCTAGGGTTTTAAATTTGTATTCTGACAGTTTAGAATTTGTACTTCAAAGAAAATTCTCGTAATCATGGCAAAAAATTTCGTATGAAACTGGGTGTTTTAAGGTCCACATCGTTTCGGTACTACCTAGTAAGTCGAAAAATGCCAAAAACCGTTTTTTTACTAGGTGTTACTAGATTTAGAATTTGAGCAGCCGAACTATATAAACCCTACATACCATCTACGTGTATTCGCTAAATATACACTTTACCTATATAAACCGACCATTAGTGTCAACTGTCAAAAAACCGTACCGTGTGCGGCTAACTTAATGAACAATAAGAAAATCAACTTATTTAATTACTATTACAACGGAAATCTTAAAAATAACTTTCCTCGGTAATATATACAAACATATACTATATTATATAATTCCATGTAATCAACCTCTCTGTACAACCTAAAACATCCAATATACAGACGCTACTTCCTTAATTAACACCATCAATTGATTTTGTTTTTTTTTTTAATCGGTTCTGTATAAAACGCATGGGATTTCATTATTCCTCCAACAATAATGTATAATTATTCGATGGTGTAAAATTATAGGCAGAGAACGCCCTAACACGTACGATTTGAACAAATTACCTTAGCACTAAAAATAAATGCGAACAGTTGATCACTTACTTGCTAGTAATTATTATTTCACTCCATACATAGAGGTGATTAGGGTGTGATGAAATATTTTTGATCGAGTTGAATACAAAATATTCGTCATTCATCAATGTCATGACAAAACTCACGTAAACATAGTCATATAGAAGATATGAAAGTGAAAGTGTGCGCGTATACATTTCTATAAAGAAAATTTGACAGCTAAGATCGATTAATTCGATAAAAAACGTAAAATTTGACAGGTTTTACGGAGTGACAAGGATGGATGCTTTTGTCGATCGAGAGTCTATGCTCGCACCCATGGTAAAATGAAAATTGCAGAATTATAAGTGTCTGGGATAATTGAAAATTAATTTCACACTTATTCAAAATCTTACAAACAAATATAAAATATAGATGTCGCAGCCAACTGGTTAAAATAGCCGTTCAATCAAACCTAGCTGTTTGACTTAACAACGGCATTCAACCATACGTCTAGTATTCGAGTCGCTCAAAACGTTCAACACTACAGCTGATTCAAAGGCCGCCGTCTAATTTAATTAGTTCAGAGCTCACCACCGAAGTGCTAAGTGTGTTTTGTTTTTAATATGGCGTCAACTAGCCGTCGTTTGTGATTGTTTTAAGATATTTTGCGGAAAGTAAGTAGTAAATATACGTTACACGTGTTATTAAAGACACAGAAATGATGAGGTCACTTACGAGTGAATCAAAATTTAAACAAATATTCGAGGAGAAATTACGGGATTATGAAATGATTCTTGCTTCGTAAATTATTGACTTTGTAATTTTTTCCTTCCTCAAAAAAGTCTTCCTATTCTCTCAAATGAAGTACTAAACTAATGGTCGCCTTAGTGAATTTGCCATTTAACCAGTTGACTAAGCGTCATCTAGCTGTAATGTTGAACGTTGCAATCAACAAGTCGGCTAAACGACGTATAGCTGTGTGATTGAATGACGTTGTTCAGTCAAAGGGCTAGCTGTTTGATTGAACGGCTATTTTAACCAGTTGGTTGCGATATAGACACAAAGAGTTACATAACCTTGCACGCGGATACGTGCAAGGAAAAAGATGTAACTTTACACCTTTTCAGTAATTTTTATCAGTTTAAAAAAAAATCAGACAATTAGGCAGATTACGTAACTATGTAACTATCAAATATTAATTGAAAGTGTAGTTACGTTAATACTTCATGAAGATAATTATCACATAGAATCTTGATAAAGCATTAATATTTATTGCTTTAGTTATATGCACTAACTGACAGATTCAAACAAACGTGATAGCAACAGAGTTACACTGCTGAGGCTGTGAAAAGGCTGTGAAGTACTTACTCGATGGGCACAAAGATAAATAAATAAATAAATATTTTTTTTACACTTAGACCAATTAGCCTAGCCCAAAGTAAAATGTGTAAGGCTTGTGCTATGGGATCTAGGGTAACGGATAGACATACATATATTATACATATATAAATAAATATATTTGATAGAAATATATTATAACATCCATGACTAAGGTACAAATGCTCGCATTCATCACGCAAACATCTGTCCCCGCCGGGACTCGAACCCGCGACCTCAGAGATGGCGATACCTTGAAACCGTTATACCGACCACTCGACTATGGGAAGTCGTCAAATATAAAGATAGTGTGACCATAATGTTTTTACAACCCTAATAGTGTTGTTATATTTAACAAACATCAGCACTCTATCACCCCAAAACAATGTCTTTGTAAAAAACTTACCCTAAACTGTGTTGCATACGCATATAATATAATATATAATATAATTGTGAACTACAACTATAAATCAACCAACTAAGAACCTTTCGATAGACAGTTCAACTCATTACGATATTTCGCTAATCGATTGTAAATTATTCGAGTGGAGAATCGATTAATCAGCGTTAAGAGTGTCTATTCTTTAAATCTCTCGAGTTTAAATTGACGGCGGTGCGAATCAAAACTTACTTAGAACCCGCAATGGTGGATTTTGCCTTACATATATACGTTTTCTAAGTCCATTCTAAGGAGGCGTTACGATTTTAAACCACATTTCACAGATTAAAATCAATGTTTGTAGAACTCCGTAGATTATATACAAGACACTTTGTATTATTTAAGAATTCTGATTGAACACGCTACACATTACAAAGACGTTGATCAACCTAAAAAACTGTGTATCATAAAACGTTATACAGATATTACGATAAATTTGTTTCAGCATAATTTTGACTCGTCTTAGAACAACATCAAATGAGCCAAATTAAAAAAAAAAACAAAACTACAAATAGTGTAGTTTTATTCTTAATAACGAAAATAAATAATACATAAATAAATAAATAATCTCCAGAACTGTCAGTAAAATACCAATTGCTTGCATGGAAACAGTGGACACGAATGCGAATAGTGAATTTTGGACCGCACCATTGTCATTGTGTCGATTTTATGTCAGAGATAAAAAACCCTTTAGTTATATATATACTGGGCGACTTTACGCAAACTTTTTTAATGTATTTCATTTGAGACGAAAATAAAGAAAAAAAAAAACTTTTTAAAAAAACACGCTTTTATTAAAAAGACTAAAAACCGATCTAAAAACTTGAAAATAAAAATAAAGTCACGCTTTTAGAAAATTTGGGTACATATCAAGAAAAATTTCTGATGACAAAAAGAAATGTAACTCAAAAATTTGTCTATAAAATTTAGCAAATTAGTCCAAGAACTCAATGACTATAAAAGCGTGGGGTGTTCAAAATTAAACATTAATCATTTAATGGTCTTAACATTTACACCCCACGCTTTTATAGTCATTGAGTTCTTGGACTAATTTGCTAAATTTTATAGACAAATTTTTGAGTTACATTTCTTTTTGTCATCAGAAATTTTTCTTGATATGTACCCAAATTTTCTAAAAGCGTGACTTTATTTTTATTTTCAAGTTTTTAGATCGGTTTTTAGTCTTTTTAATAAAAGCGTGTTTTTTTAAAAAGTTTTTTTTAATTTTTTTTTATTTACTACTTTTTAGATCAAATGTTTTTTAGTCTTTATAACAAACAAAAGTTTTTTCAAACGTTTTTTAGTCTGCGTAAAAAGCGTGTTTTTTAAAAAGTTTTTTTTAATTTTTTTTTTATTTACTACTTTTTAGTCTCGTGATTATTATAACAAACATAAAGAAATGTACATAATTGTTCAGAAAATGTAGTATTAGAATTAAACATATGCATTATATCAAATTCTATCTGTTTGCTTCATTGAACTAATTCTCATATTAAAAAGTTTTTAATTTATTACAACATAATTATGTATTTTTATGATTCGAAAATGATTGAATATTGTATTGTCATCTAGAATACACATGTAAAAAAATTTGAGCTCGATTGGAGCAGTAGAAGTGGTCGAAAAATCGATTACAAGATTTGATCATGACAAACAAACAAACAAACGGACAGAGTAAGTCAATAAAAAGCGTGTAAAAAAATATATGGCGTATTTACAAATCTTATGACACAACCTTCTGTGTTACACAAAATACATGCATTGGAGATTAGAGGCGCTTGGTCTAATGTATCGATACAGTGTATAAATACTTTAATTACATTTATTAAACGGTATATAATATACTTTGTTAAATATATAATGAGCATAGAGAAAACATAACACTGGTAGTTTACTATTGCCATTTCCATTCCCAAATCATAACACAACTATTCATTTCTACAGATCACTTGAGGGTACTCAATACTAACTGTGCTACTACGAAAACAATGCAGGTGACTTGTTTCAAAGTCATCATTTAGGCCCTGATATAGTTCCAACATTAATGATTTATAATTTGCGTCTATTGACTTCATGGTGTAGAAAAAGTTTCATATGCCAGCGGACGTAATAAGCTATTATAACACTCGTGCTGTCTATTGCACGGATTACGGAACTACACATTAAATTATCAACTTATTTTTAATTTAATGTCAAACGCATAGAGTTCAATGTGAATTAAAAAAAATACTATTGTGGTAAATTGACATGCTAGCATTTGTACAGTGGTTCTCATTACTGGCATAAGAAGTCATTTCGTTTATTATTTAATCTACATACATAGATTTGAAAAATAAAAAATATATAAAACTGCTTATAATAAAGGTGGTTAAAGATAATTAATTTTATAACACATGATATAATAAATATTACGTTAAAAACAGATGATTAGAAAAGATAACAGTAAAAGTTGATCAGCACTCTATCACCCCAAAACAATGTCTTTGTAAAAAACTTACCCTAAACTGTGTTGCATACGCATATAATATAATATAATTGTGAACTACAACTATAATCAACCAACTAAGAAACTTTCGATAGACAGTTCAACTCATTACGATATTTCATTAATCGATTGTAAATTATTCGAGTGGAGAATCGATTAATCAGCGTTAAGAGTGTCTATTCTGTAAATCTCTCGAGTTTAAATTGGCGATTCAAAACTTACGTAGAACCCGCAATAATGGATTTTGCCTTACATATATACGTTTTCTAAGTCCATTCTAAGGAGGCGTTACGTTTTTAAACCACATTTCACAGATTAAAATCAATGTTTGTAGAACTCCATAGATTATATATATACAAGACACTTTGTATTATTTAAGAATTCTGATTGATCACGCTACACATTACAAAGACATTGATCAACCTAAAAACTGTGTATTATAAAACGTTATACAGATATTACGATAAATTTGTTTCAGCATAATTTTAGACTCGTCTTAGAACAACATCAAATGAGCCAAATAAAAAAAAAACTACAAATAGTGTAGTTTAATAAAGGTGGTTAAAGATAATTAATTTTATAACACATGTAAATATAATAAATATTACGTTAAAAACTGATTGGAAAAGATAAAAGTAAAAGTTGATTAATTTAGTAAACTTGTGCTTATTGCTATCTGTATATTTTTTTTTATTCTATCGATTGATTTACTTTACCTTAGCATGTACGGTATCTAATAATTATATTATAATGTATATTATTGCATATTTATCACATATGAACAGACGTAAATAGATCAAAAAGCTTTTTTTTATTTATTTACTTGTCTTTGAAGATTCTGTAGAATTGCTAATGACCGACATAACAAAAAATTCCCACCCTGACAGAAGCCGAACCTCCATCTTTGATAGATTGTGTTGGAGTCATGATCTCTAGTCTACCGAGTCCTAATTGTACTCGACGATATTTCTACCGATTCGGTAGAATTATCGTTATGCATGTTACTGAATCAGTCTAATCGACGTCTCAACGTTGCTTCCACCCTGATAAGAAAGTATAGACTTTAACCGCTGAAACGATATATCAATGCTATCTTTACGCATTGGATACAGTTTCGATACCTGTCAGTGTTTTTTTGTTTTCCATTTTTCTATTATATACAAAAATATGTGTGCTAAAACTGTATAAAATTTATTTTGACAAAAGATTTTACCTAGATTTATTTTTACAAACATATTTTCATTGTAAATGTTATTATCGATTGTACACCTGGCAACACATCAAACTTTACATGTTAACCTTTAGACAACTCTAATGTCGCTCGCAATAGCGGCGGTTTTCGTACTGCACATGTAGAACTTGACTTGTTGCTAACAATGGTGTTAATACGAATTCTTAATAAACACGAGAAATAATTATGTTAATATAAAACGCAACACAGCATTACAATATCAACCTTAACATCTATACAATTAGATTTTCAGACTCTTCTCACAATTGAACGCTCACAAAACAGTATTGCTAGTAGAAAAAAATCTACCAATTTCGGTAGCTTTAACGTATCACGATAGTAACATTCTCAATCATGTAAGGCAATAATAATACGTATAGGCTACAAACTATCTTACGATTAATACAAGACATTACAATGATTAGATTAATTTGTGATGATTTTAAAAACTACAATGTATTTGGTCAAATAATTGTGATAAAAATATGTTGATGAATTCATGAAGTGATACTGGCAAGTCGTGACAATGAGACGACGCGATTATCTAACAACTAATCACTCTCGGGCTCAACATTGAACAACAAATGTAAAACTTAACAAAGAGACACTATAGTGGCACTCGATAATCAAATTACTCCGAATTCCCAAATATGGGATAACTACAAAAAATGAACACAGCGCATTAGAACATTCTGCCACAATTTGTCAATGTCGAAAAGACGAAAGTCAGACTAACATTTAAATACAACCTCAACTGGAAACGAATGAAAATCGATATCGAATCGAATCGATAATATTGGGCAACTATGTCTATATAATTTCAGAAATCTCAATTATTTCTTACCTTGTCTTGGTAATTACTATATCAACTTACTAATATAGAGACGACCAGTTCATTTTATATATTTTCATATATGAGCAGAAATACCAAAAAAATATGCAAATACTTCCAACACAATACTTTCCCATCCATTTCGATAAAATACATAAATTTTCGCTTCGCATTTCTATCTCGATAACAGAACTAATAAGGTTTCACGATAATACGTCATTTACAGACAATAAAGCTAGATTAGCAGTCGTACCAACATTTAAACTTTCTATACAGTGTTGCCAGTTCAAAACCCCCGAAAACACCAAATCTGAGGTTCGTTCATATTGTGCTATTAATTAATACGTAACTAAAATTTAAAATGATATGCATACATTGATTGTTATTTCTTCTTGATAAGGTCCGAGTCGAAGAGGCGATAAGTAGTAACAAATTGGCACAATGTCAATCCTGACAAATATATTGGTTGCCTAGTTCGGTTCCCATCTGTCATATACATTAAAAAAAAAATTAAAACTTACCTATTATTATTAAAAACTCGTCAGACATAACACCGAAACAACAATATTAAGGTCCCATCATTAAAATATAACGTCGCGATGCTGAGTATATAATTACTTACAACGAGTCATACATACAACCACTTAAACAAAGCATGCAATGGAATAGTTATACAGGCAGTGTCTTAGTTGATTCGTCGACGAGATTTTTATCCAATATTCGACCTTATGGCAAACACTTAAACACTACACTCTGATGGCTATCTATCTACAATATATTGTTAACTTATATCTATAAATATTCGATAAAAAGGCATCGTAAAATGTATACAATCATTCGGACTGTGACCACGCCCGATCGCCACTGTACATCTTTATCCGTCATAATTTAAATCATCAAATTACTTTAGACTTTACACTGATAAAAATAAAATTGTAATTATCTTTTCATTTGCATTTTCACATAGTAATGCAGAATATACAGTATAAAAACAAGATTCATTTAATACTTTCAATACACTTGTATATTAAATTGAGAAATGATACTCTATTTAGGTTAGAATAAAAGAGTACGGTACCACACAAATATGCCCATAAAAGATAAAAATATATGTTTAAATATTCATAGTAATTGGAATCGTATGAGAAACTAATGTCTAAGTTTCGTGAATGGCGACTTTCGTTGATTGACATTTAAAAATAGTTTATCTGTTACAATCTGTGTTACCAACTTAACGAACCGAATCATTTCTCTCCTCTACTAAGGCAAGCAACCCAATATTTAGTGTAACCTGTAAAAATAACTATTACTTGTTTGTACTAAAAAATAAATTAATTGAATCAAATTTCTATTATTATATGTTTCAATTAACTTCGTTATTACATATTATGTAAATATTGCAGTTTTGTTGAACAGTTTCCTTTAGAAAAAGCCTCTAAGTACTGAGTAAAGGTTTAGTTTTTATTTCCGTAACATATATTTTTTAATTATCACAAAACATTACAAGTGTGGTCAATAGAAGACTGGGCAATCCCTTTGGGATTCTATTTTATGTTTTTTATTAATGTGTTTATTATAAAGTAATGCCAAACTTTATTTCGCATCATATCTACTATCATACCTACCTATAATCAGAAAATATAACGTCATGTTAATAAGGCTACAAATGAAAAACTAATTTTAAATTAAACAATTCACGATAATTCGTTATGATACAGAGCATACATTGCGCTTTACACTTAACTGTTATGTTATGAGTGTGATATGAAACATTTCGTTTATAATTAATTGTACTGAAAACATCGTTGTATTATTAGGATGAGTCTGACAAGTGTACAAGGGACTGTAATTAATTAATCCGTAAAATTCCAAAGTAGGTATATACATAAGTCTGTGATAGGTCTACTTTGCGATAAGTCGAAAATTACAGCATGATATGATAATAAGTAGATAACAAAAGCATTATATATGCATAAGTATGGGATGAAGATATCAAATTAAAGATACAATCAAAAAGAGAACTGAGCGAGCGGTCTCGCTTTGATATGAGATACAGTTTATAAATTATTAGACATACGAGTTTGTACGAAAGTACGTAAATATTTACGTACGTACTCCGATATATCGGACATAATTCTGTATTTAGATTAGGTCGCTCAGTATCAGATCAAACGCATCAGCCTTAGAAAACCATCAGTCATAAAGTAGGTCTTTTTAGATTTTCTTTAATAAAATGTGTAGATGGAACACATTTTGATCAATCTTATTGGGATTAAATTATACACACCTTTATCAGCAAACAGTTCCGTGTTAAAGTCAGGGTCTCACCATGAGATTTTTCCTCCTTAATAGGCGGACACTTGTGTGTTGAGATCCCATTGAAATATCCACACCCTAGTAGGATGAAAAAGTGTAGTAGGGTGAAGTAATCCAGTCTTATTAAAAGAAATATGTGTTATGCAAGTTGTGATAGGTCTTCTAACTTGCATATTAAGCTAAAGATTGTGACATCGAGAGCCAGTATTTTTAGTGTAGTAATAATAAGACCTCACTGTCTCCTATCAATTTGACAAGTGAGTGCTGCCTGTCATCGCGACATATCTTATTTGTGAAGAGGTCCAGACTATGATAGCTCTTCTTTGTGATAAGGTCCAGACTATGATAGCTCTTCTTTGTGATAAGGTCCAGACTATGATAGCTCTTCTTTGTGATAAGGTCCAGACTATGATAGCTCTTCTTTGTGATAAGGTTCAGACTATGATAGCTCTTCTTTTTGATAAGGTCCAGACTATGATAGCTCTTCTTTGTGATAAGGTTCAGACTATGATAGCTCTTCTTTGTGATAAGGTCCAGACTATGATAGCTCTTCTTTGTGATAAGGTCCAGACTATGATAGCTCTTCTTTTTTATAAGGTCCAGACTATGATAGCTCTTCTTTGTGATAAGGTTCAGACTATGATAGCTCTTCTTTGTGATAAGGTCCAGACTATGATAGCTCTTCTCTGTGATAAGGTCCAGACTATGATAGCTCTTCTTTGTGATGAGGTCCAGACTATGTTAAGTATTCTTTGCGATAAGGTCCAGACTATGATAGGTCTGTGTGATAAGGTCCAGACTATGATAGACCTCCTGTGTTGCGTGATGAGTTAATATTGGAAAGAGTTATACAGTTTCGCGTTTAGGAGTGTTCCTGGGAAAAATTTTCTTATCAATTTTAGTGGTCAAACTTTAACTATTCGTTAGTCTTACATACAGAAGAAGTCATACCATGAGCGTAACCAGTCTTCTCAACTAATCTTATATGTGATGAGGTCCAGACTGTGATAAGTCTTCGGTGTTGCGTGATGAGCTAACATTACAGACAGTTGAAGGCAGTTCCGTGGTGTGATAAAGAGTAGGGCTTACTGTGAAGGGGTATCGTCAGGCGGTCACAGTGGGGATGGAGGGGGGAGCTCGTTGTCACGCTCGCCCAGCCGGCTTCTCTCCCAAGCGTTTCGCGAGCTCGGAGATCAACTCCCTGCAACGATAGATTTATTTGTATTAGAAATCTGTACATTAAGGTTCTTAGGCTAAAATTAGTATTTGCATCTCAAAAAAACGGATCTCAATCTTAAACCTTCAGAGACTTAAGCGACGCAAATACTTACTTTTAATGTGTTTGAAACACATGCTCTACTCGTTAATCTAAAATAGAATATACTAGCGACCCGCCCCGGCTTCGTACGGGTAATGTTGCTAAATACACTACAGAAAAACTGTGAACGCTGTATATAATCGTTTGCAATGTACGCGGAAAAAATGCAATTATTTACGATATCACATTAGAAATTTCAAAAATAACAGTATTTCTCCACTATTTAATGGATGTTATTATTAGAGATCGGATAATGGAATGCATATTTACCTAAAGTTAATTTTTGGCTCACAAATTATGTAAGCGGCTTTTTAAAATACATTTCGTTAAATAAAAATCCCGGAAAAATACGGGACTGCAAATTTAACGTAGTGATATTGTTTGAAAATTACTAAATTAGCACGTGGTATTTATTTTCAAAAGACCGAGAGCTCATATTACCGACTAGTTTTGCATTACCAAAATGTTCTACAGTACCGGAATTCCGGGATTTTTATTTATGGAAATAAATTAAAAAGACAGTTCCATACTTTGTCAAAAACTTTACTAACGAGGTAAATAAATAAACATCCGGCTATCCAATTCCGCAATCCCGGGATTTTAATTTAACAAAACAATAAAAAGCCGTTTCCATACTTTGTCTTAAACTAACTTTAGGTAAATATGCATCCGATCTTCGATCATATATTTCTGTAGATACACAATTCCATAGAAAATCAAACAAAATATCGACCCCGCGTCTATACATAGAAGAATAGATGTATATTATAGTACCAATTTTGAAAAAAGTTCTAAAGTGTCATATAATTTAAGCCAATTTAAATCTTAAGTAACGTAATGAAGTATGAAAATAAATCCTTGTTAAGGTCGTTACATATTATTATTATCTTCTGGTTTCGATGATATAATGATGCCGTGAAATCAGAAATGAATAAGACATATTTGAAAACAAATATATTGGATAATAAGCCCTTAATCGTTGCAATTAAGCACAAATTCATTTCATATAATAATGCTCCTACGTTCCATTTGACTCCGAATACTGTGCTCCCGTCTTATCGCATCCTACTTGAACATAGACAGCAGTGGAGATGCTTAGTTTTTTTTTTACACTTATATCTTAACAGTACGGAAACTTTTTAACGGAGATAATTTTTCTTGTATGGAGAATAGGCCCACTACAAAATGTAACGTTTATTAATGAGACATACGTTAAATAATTTCTTATTAACCCTAGATATTATAAGGAACATTAGCTTGTTTTTATCTAACGGGATCAATTAAAACATGAAGATTAAATAACCTAAAAATTCTTAGTGGTTAGTAGCTTTATTTTGATCTGTATTCAAATTGCTTTTTACGTAAATGCTATTTAACACTTTTTTATTCTTGATAAATACAATCTTCTTTGGCCACTATCAAACCAGTGTTTGGCCACTACCAACCAGTTTCACCAGTGCTGCAGTGCTCGCGGAGCGTCGAAGCGACCTCATGCATTTTCGTTAAAAAAATATAGTATAAACAAACCCCTAAATCGTATTTTTTTTGCATTCTAAATACGGGATACGGGAAAGAAAACGAAATGAAGCCGTTGGAAACGTAAACACAGAATTCGGTTGAAAACAAACCTACGTCAATTGGATGTCAGTGTAGGTACCATACTGTCTCTGTCAAAAATGATGACGCGTTCCGTTTCACGACGATACTGGACTGTCGAACTAATAGTTAAAATAATCTAAAATAGTATTAAAATAATTATTGAGAGTTAAACTTAATACTTTTAAATAAAATAAAATAGAAATAATACACAATCCTTTATCTATTATTATATTTATATTATATATATATATATATATTATGTGTATATATATTAAATCATCTTTCATTTTGATTTAAAAAACGTTAGTTCCTTTACCTCAAATGTCAAAAATCATTACTAAGCTTAATTAATTGATTTTATAATTCCCGTTTCATTTTTACTCATAATATCGTGCAATTACTTTTAATAATAAATTGACATTTTAGAGTTCAGTAATATGATAAACGTTGCCGTTTTCTAGTGGGCCTAAAAAAAAATTATCTCCTTTTAAACATAAACCAAGAAGTATGTAGAATTAGGTGCTAAGGAAAGTACAGACTTTATTAAGACAGGGTTTCTCAACCTTTATTTTGCCGAGCCTTACAAACAAAGAAAGCGGCAAACTAAAAAAAGAAAGAAAATCACAAAAAATGGTATAGGTGACTCCATCATTCCACTGACCTTTTTCTGAAACATTAGCTCTGTGCTATTTTTTCCTATGAGTGAGCCACTCAAGACAGAAAGAGATAGATGCGATGCGTTACGCATCGTGGCATGGTACGCAAGCGTTTTAAATTGATATTTTAGTAATACATAATATGAATAAAAGTGTTTTACTCATAAAAATGCGCTATTAAATTAAGATAAAGATATACTTATTGGAAGTATGACATTCCATCCTTCTTTTGCACTTTACGTGTCTCATTTTTACAAGTATAAACTACGCATTTCGGCATCGCTGACGTTATCAATCGCGCGTGGCCACCGAATGAATGAGAGCGAAACAAGGCACATTTACTGTTTGTGCCTTGTTTCGCCGGTACCACTTTTTAGACGGTAACTGTGTATCTACAGAAATATATGATCGAAGCATCCGATTATTCGATCTCCAGTTATTATACATATAAACCTTCCTTAAGAATCACTCTATCTATTAAAAAACCGCATCAAAATCCGTTGCTTAGTTTTAAAGATCCAAGCATACATAGGGACAGACAGAAGACGAATAGCGACTTTGTTTTATACTATGTAGTGATACATATTAAACTGGTAATATGAATGCCTATGTGCATAAATTCCTATGCTACGTTCACACGCGCGCGTTCAACTCGACATTCAACGTGCACATTCACATTCCCGAGCGTGTAAACGGTACGGCCGCGAACCGGGCGAGTGTCGGTTTTTTGGCAAAGTTCAAAGGATGAATGTGCGGGCGCCCGGTGACTGTTTTTACGCGCGCGGGCAGTCAGTCTCTCTCGCGCTTTCGTTAACATCCACAACCTTCTTCTTTGCAGTCTTTTTCTCTGTCGTTCATAATTTTGTTTCTTTTTCCAATAAAAATAAATTAAGCCAAAGGATATGGCAGCAAGAACACCGAGATCCTCGCTGCCCGCCATGCTGGCACAGACTGACACGACGCTGTGCGAGCAGCTTGAATTTTCGCAGTTCGGCAGGCAGCCCACGGGCTGCACGGCATGCATGTGAACATAGCACTATGTTTAATTTGGGACAACTTCCACTTGCTACAATTCAAACATACTTCCCTACCTTCCTCGATTTTCATGGATGCTCGTCGGTTACGGGTGACTCCTGACCGCGCCTTCTTTCAGTATATCGCGTATTTGATCCCAGTACGTATTTCTAGGTCGACCCCTACCAACTGACCTCATATCACATTTGCTTTACGTCAGTTGTTCCTTTCTACTTCTACTTTCTTTCTTGTAGAAAGGATGGATGGAAAAGCATAGAAATGTAGAAGGGAATCTTCCCTTCTAGATTTTCGTCACTACATCTTGTACTGTACTCTCTCTCATGTACTGTGGATAAGCACGTCCATTGGCCGTTCGCACTCACCTGTATATGAGAGGGTCCATGTTCCGCGCCAGCATGTACTGTGGATTAGCACGTCCATTGGCCGTTCGCACTCACCTGTATATGAGAGGGTCCATGTTCCGCGCCAGCATGTACTGTGGGTTAGCACGTCCATTGGTCGCTCACACTCACCTGTATATGAGAGGGTCCATGTTCCGCGCCAGCATGTACTGTGGGTTAGCACGTCCATTGGTCGCTCACACTCACCTGTATATGAGAGGGTCCATGTTCCGCGCCAGCATGTACTGTGGGTTAGCACGTCCATTGGTCGTTCGCACTCACCTGTATATGAGAGGATCCATGTTCCGCGCCAGCATGTACTGTGGGTTAGCACGTCCATTGGCCGTTCGCACTCACCTGTATATGAGAGGATCCATGTTCCGCGCCAGCATGTACTGTGGGTTAGCACGTCCATTGGTCGTTCGCACTCACCTGTATATGAGAGGGTCCATGTTCCGCGCCAGCATGTACTGTGGATTAGCACGTCCATTGCCCGTTCGCACTCACCTGTATATGAGAGGGTCCATGTTCCGCGCCAGCATGTACTGTGGGTTAGCACGTCCATTGGTCGCTCACACTCACCTGTATATGAGAGGGTCCATGTTCCGCGCCAGCATGTACTGTGGATAAGTACGTCCATTGGCCGTTCGCACTCACCTGTATATGAGAGGGTCCATGTTCCGCGCCAGCATGTACTGTGGATAAGTACGTCCATTGGCCGTTCGCACTCACCTGTATATGAGAGGGTCCATGTTCCGCGCCAGCATGTACTGTGGGTTAGCACGTCCATTGGTCGTTCGCACTCACCTGTATATGAGAGGGTCCATGTTCCGCGCCAGCATGTACTGTGGATAAGTACGTCCATTGGCTGTTCGCTCTCACCTGTATATGAGAGAGTCCATGTTCCGCGCCAGCATGTACTGTGTGTTAGCACGTCCATTGGTCGTTCGCACTCACCTGTATATGAGAGGGTCCATGTTCCGCGCCAGCATGTACTGTGGATAAGTACGTCCATTGGCTGTTCGCTCTCACCTGTATATGAGAGGGTCCATGTTCCGCGCCAGCATGTACTGTGTGTTAGCACGTCCATTGGTCGTTCGCACTCACCTGTATATGAGAGGGTCCATGTTCCGCGCCAGCATGTACTGTGGGTTAGCACGTCCATTGGTCGTTCGCACTCACCTGTATATGAGAGGGTCCATGTTCCGCGCCAGCATGTACTGTGGATTAGCACGTCCATTGCCCGTTCGCACTCACCTGTATATGAGAGGGTCCATGTTCCGCGCCAGCATGTACTGTGGGTTAGCACGTCCATTGGTCGCTCACACTCACCTGTATATGAGAGGGTCCATGTTCCGCGCCAGCATGTACTGTGGATAAGTACGTCCATTGGCCGTTCGCACTCACCTGTATATGAGAGGGTCCATGTTCCGCGCCAGCATGTACTGTGGATAAGTACGTCCATTGGCCGTTCGCACTCACCTGTATATGAGAGGGTCCATGTTCCGCGCCAGCATGTACTGTGGGTTAGCACGTCCATTGGTCGTTCGCACTCACCTGTATATGAGAGGGTCCATGTTCCGCGCCAGCATGTACTGTGGATAAGTACGTCCATTGGCCGTTCGCACTCACCTGTATATGAGAGGGTCCATGTTCCGCGCCAGCATGTACTGTGTGTTAGCACGTCCATTGGTCGTTCGCACTCACCTGTATATGAGAGGGTCCATGTTCCGCGCCAGCATGTACTGTGGATAAGTACGTCCATTGGCCGTTCGCACTCACCTGTATATGAGAGGGTCCATGTTCCGCGCCAGCATGTACTGTGTGTTAGCACGTCCATTGGTCGTTCGCACTCACCTGTATATGAGAGGGTCCATGTTCCGCGCCAGCATGTACTGTGGGTTAGCACGTCCATTGGTCGTTCGCACTCACCTGTATATGAGAGGGTCCATGTTCCGCGCCAGCATGTACTGTGGATAAGTACGTCCATTGGCCGTTCGCACTCACCTGTATATGAGAGGGTCCATGTTCCGCGCCAGCATGTACTGTGGGTTAGCACGTCCATTGGTCGTTCGCACTCACCTGTATATGAGAGGGTCCATGTTCCGCGCCAGCATGTACTGTGGATAAGTACGTCCATTAGCCGTTCGCACTCACCTGTATATGAGAGGGTCCATGTTCCGCGCCAGCATGTACTGTGGGTTAGCACGTCCATTGGTCGTTCGCACTCACCTGTATATGAGAGGGTCCATGTTCCGCGCCAGCATGTACTGTGGATAAGTACGTCCATTGGCCGTTCGCACTCACCTGTATATGAGAGGGTCCATGTTCCGCGCCAGCATGTACTGTGGATAAGTACGTCCATTGGCCGTTCGCACTCACCTGTATATGAGAGGGTCCATGTTCCGCGCCAGCATGTACTGTGGGTTAGCACGTCCATTGGTCGTTCGCTCTCACCTGTATATGAGAGGGTCCATGTTCCGCGCCAGCATATACTGTGGGTTAGCACGTCCATTGGTCGTTCGCAATCACCTGTATATGAGAGGGTCCATGTTCCGCGCCAGCATATACTGTGGGTTAGCACGTCCATTGGTCGTTCGCACTCACCTGTATATGAGAGGGTCCATGTTCCGCGCCAGCATGTACTGTGGGTTAGCACGTCCATTGGTCGTTCGCACTCACCTGTATATGAGAGGGTCCATGTTCCGCGCCAGCATGTACTGTGGGTTAGCACGTCCATTGGTCGTTCGCACTCACCTGTATATGAGAGGGTCCATGTTCCGCGCCAGCATGTACTGTGGGTTAGCACGTCCATTGGTCGTTCGCACTCACCTGTATATGAGAGGGTCCATGTTCCGCGCCAGCATGTACTGTGGGTTAGCACGTCCATTGGTCGTTCGCACTCACCTGTATATGAGAGGTCCATGTTCCGCGCCAGCATGTACTGTGGATAAGTACGTCCATTGGCTGTTCGCTCTCACCTGTATATGAGAGGGTCCATGTTCCGCGCCAGCATGTACTGTGTGTTAGCACGTCCATTGGTCGTTCGCACTCACCTGTATATGAGAGGGTCCATGTTCCGCGCCAGCATGTACTGTGGATAAGTACGTCCATTGGCTGTTCGCTCTCACCTGTATATGAGAGGGTCCATGTTCCGCGCCAGCATGTACTGTGTGTTAGCACGTCCATTGGTCGTTCGCACTCACCTGTATATGAGAGGGTCCATGTTCCGCGCCAGCATGTACTGTGGGTTAGCACGTCCATTGGTCGTTCGCACTCACCTGTATATGAGAGGGTCCATGTTCCGCGCAGCATGTACTGTGGATAAGTACGTCCATTAGTCGTTCGCACTCACCTGTATATGAGAGGGTCCATGTTCCGCGCCAGCATGTACTGTGGGAAGGTCGTTCGCACTCACCTGTATATGAGAGGGTCCATGTTCCGCGCCAGCATGTACTGTGGATAAGTACGTCCATTAGTCGTTCGCACTCACCTGTATATGAGAGGGTCCATGTTCCGCGCCAGCATGTACTGTGGGTTAGCACGTCCATTGGTCGTTCGCACTCACCTGTATATGAGAGGGTCCATGTTCCGCGCCAGCATGTACTGTGGATAAGTACGTCCATTAGTAACTCACCTGTATATGAGAGGGTCCATGTTCCGCGCCAGCATGTACTGTGGATAAGTACGTCCATTAGTCGTTCGCACTCACCTGTATATGAGAGGGTCCATGTTCCGCGCCAGCATGTACTGTGGGTTAGCACGTCCATTGGTCGTTCGCTCTCACCTGTATATGAGAGGGTCCATGTTCCGCGCCAGCATATACTGTGGGTTAGCACGTCCATTGGTCGTTCGCAATCACCTGTATATGAGAGGGTCCATGTTCCGCGCCAGCATATACTGTGGGTTAGCACGTCCATTGGTCGTTCGCACTCACCTGTATATGAGAGGGTCCATGTTCCGCGCCAGCATGTACTGTGGGTTAGCACGTCCATTGGCCGTTCGCACTCACCTGTATATGAGAGGGTCCATGTTCCGCGCCAGCATGTACTGTGGGTTAGCACGTCCATTGGTCGTTCGCACTCACCTGTATATGAGAGGGTCATGTTCCGCGCCAGCATGTACTGTGGGTTAGCACGTCCATTGGCCGTTCGCACTCACCTGTATATGAGAGGGTCCATGTTCCGCGCCAGCATGTACTGTGGATAAGCACGTCCATTGGCCGTTCGCACTCACCTGTATATGAGAGGGTCCATGTTCCGCGCCAGCATGTACTGTGGGTTAGCACGTCCATTGGCCGTTCGCACTCACCTGTATATGAGAGGGTCCATGTTCCGCGCCAGCATGTACTGTGGGTTAGCACGTCCATTGGCCGTTCGCACTCACCTGTATATGAGAGGGTCCATGTTCCGCGCCAGCATGTACAGCAGCCACCAGTCACCGAGGTCGGTGCGCCGCGACACGACCACGGCCGTCTCCATGGCCAACGAACGCGAGCGCGCGTGCAACAGGCGCGGACGCACCGAAGGCACGAAAATTATAACCAGTCTGGAAATCAAAAGTATTTCTTTTAATAAAAGAAATAATAGTGTACCTTTATTTTTTTAATATTATTTTGTAGGGGGGGGGGCAACATGCATATATATCACCTAATGGTAAATGACAACAGTTAAAAATACTGACACAAACTCGAGTTAACTTTCAATTAGCTTAAAAAATGTCATAAATGGCATTTCGGACTTTTGCCTCCTACCTCATGTCACATTTTTGACATTTATGACTTTGACATTTGACGACATTTCACAAGTTGATTTTGAGAAACCAAATAGAGAGCAAGACTGATTGTTCATCATGAAGCAATCGCAGCGAGAATCGATTGAATATGCCTCAAAATTGACAACATGATTTCTAAGCTTTCAATTTTTACGTCATGATAAATATGACATTGACATATTTACTATTTTTGCACTGTTAGCGGTTAGTTAAGTGTAAAAACAAGACTTTCAAGAATGTATGAAGAATGTGACAGCATCACAGCATGGATGATGTAGCAGAACCTCACGAATATGTAGGTCTTATCATTGACGACTTAGAGGGAAAGGATAGACACTGCGTCGTGTGTCAAATATTGCTGGATAACAATGTAATCATATGTCACTCACCTACAAATAACTAGCAGTGACAACACCACAGCCAAAATGATGTACCAGAACCTCAGGAATATGTAGGTCTTATCATTGGCGACTTAGAGGGAAATGATAGAGACTGCGTCGTGTGTCAAATATTGCTGGTTAACAATGCAATCATATGTCACTCACCTATAAATAACTAGCAGTGACAACACCACAGCCAAAATGATGTACCAGAACCTCAGGAATATGTAGGTCTTATCATTGGCGACTTAGAGGGAAAGTATAGAGACTGCGTCGTGTGTCAAATATTGCTGGTTAACAATGCAATCATATGTCACTCACCTATAAATAACTAGCAGTGACAACACCACAGCCAAAATGATGTACCAGAACCTCAGGAATATGTAGGTCTTATCATTGGCGACTTAGAGGGAAAGTATAGAGACTGCGTCGTGTGTCAAATATTGCTGGTTAACAATGCAATCATATGTCACTCACCTATAAATAACTAGCAGTGACAACACCACAGCCAAGATGATGTACCAGAACCACAAGAATATGTAGGTCTTCTCGTTGACGATGTTCAGCGGCAGGATACAGAGGCTGTCGTGTGTCTGGATGCTGCCGGACGCACCGTACTTATGGAACGTACACTTTGTGATACGCGGGAACACGTAGATCATTGGGTCGTATCTGGAAGGTGAAACATGTAATTCTTAATAGTAAAGCTTTGTGTAAAAATCATTAAAGGTAGCAGAACCACAGAAATAAATCTTCTCTTTGATTAGCTACCATCCTTGCTAAGTTTTAACACAGTTAAGAAAACTCTTAACCGGAATTAATAAAACGAGGTAAATTCTGCTACAACTCTCGGTATTATTGCTACTTACTATCCGGTCAGATGAAAAACAAAATTATTTCTGCTATAAGCAAAGAAACGCCTTCTTTAACTGTTTGAAGGAATCGTGAAATTTTTTTTTACAGTGGCGAAGAGTCAGTAGCGATATTTAGTCGAGTAGATAGCAATGTAGTGCCATCGGATTCCAACAGAATTCCCAAGATCATATCTCCACAAAGCCTACCCTATATACTCGTAAGTTAGGGTGAATAGGCCCTAATTAAACCACGCTGACGCTGTATTGGTAAATTTCACATAAATCTTTAGATTTTGCTTCACATTGTTTTCCTTCGCCGTAGAAGCATCGGGTATACATATGAAATAACGAAAAAGTTTGGTTGGATGGCAAGATTGACCTTGTACCTATCGATTAAGGACCAGTGTCTAAGCCGCAACATCAGCAGCGCTTAGATTTTATAGAAGACTCGCTATTCGGAATTTTTTTTCGTCCTGAAACGATATTACCACCAACGATCGACAAGAACTTGTGTCCTCGTTTCCAAATTTCGTATCGACTCACCTCTGTTCCTGCGGCACGTCGCTGTACCCTAGTACGCGGGTGCCATACGAGAAGAACTCGCCGTTGAAGAAGCTGTCCATCATCCACAGCTGCAGCACGATGTTCACGAGGCACAGGAGCTCGCAGCCCCAGTAACGCAGCGCGTAAAGCTTGTGCATCTGCAAAGAGACAAGAACTTTTAATATGAGATTACAAGGACTCTATAGTAATGAATGTCTTTACAGATGGAGACCACATGTGTGTAAAATTAGGCTCATCTTGAAGTCGAACGACTCCAGTCAAAGAATTGATAGGGAGTGTCATAGTATCGTCTGCAAATCGATGCAGTGCACTACAAATAAGTGCTGCACTGTACTATTTCACTGCGAAGAAAGTTATTTATCCTAACAATTCAGTTCCTGAGAAGTATTGAGATACTATGGATAATGTGTAGTTTGGCAGACATTTGAAGGACAAAGGTAAATCGGCAAGCAATAAACTGAGCGTTCTGAATAATTCCCTACCAGTCAACTCTTAAAACCAGCTCGCCTCTCTTGACTCCCTGCAAAGACGTGAATTCCGTATCGTTAGTAAATGCAATACCGGCCCTCCAGAATGCATGGAACAGCGAAGGGACTACGGTTCTCTCTACGTTGTCGAGAGTGCTTTGGAGGAATTGTTTGCAGCCTTCACGAGTGCCGTAGAGTACATCCGTATTGCCTGTAACTAATCTGGCCGGGGCTTCGCTTTATGCGTTCATTTTTCCCACATTCGTGCAGACTCTTGTGAACTCCTAGCATTGTATCTCGGGCGCATTTCAAAAGTGCATTTCTCTACAGGTGGACTATGACTGAGCCCCGAATAATGCAGGTGTCCATAAACAATATTTACTATTTATTTGGCGCCACGTCGTTTGGCAGCAATACCGATAAAAATTTGGGCAGTCTAGACAAGAGAAAGTTACTACCTAGACTAAAAATTAGTGCAGAACGAAAAGTGTACATTTACTGAGTTAAATATATACACACACCAGCACATCAGTAATTGCATGTTGAACTTGAGACCACTTGTGTGTCTCTCATGATTCGGTCTCTTTTCGTAGTAATGCTTCTCGCGAGTACAATAAACAGGACAGCACTAGAAACAGGTACTCATACAAATCCCCACTATTTTGAATCTTCAATGTATCAAAGCAATATTTTCAACTAGATTGGCATACTATTTCAAATGCTGTTGTAAAATAAAACCGGTCTAGTTTTTGCTGTAAGTCTGGCCGTATCTGATTAATTGTTTGACGTCTCTTTTTATGTGACGAGCGATCAAAATCTAATGACGTGATTCAATTCAAGTTTTCACTTGGCAGTTGGAGGCAAAGAATTTTTCGTATATTTTTTTATAAAAGCAGATATATTTTTTGCAACAAAACTCGTGCGAACGACCCAAAATAGACGAAACAAAATATACTATCACTCACACTTTTTCAACTACCTAGTATAAAACAAAGTCGCTTTCTTTGTCCCTATATCCCTATGTATGCTTAAATCTTTAAAACTACGCAACGGATTTTGATGCTCCTAAGCGATCATGGCAAGGTCTCTGGTCACTCAATGTTTATTTTTATTGTTTCACAAACAATTTTGTACAAATAAATACACGTCTATACTCCTCTATGGAATACAAAATTTTTATCTATTAAATATGTCTGTGGAAATTGTCTATGGAAATGATTTTACCAAAATGTATGTAAATGCGCAAACCAAAGTACTTTTTGTTATCATAGTGTAAAACAAAGTCGCTTTCCTGTCCTTACATACCTATGTATGCTTAAATTTTTAAAACTACGCGACAAATTTTGGGGCGGTTTTTTAATAGACAGACTGATTGAAGAGGAAGGTTTATATGTGTAATAACTAGAGATCGGATAATCGGATGCATATTTACCTAAAGATAATTTTTGGCTCACAGATTATGGAAGCGGCTTTTTAAAATACATTTTGTTAAATAAAAATCACGGGAAAATATACGGGACTGCAAATTGAACGTAGTGATATTGTTTGAAAATTACTAAATTAGCACGTGGTATTTATTTTCAAAAGACCGAGACTCCGGGTTCATTTATACAACTAAGTATGCATACGTATTTACATGAAGTTTAGTTTCAGTTCCCCGTGCGATTTATGAATGTACGATTTATTACATGAAGAGTGTTATACGAAAGTAGTGAGCTAGTTTGACTAAAACAATAATCAATTAAATAATTGAATAAAAAAACAGAAATGGTGCCCGGGCGTAAGTATGGTCTAGTATCTCACTCTGAGTTAACTTCCGATTTAATGAGTGTGAGTGAGACGGCAGTTGTGAGCAAGTACAGATTTGTACGCTTCAGAGAAAGTTGTTTATGGCATGTACTTAAAGTATTAAAAGTAAATTGTATCTTGAAATTATATGCTATAAAGTTTTGTATGTACTTATTGTTTTATTTAACACTCGACTTTCTTCCTCTAAAACTCTATATACCTACTCACAAATTACACGGGGAACTGAAACTAACCTTCATGTAACGTCGTTTTTAAGCTCATATTACCGACTAGTTTTGCATTACCAAAATGTTCTACAGTACCGGAATTCCGGGATTGTTATTTATAGAAATAAAATAAAAAGACAGTTCCATACTTTGTCAAAAACTAAATTAGGTAAATAAATAAACATCCGGCTATCCAATTCCGCAATCCCGGGATTTTTATTTAACAAAACAATAAAAAGCCGTTTCCATACTTTGTCTTAAACTAACTTTAGGTAAATATGCATCCGATTATCCGATCTCTAGTAATAACATCCAAAACAAAAATTTACAAGTGTCACGCATCCGGCCTATATTCACCCTCCCATCCACGCTCAGGCTGAGTTTAGTCGGTACGTTACTCAGGTCGAACCGCCTTGATCCAACAAAACAATAAAAAGCCGTTTCCATACTTTGTCTTAAACTAACTTTAGGTAAATATGCATCCGATTATCCAATCTCTAGTAATAACATCCAAAACAATTTACAAGTGTCACGCATCCGGCCTATATTCACCCTCCCATCCACGCTCAGGCTGAGTTTAGTCGGTACGTTACTCAGGTCGAACCGCCTTGATCCGTCGGGAGTCCGACCTAATCACCTTGGCGCATAAAAACACCCTATAGGCCTTTAAAATAAATTATTGACAACCAGAAAGCTACTTTTTTTGACTTCGTTACGTCAGCGTCAAAGACCTGCTGTGCATTAAATTTCTTTTAATGTCCAAACTATTTCTTTTAATGAGCCGTCGTATTAACACTAGCCTCTAAGAATGTAATGACGCAGCAGTTCCAATATATATAATTTACCTCTATGTTTTGAATTTCAATCCATTTCTGGACAACTAATGATAGAAAAAAGCAGAAGACATTTGTTGGTTTATTATCTTATTTTCAAAATTATTGGTAACTTCTTTCTCTTGCGATCTCCTCTATCACTCGCCATTTCGACGCTCACTCCCTTCTTTAACAACAATCATACACACAGTCCCAGGGTCGGACTGGGCCGGAAGAGTCCGGGTGGCTGATCCCGAGGCCCGAGTCACCTTTTTTGTACGACGCATAATTTCCGAGACATGCACGCGGGCAACCGTAGCACAGGGGGCCCGCGTAGCGTTACCCCTGTGCTACGTGCCCTGCCGCGTGCCCCGCAACCCAGGCCCGTGGGGGGCCCGCGTAGGCTGGGGCCCGGCTAGCAAATGCCACCTCGACTGTATGGCCAGTCCGACGCTGCACAGTCCATCCACTTTTCTTCGGTCTTCCTCCCCCTACACGCCATCCACTTTCATGTCCATAATTCGTCATATGTATGCTCGTAACATGGTCATTCTCTCTTTTTCATACCTGACCATACCAGGAAAGTCTCGTTTCTCACAATTTTTCAACAATAGGGGCTCCTATTAACCTTCAAGCGGGCGCGCGTAGTCGAATCGACCGCGCTTAGTACATTTACGTTCATATTACTATTATTACCCATTACTTGTATTTGTCACTTCTAGTAGCCTGTCACCATATCATTGGGAGTAAAACGAAGTATAAACCGTCGCTCGGGGTGCTCCCCCCACTCCGCAGATCGCAATTGTTTTAGTCCCGGCGCAGTCGTCGAAAAGACTCGTCGTCGTCGAAAAGTCATACAACATTTATTTGCAATCAATGTTATATGGACAAAGAAACTGATTCTGATGAAAACTAAACCAAAGTTAATTCATTTTTATTCTTAATTTTGTATTTTTTATTATTAGATTAGGTATATTCACTAGTCTGAGATATGTGAAAGGGTTTTGTATTCCAATTTTTGTTTTGATCCAAAGAATATTTGAGTTATGTTAATTAGTTTAATAATTGTTGTTTTTTTTTTTCATAATTCTAATTACTTTTTTGACAAATTAGACTTTAAGGACAATGATAACATATCTAATTACAAATAAATAAATAATTACTGAAAAATAAGTACTAAATTTCTTTTATTTATCCTAAGCGTCTTTTCGGTTACGCGCGCCCGCTCCCGTTACAATGACGCTTGACTTGAAGGTTAATTATTGTAAAGACATACGACGACATACTACGAGTTAAAAATTTAACAAAACAATCAATTGAAAATACATGACAACTATTATAATTAAATAGTCGCCAGAACCGCTGTCTTCCGTAGCGCCAACCTGAGTACAATCCGCGCCAACTGTCAAACCTCAAAGCGATAAAAATTTCATTTATGTGTTATAAGTTTAAATAGGTCAACAAAACTTGTCTATATGATTAGGGCCGCAAGACAATCAACGAAAATGACGGGAAAGTCCTAAAGTAAAGATTATCCTATCTACTACCCCAATTCTCAAATAGACACCATGCCAAAATTCATTAAAATCAGTTCAGCCATAGCACACACGGCCACAGATAGCAAATTTTGGACCGCACCCTTCACATTCATCAGCATCATAATCATTGCTTTCAATAGACAGTTAAAAATAACAAATGTCTCAATAACGTTTTAAAAAAAAAAGAAAAGACTTCAAACCCAATCATCATCGTTAAGGACTACAATCAGTTCGGTCATTTTGACTTGAAAAGTAAATAGACACACACGAGCACAAAAAGCTAATTTTGGACCGCACCCTATGTGTCAATTTCGTTTCAAAAACAAAAAACGACTTCAAATCCAATCAACATCGTCAACAACTATCCACTTGTCCAGTGATAAACTAGTGAAAGTTTTTAATATCACGAGACTTCCAATTCTAGGAGTCATTGGAATGCGTAACATCGGTCTGGGAGAAAACACTTTAGCAGCCGTTCATTTACCTGCTTTATTAATGGTCATTTATTTATCTCTATTTCAACGTATGAAATGTATATTAAATTATCAAAATAATCAGACATGTCTAGACTAAGTATCTAGTGACGAGTGTGACGCGGGGAGGTATAAGAAATATGTGACAATAGTATATTCCTTATAGTAGACAATTTACAGAGTGTCGTCTGTCTGTCTATTTGTTCTATGAATGTTAGCTATGAATGTCATACCACGGCGTTAATAAACATCCATATAACAGGCATATAAATGTGATCAACTCCTTTAGTCGATTCTCACGATATCACAAACAAAGAATATGTTCACGTGTGAATTGTAAATCCACAACATAGACGTTTATTTGACGCAATTAAATTTTATTTGTACTCCTGACGCAAAAGTTTCACCAGAATCAAAGTTTGTCAAAGATACATCTCACTATAGGTATTAAGTACATGTGGTAAAATCGTGTGCTTTTATAAGACTCATATAAGACATTATAAGACAAAAATCAAAATCAAAATCAAAATAATATTTATTCAACATAGACCTTTACAGGCACTTATTGACGTCAACAAACAAAACAAAAAAAAGCTTAAATAAAAAAAAACAAAACCTTGTCCGTACGTACGAATAAGGAAAAAAAAAAGAAAAAATATATTGACTCGACACCTGTTCGGAAATTGGGAGAGCCTTCTCGAGAAGAACAGGCAAGAAACTCTGAAGGTCTATTTTTTATCTCCTCTTTTCAATGTTAATAATTATAATAATATAATATAACAATACAATATAGTATAAGATACAATCATACCTAATACGATTACAGTCGTATGTATGTTTACATACACATATAAAATAATACAATATTATAAATAATGTTACCAAACATGGCTCTATGAATAGTGTCCCTATTCCCAAATACTGTGATCATTTAGATAGTCACTTACTTTATAATAACCTTTACTCATGAGTGTATTTTTTATATGGATTTTAAATTTATATAAAGGCAAATCAATGACACTTTGCGGAAGCTTGTTAAACATAGATATACATTTCCCCAAGAACGAACAGCTAGTTTTATGGAGTCTGAACATTGGAACGGCAAGTTTATTTTTGTTTCTAGTATTCACATTATGTAGATCACTGTTTTTATTGAATTTATCATAGTTTCTATATACAAAAACTAAATTATCATATATATATTGACTAGCTAAAGTTAAAATATTAATTTCTTTGAACAATTCTTTTAGGGATTCTCTAGCCCGTAAACAGTAAATAGCACGAATCGCTCTTTTTTGTAAAAGGAAAATACTTTCAATGTTAGCCGCTGATCCCCATAGCAGCAGTCCATAGGACATAACACTATGAAAGTAGCTGAAATAAACAATTCTTGCCGTTTCAACATTAGTTAAAAGTCTAATCTTTTTTACTGCGTACGCCGCTGAACTAAGTTTGATTGCCAAAGTTTCAATATGTGGATCCCACTGTAGTCGTGAATCTAACGTAATGCCTAAGAATTTAGTATTATTCACCAAGTCAATGACATCACCATTCATATTTAAACTAGTATCAACCTGCCTTACATTGGGCAAAGAGAATTTGATACATTTTTGTTTTCTTAGAATTTAAAGATAAATTATTAGTTGTGAACCAATACAGAACTCTCGAGAGAGCACTATTTACATCGTCATAACATTCCTTCGTCACAACGCAACTAATAGATATACTGTAACACCAATTATTGTTTACTTATGAAACAGATGTGCAAATCACGTGTCGCAACTATCTTAAAACACGGCGACGTTAATAAACAAACAGACGGACATATTATCTTAATCGTTGATCAGCCATTCAGAAGCAGTTCAGACCACACGAGTCCGATGTTGTGTAAATACGAGAATACCGCGTCTGTAAATACTGCATTGTTAATATGGCGATTGTGCGCAGGAGTCGCGTGTCAGTATCTTTTCAAAGACAAAAACAACCACGTATATATTCTGTAGACATAGAATCTTGTCGTGACAAAGAAGTTAATGAAAATGTCACCCAACCTTACAAGTTTTTGATGCTATAATGAAAGTTGGAGTTGTATTCGCTGGATTAAACAAATTAAGTTTTTCGAGCAATTCAATAATCACGTTATAACTCGGTAATGCTATGCTATACAGAAATGCCGCATGCCAGAGAAAAAGAATCTAACAATGAATGATCATGCACACGAAGTGAATCCGCGCAGGTGGCGCACCAACGCTACCGGGCGCACATCTGTCGAGCGGCACCCTATTGCCCCCTTGTACTACCCCATTGTGCGGTCTACGGGCGCATGCCAGGAGTCACGTAAACGCGCGCCCGAAATAACTTAACCATCAATTATCACTTAATCCCGAACTTACTTACGATACAAACGGTTTAGAAATGTATCCTTAGCTAAACTACGATTTTTAATTCGAGTCAGTAAAATGACAAGTGCAACTGTCACTGATACAAAAAAGGGTGACCCACTACAACCTACTACAATAGTGATGGCAATCAATAGATTTAGACATTTAGTCATGCTTTATTTTATTGTAAATATGTAATACATACCATATTAAATAATATGATTTGTGACACATGACACTGGAAATGTCATTTTACTGACTCGAATTAAAAATTGAACTTTATATCAAACGCATATCATGAATCTGTCTCCTTAAAATGAACAAAATAAACGATAATTACCAATCGCTGTACATTCAAAATGCTTTGCTGTGTGATTTTTAGATAAAGAAAATCTTCAAAATTCAATTTCAATTGTTTCCTTAGAACTAAAAACACACTTTAATAATAAGTTCTAGTTCGCATAATAAACTAGGATCCATGTGTTGTTAGACAACAATGTGATCAAAATATTTAAAAACTTATTTTTGATAAACAGTAAATACATTGGAATATTTGTTTAAAGATTCCGGCACATATTGAAGAAAATATAATTTAGTTTATTTTGAATTTCCAATCGCGTCAATCGCATTAGCAGTCGAAAGAAACAACCACAAACTTTATAATAATTATAATATAATATGTATAATCCAGCTGACAAGCTATGAATTACGATTCACCTTCAAATCGGCTAAATTTAGAAAACTACCGGTCACTTCCGTCCAACGCATTTGCTTATCTAGCCATAGATGGTCAGGACATGACATGTGGTTGTAACCATCACGCATGCATAGACGAATATTAAACACGAGGCTGCTAGTTACAAAAAATAATTGTCACTAATCAATTGACCTGATTTAACCTTGAATACACGATACAGAATATGCGGAATCGCGATTTTACCACAATATTTAACGAAATAAGACTATGTACCAATGTTGCCATTTGGGCATCCCCGTTTTTACCTATTTTTGTCGCAAACCACTAGTGGTCGCATGCTGTGGTCCAGTCTAAAGTTTAAGTCAAACGACAAGACAAACTGTGTTCTGAACTTCCGAACACTTGGCAACGTACACTGTTATTCTTATGGGGGCTGCGAATATGCTCTGAATGTTACGAGAACCATATATTAGCGGTTAAAGTATGAAATTGCCGTTTTCATTTCAAAGAATTTGGCTTATTTATTTAATAACCAAGAGAGCAAACTTTTCGAAAATTTTATACACACTTCAGTAGACATTGAACAAAGTAATAATATAGTTTGAAAGGCTTTTAATATAATTGTAACCAAACCTTGCACTTTGGGGTTTAAAAGTAATGCAATAATATATATTTTCTATGGCGTTTAAATAAACAAAGTTGTAAAGTTTAATTACAGGCTTCAAAACCACAATTTCATAGTTAAGGAACTATTACTATAGTTGACTATAACAACTTACAAACACTTGGACAGAATATTTTTTTTTTTATACTACAACGGTAGCTAAAAAGGCTTACGGCCTGCCTGATGGTAAGCAGTCACCGTCGCCTATGGACGCTTGCAACACTAGGGGCATCACAAACGCTTTGCCGACCTTTTTAAAAACCTATTTACTCCCTTTTTGAAGAACCCCATACTGTAATCCCCCGGGAAAGCCTCAGCAGGGAGCTCGTTCCACAATCGGAGCGTGCGAGGAAAGAAATTACGTTGAAACCGCACTGTGCGTGACCATTTAGGCTCCAGCATGTGAGGATGAACACCCTGCCGACCTGACAATGATTATATTCCTTTAAAATGTGTGTATAGTAATAGTTTCCTTACGACTTGACACCAAACGCGATGTCAGCAAATCCAAGAGTTGAAACAAAGCGAGAAATAATTTATTTAACCACTGTACAAATACACATAGGACAATTAAGTATAACAGACACAACATTGTTAGAATCTTATCAAATATAAACCGCGGTACACTCAGATGCCCTGGCAACAAGGCTCACACTGTCTCAAGCATTGCCATTATCATATACACATGACCAGACATAACGGCCACCCGCCGAGTACAGAAAATTATCTTCAGACGAGACAGCCATCATACCAATTAGTGAGATTACGGACATTAGACCTTACCGCTTTTTGATAAGATAAACATTCGCAATGATATGTTTATAGTAATCGAGCTCTTGTTGCAAACGATACCAAAGGCCAGTCGTGTTACAGACAGACATACTGTGAAACAATGCTCTATAGATACTTCTGAACGGCAGTTTGAAACTGAAGCTATCTTCGCTTACATTCTTTGAGAATAGATAACCAATAAGTAGGTAAGGTATAAGTAGCCAAAGAAGTTTATAATCGGAATAATAAAATATATAATTAAATACACTCCATTATTTTAAATAAAATAATTTAAGTGTAGCTAGACCGCTGGACAATTTTATTCAAGAATAGATCTATTATAACTGATTGCAAAACTTAAAACTGTGACCTTTAATTTTGAGAATGATGCTTTCAAAAATGTTATTAAATAAAATAAAAATATTATTTAAAATATTTATTGAGTACTAACTGGAGCCTGCGACAACGTCTGCGCAGTATTAGTATTTCGAGTACCTTATATTAAGAACTAACATTATGACTAGAGATCGGATAATCGGATGCATATTTACCTAAAGTTAATTTTTGGCTCACAGATTATGGAAACGGCTTTTTAGAATACATTTTGTTAAATAAAAATCCCGGGAAAATACGGGACTGCAAATTTAACGTAGTGATATTGTTTGAAAATTGCTACTACTATAACGTATTTACATGAAGTTTAGTTTCAGTTCCCCGTGCGATTTATGAATGTACGATTTATTACCTGAAGAGTGTTATACGAAAGTAGTGAGCTAGTTTGACTAAAACAATAATCATTTAAATAATTGAATAAAAAAACAGAAATGGTGCCCGGGCGTAAGTATGGTCTAGTATCTCACTCTGAGTTAACTTCCGATCCGGGATTTTTATTTATGGAAATAAAATAAAAAGGCAGTTCCATACTTTGTCAAAAACTAAATTAGGTAAATAAATAAACATCCGGCTATCCAATTCCGCAATCCCGGGATTTTAATTTAACAAAACAATAAAAAGCCGTTTCCATACTTTGTCTTAAACTAACTTTAGGTAAATATGCATCCGATTAACCGATCTCTAATTATGACATTAAAATTATCACCTAAATAAATACAGTGTCGAATTTGAAAAATATTAAAGGTAGCTCTTAAAGGTAGGTCCTTAGCCCTCCAACCAAGCAGACAGCCTACGTGATAGTGAGTGGTTGCAGTCTGTTAAACTATGTACATGTGATTCCTGTGAGATTCAGCAAATCCCCCTCATCGTTATTACCATCTTGTGACAAAAATACTGAAGCGTGACTTCAATATTTTTGTACTCAGAAATATCACTGCTATCATACGGGAACACAGCAATAGTATTTAAAGACAGGCGCAACCCAAGCAGATGACCTTAACACAAAGTCTCTCTAGCGTCTTAAACTAACTAGCCTTATGGAAATTATACATTCTATTTATGTTCAGTTGTTTAACTGAGAGATTAAACATAGTAGTAATAGGCACGAAAAGCTTTGGTGTATCAAGTTTATTGTTGAAGCAAAAACTCGACATTACGTTAAGTTTGACAACCATTGCAGCGGCAGTACACGTCTCGGTGTCGACAGTCTATGATAAAGCAGTAATTGAGGCATTTGAATTACCGAAATCGAAAACGAACGTGCCAGATTTTGAGTTAAATAATGAAGGGGCAGGTCATTTTACATCAAAAGCAATCATCAACAGGAGCAGTAACCAGATAAAATGATATGACATCGCATTCATCGTTAGACAACGCTTGCGCATAATGAGCAGCTATTGTTGATTCGTAATCGCTATGACACACATACACCCCGCGACCGACGAAGTGCATCATTATATTCCACACGCATATCAGATGCAATCACCAAACGTACTTGCTTCTGTCAACGCTATGAAGAAATTATAGAAACCGCCTAAGGTTCGCCTTCGAACAAAACGATTCTATAAAAATCTCCACTTAGCTGTTGACAACTAGTCTATACTAATATTATATAGTAGTTGCTGAATGCTATTCGCGATTCGGACTACGATGGTGCCCGAAGAATTGTGAAACTTAAATGGCAAAGCAGCAGGTAAAGCAGATTACTGTTAGGACTAACAGCTGTTGGGATATGTTCGTCAACCTTCCACAAGGAGGACACACGCTAATCTGGTTATTAGAATATACTTTGATTTCGCCTGAAATAAAAATGTACCGTAAATCAGTGGTGTTAAGATATAATTTGGCAGAAGATAGTATAACGAACAGGGAAATTTTACCTCGTTTACCATACTTTAGGGAAATTTTAAGCGGTGTCAAAGATCTATGTAAAGAGCAGTAGAAAGTACATTTTGTTGAAAGGGCATTGACTAAAGCAATGTATACGATATTGATGACCTCCGTAATCGAGTAGCTTGGAGTGACGGCTTTTACTGCACTAGAACAAGTAAAGACTTCCCATATTGTTAAAAGCTGTCCTTAGAGCAACTGTTTGTATCCAACTCTCATTCCAAAATTAGATATTTGTCAGATGATATATTAATAATGACGACCTCCATAATCTCCATAGTAGTTTCAAGGTGTCACTATCTCTGAGGTCCTGGGTTCGATTCCCGGTGGGGGCAGATGTTTGCGTGACGAATGCGAGCATTTGTACCTCAGTCATGGTTGTTATAATATATTTCTACCAAATTTATGTATATATGTATCTAAAATAAACTTTTACATAAAAAAGCTTGTCGCGAAATTTACTTACTTATAGAATACTTTTAACGACAAACTAAATATGTAAAAGATTATTTAGTTCTTTTTAGCGCAATTTTAAAACTTGTTTTTAAAAAAGTTTTTTAAGACTAAACAACCAAGCTTAGCAAACTCTTTTATTTGATACCCATATTGTAGGTGTGCATTATAAATAATTGGTCCGCCATCTTGGGAAAGTCCGCCATATTGGATTAAGAGTGACGTCACATTAGTTATCGAGGTGTTCTTGCAAGCCCTTTCATTTGATGCCCATATTGTAGGGGTGCATTAAAAATAATTGATCCGCCATCTTGGTAATGCCGCCATGTTGGATTGAATGACGTCACACACAACCATGCATTGTCATCCGACTTACACGTGCATACAAAATTTCCGCCCAATCGGAGACCGGGAAGTGGGTCAAATTAAGATTCCAAGATTTTTTTACATAGTTACAAGTGAAGCTAATATAAAAGCTTGCAAAAATGACAAGATGATCAAAGCATTGTGCGATAAAAACAAATTTACTGACACAACGTCTATAAATAAAACATTACAAGTAGATAATTATATTGAAATACTTATTAGTGTGATTAGAACAGTTCAAGGCAGTAGTTTTGCCTTTTGTTTTGGGTATTTAAATAACAATTTAGCACGTACTTATTCGTATGTGCTTACTCGTTTTACTGAAACCTGGCAACACTTAATGCTTGCTAGACACTATTAATCAATAATTTTACGATAAACCTAACCATTTTTCATTTTATTTAAATCACGAAAAACCCATTCAAAAGGTCAAAAACCTTTGACCTTGAATATTTTTTTTCCCTACACCAGAATTCGTTTTTAATCACGTTTTGAACTATTTTGAGTGTTTTCAGTTGGATGGTAATTTATGTAACTTCGAATGTCTAGATTAACCCGAGTAATATCCAAATCTCAAGGAATTGGATCACAAATCAAACTAGCCACGACTCCTTAAACACGAGACAAACAGACATCAAGCTAAAGTCAGCTTTGGTTGTCATATTCAACAATTTTATCACCATGTATAGATCTGTTATACAAATACTTTAAGCGACGAGCTCCGTAGTCGAATGGTTAGTACAACGGTTTCAAAGTGTCTCTGAAAACCCGGGTTTGAGTTCCGGTTGCGGCAGATGTTTATGTGATGAATGCGAGCATTTCTGCCTTAGTTATGGTTTCTTAAATATTAATATATTTTTCTATGACAAATATTTACAAGTGTATGGTATTTTCGTTACCCTAGATCCCATAACTCAAGCCTTATAAAGCTTAACTTTGGGCTAGGCTAATTGGTGTAGCCCACCCAGGTGAGCGAAGGCCGGGAGTACTCAGATGCGACACTGTGTCCTGAGGGCCTCCTAAACGCCTGAGGACGGCCATCGCTTTTAGTGGGTAGGCCTCCTCCTTCTGGGCAGGAGCCTCACATAACCGCGGCTCTCCGCAGCCGGGGTATGCAATTCAATGCATTTTCCTCAGCGGAACAAAAAAGAAAAACTAATTGGGTATAAGAGTAAGAAATATATATTACTAAACATTCGAATACGTCATTAAAAATATCATAAAAATACAAATTATTAGAAAAGATCTAATGAAATCCAAAATAAAAAGTATTTAATTTGAACTTAACTTAGTTTAAAAGTTAATCCTAAGCTCAATTGAAGCTAAACATTTAACAATAGCAGAAGCCAGAAAGCTAAAGATTTTCGCTTTAGATTTTTTTTACTAACATAGCTCTTAAGTATTGTACTACTAACATTTGTATGGACAAAAGAAAAAAAAAGTCTGAAATAAAGATTATTATTATTATTATTAAAGGTCACTGAACCACCAGTTCAAAAGTAGGTACCTTCCAATTATAATTCACAAAGCTGATGTGATACCATTAGCAGACTTTAATAAGTCGGCAATCGACAAGGCTTTGGACAAAAAATATAGTAAAAAATTGTACCGATTGAAGGAATCGAAGATTGGACCATGATATTAATTACAAAGCTACCTTTCAGACATTAGCTGTTCTCAAATGAAAGACATTCACTAATGTTTCATATAAGAATAGTCGAAGAATTGTATTTATTTTGCATAATTCATAATTTTGAATCTATTCGACCGAAAAGAAATCATAATGAAACAACTTATAACGACACACAAAGTTATACAAAAATTGTTCCATCGAAGCCTTTTGTTTCTTAAAACTCAGGCTTGGATAGAAAGGGTTTTATTAATATTTTGGTTGATATGTAGTTATAAACGTTATGAACAATGAATAAAGTCTGCTTTCGTTTAGCAAAATGAAGGAGGATTGGTAGTTGTTTATGGATTCAACGCAGGTTATTAAAGAAACGGATTCAGTGAAGAATTTTCTTTGAGTTGTATTTTTGTTTATATTTAAATATTAATTTTATTAGACAGGAAAGTCATAATTAATAAAAATTTAGTACTTATTAATTAATATATTAAAACAAAAAATATATACCTACTATATAGCATAGTGAGACGAAAAAAGTCATAATAATCATTCCGTCACGTGCTAAGGAAGGAGGTCGACAGATGTTTTAATACCATTCGGACTGCACAAGATTGGCGCAGCGCGGTTCACGAACAAAAAATATAAATCCATTTAGAATCTCCATTCAAAGACGTTTCTTTCTTTCCAATCCCCTTCGTTGTTTATTAAGTAGGCAAGCAATTATCGACTTACAACATTTAGGCTGTAGAGTATCTAATGTAATGCATTGATCGTTCGAAATTAATGGTTTTAAGCTAATTTAAACTATGCAGCGGCCGTGCGGCTTTAATAGGTTGAACGCTCACACTTATAGCAATGCACACGGATTATATTACAGTGTCGTAAAACTGTGCCGAACATGAGTAAAAAATAATTATGCTTCAATCTCTCAAACAAATAATTACATATATTTAAAGCGTTTTGGTTAAACTCAGCATTTGTCTGTAATGGACGCCAGATTTATCGACGCTATCAAGAAAGACCTGCTTCATGTCAACATAAAAGATAGTGCATAAGACAATGTTTGGTGTTTACAGAGCGCTGGGTGTTTAAAACACAGCGCTGGGTGTCTAAAACACAGCACTGTGTGTCTAGTACACAGTTTGTTAAATCATTCTCCTAAATGAATTAACAAAAAAACTGTTATGTACTTAGTCTATCACTTTTAATTGATTTTAACTGCATTGGTTACTTTTAGATTATACTTATAAAATGCTTACTTTTAGGTTACACTAATGAAATGGTTACTTCTATGTTACACTAATGAAATGGTTACTGTTAGGCGATTTTTCGAAATTTGTAGAATTAGCTTTTAATTTTTTTTATAAGAGTAACGTACAACTTAACGATCGTTTTGGATCGTTAGCAGCAGGAGAAGTAAATTAATACACATTCCAGTAAAAAACATTAAAACATTATTTTTTATACAAAAAAGTTATATTTTATTATATTTTACATAATTTCTGACATGACCAGACTGGCAACACTAGTTCAGTCAGTGCAGAGCAGTCGTAGTGTGCAGTGATTATTAGTCACATCGGTGATTTCGAAGTCGCATACGTAATTCAAAAATAGGTCTCCTGTAGTCGAGAATTTATGTGAAAAAGTCTCGTCATCGAGTGTTCGCTTCCAAACCACCACCGTCCAGAGTTTATTGAAACGCACATGTGTTGCATGTGACTTGAATTCAAATTCAAAATTCAAATTCAAAATCATTTATTCAGTCTGGGCTGTTACAAGCACTTGTGAATGTCGAAAAGCTACGCCATCGGTTCGCGAATCTACGGCGGGAGACCTTGTACTGAGAAGAACCGGCAAGAAACTCAGCAAGGGCTGTTTTTTTTCCCTGTAGTAAATAGATACAGAGTCGTCAATTTGGAAAATGACTTCAATATGATAATTCATGAAGTCACTTTCCATTACATAATACCTATAATTAATAAAAATATAATTTGAAAAACATGCCTATATTAGGAATGCCGTGTCATACAGTTTTAAAAGAATATATTAAAGTTACATTAAAATTATAATAAATACGAGCTAGTACCCAGTATAGCAAAGAGCAGACTCATCTCCGCTGGCAGCACCCGTTCACGAGCATGACGCATGAACCAGCCATCGCTTCGCCTCAACCATGTTTTAGGGAACGTAACGACCCGCCTCACACGACACTGCCGAAGAGATTTTAATGAGAGTATGACTACCCTTAAGCCACAAAAGGATACAAATTACGGAGGCTACTTCGTTATCAGATTGAATTAACTTATCCTTAATCTTTAGCGAATAAGTATGTAATGTTATAACGAATAAGTGTGTAAGTATATAAGTATGTAATGTTTAAGTATATTCGTTTTGTTTTATTTTCCCTGTTTCATGGTTTATTACTTTCCAAACAGTTTTTACCTTTATCTTTTGAAACATTAATTTTATTGGCAATAAAAAGTTTTTAGCTGTAAACACATACTTTTTTAAATATTTTAGAGTAATTTCTTACATACTCAATAAATTCAGGGTCCCTAGAATTAGATTTAGGGCATATAGCTCATATAATTTTCTCCTACTTTTACAAATACCTGGTGTAGCCCAGTCACTGAATTTTCTTTTTACCCGTGTAAAAGTTAATGGATTTTTGTTTAAATAATTTACTAGATTCACTTTTGATAACATTAAATACGCTGTTATATAAAACTATTTGGGTTACTATAATTTAATGGTAAAAGAATAAATTCTATCATTAACATTATTTTAAAATTTTTCAACACCCTGTTTTGTAAATAGCCCCGACAAGTAAACCTCAAGGACCAATGGTGCATGATGGTGCTCAATAGTCACAAATTGTCCACTATGGTCAGAATTAATGAAATTAACTATGGATTTTTTAGTAAACATCACTCTTGCAAAAAATATTATCTTATACAAGTGACTGATGTAGGTGTTGCCTAGTAGGTTCATCAAAGAGACATTAACTAAATTGAATGATTAAATATATTTAAATATCTGCTAGACAGCTGTGACATGTCTAATATATTTATATTAAAATCTCCACAAACAATTACTTTTTTATTTTCTTACAAAATTATTCTCAGCACTTCCTCCATAGCAGACTCAAACTCTTGGTAGTTCCCTGAGGGGGGCCGGTAAAACACAGATAATAATTATTTTTTCAAGTTCGACGCATGATAATTCTATTGTTCGTTCAATGGATTAAGATGCCAAGTCTTTACGTTCCTTACATTTTGGGAATTGTGTAAAATTATCATCATCCACCTCTAATAGCTGTATTTTTGGTGAATGAACTCACAACTCTGTAATTATCAAAATGTATCAATGTAAACTGAGAGCTATCTAACCAATGCTCTGTGACACATAATATGTCAATGCTTTCATAATAAGAAACAAACTAATTTCTAAATCTTTGCCAGACAAGCCCTGTATATTCTGATGAACAAAATTTAAGCAATTGGACCTATCTGTTTGTCTTGGATAGCAAGATGTTTTATCTTTTGTCTTATTAGTTAATTTAAACAATTGATATTATTAGTTATATTTGGAACAAATTCCAAAGACGTTCTTAATCTAATTTTATTGTCCTGCTCAAAAGAAACAGATGTACTAGCCAAAGTTTTGGCTATATGTGTAAAATAATATAATTAGCGATAAAGCTATTTGTCTCTTATAATAAGAAGTAAGATAATAATTATCTTTTATCATATACAATTTGATATTAATTTAGTAATATCAATTAAATGTATTTTTTGATAGTTGTACTGAGACATCGTACTCAATGTTGAATTCAACTTATATCTAATATTATTCTCTTCATAAGACAGGCTTTGCTATAAGGTAATGTAAACAATACTATTTTATTTACATTAAGACAGCATAATGTGTCATAGTAAGAAACCAAGTCCTTTTTATTTAAATTTCCTCTATTAGGTAGTTTGATTGTTTTATTGAGGTCGTTTGACCATTGTCAGCGCCTTGTGTGATCAAATTCGACTACGCTGCAAAAATATTTACATAAGAGTTTAAATTTTATGTTAATTCCTAGTAATATCATAAACTCGAAAGTTTGTATGGATCAGAGATTCCCAAACTGGTCTATATCGAGGCCTAGGGGTCTATGACAACCTGGTAGGAGAAGGCGGGCACACGCAAGAGAAGTGCTCGCCTAATGACCTTACCGCGAGGCTGCGTGCGCGTCTGGCTATGGCGCACGCCGTGGTGATGTCTCTCCGTCTGGGGGACTGTCCATGGGTTCTCGGACAGTCCCTCCTTTGGCCGGCTCGACCAGACCTAGGTCGAGCCGGCCCCGGAGCACATGGCGGTAGAATCGCGAAAGCGCACCCCGCCATGTGGCCCGCATGGGCCTAGAGAACTCAGGGGAGTTTTAGTGGGTAGGCCGGTCCTATCAGACCGGAGAGCCCCACACACGGCCGCGCCTAGCCAGCGCGGTGTCACGGTTCAAAAGGTGCATTTCTCCTCTTAAAAAAAGGGGTCTATGACAACCTGCAAGGGGTCTACTTCAGCGAAACAAAATTATGGGGGTTCATGAAGTGAAAATGGGGGTCCACGATAATGAATCTCAACATACACTGATAGTACTTACATTAGCTATTTACTTACATTTTTTTATGTATTTAAGGACAGGCATTTGGCCGCGATCTCACCTGATGGTAAGTGACGATGACTATAACTATCTTATTACTATCTTCTAATATAAAGACTTAAACATTATGTACAAAAGTACCTATGAAGTAATAAATAAATTTCACGCTATAGTATAACACATTTATAACCAAATTTTGTTTGTTTTCACGCCAATAAGTGTCTGTATGTATGTATGTTGAATAAAGATTATTTTATGAATAAATTTGATTTTGATAACAAAAACCACATCATCCTGAAATATTGTTTACTTTATCTATTACGACAAATTTTCTCCGAATAAAATTATAATACTGTAGGTTTGTTTGGATATATTTGTCAATGAAAATTGCATTTATAAGAACTGTTTATTACCTCAATAAATGAATAATCACGAATTTGAAGAAAATCAGTTTCTTCTGAAGATATTGTTTGCATTTAACCTTCCTATGCATCTTAACTATAATTTACCCATATGTAATGCAACAATCATCCGAAATTAAGCATGCAAAAATATGCGTCCACCCAACAGAACTCACGTGCTTACGCAACCGTGACACTGAGCGCTGCGCAGGCGCAGGTGGTGTCAAGGCGAACACGTGGCGCGCTGCACTCGGCGCAGGACAGGTTACACATTCGTCCAGGACATGTCTGCCCTTACAACAGCAAAAGTAAAGGGCAAATTCGACTGTAATCTAGTGGGTGATAACTTTTGGAGAGGAGAGGCTAAGAACTATCGCAACCAATTACCGCGATAATTATGTGGAATTCCAAACTGATCGAGGCAGCTCGACCGATGTGAACTACCGACCAAACCCAGCTTTGGTCCTTATGACCAACGTAATGAGAGCTTGTATGGCTTGTAATGAAAGCGACAGCTTCTCAGGAGAGAGCGCGGTGAGATCAAAACAAGGTGAATTGACTAAGAAGTCTAAAAATTAGGGATATGTTGGTTGTTGTCTGTAAGAATAAATCCTTATTCTCACACACTACAGCTCAATAATATTTGAAACTAGCTGATGCCCTCGACTTCGTCGTCTGAAGCCTCAGATGGCTATGTTCAGCTTTGCAATGATGTGTATTTGTGGAAGGCGCACGAACTGAAGGTTCGACACCTAGCCAACTAACGACACCGGCGACCGTTCCGGTGTCGTTATGGTCGAAGCAAAGGGAGTCGACGCAGCTTGAGCGCGCCGTCTAATGTCTCGAACGCTCAAGATCGCCGTGTAGTGGGGGGTGAGAATCTACCCGGTACATGACGGTACCGGGTATATGTTTGACGTATGCATGTCCCGGGTCTTCGCGCTCGCCGACGAGCGGGGTGAGTGAGCAAGAGACGTGGGTGCGTGGCGTGAGGGACGACGCGGTTGGTGGCCGGCGGGAGGGATTGGTTTGCGCGTGTGATGGGATCGGGTGGGTCGGACAAGATGTTTTAGGGCGGCAGGCTCTAGCCGAGACGCTATCTATGGGGGTGTAATCAATCATTTCAGGGGGGGGGGGGGGTTATTAATGTACGTAAGTACTGTACTTAACAATATTTATTCTTTATTGTACACTTGAAAAACTTAACACATAATAACTTGTACATACACACGTACATATTGCCATCTTCTCTTGAAGACATCGGAGAAGCACTATCATGCACGGAATAAGGCAGCCTATTTATATTCCATAGCCGTGGTGAATGATTTGTCATAACAGCTAGAAGTATGTCGAGGGGTATGACGCGAGTTACATAAAATCTGTATGATGACAAAATGTATAAATAAAATCATTATGTTCAATTAGTGCTCCACCTAAGTCCTGGAACCAGCTCATGGGGGGGTCATGACCCCCATGACCCATGATGGAAAGTTTCATTAAAATCCATTCAGTAGTGCTTACATGAAAGAGTAACAAAAGTCGCGTTTATAGTAGGGTTTGGACGATGATGACAAAACTAATGATGATAAACCCTTCAGCGAGCGAGTGCCTCAAAGTGATGTCGTCCGAATGGGTGACGAATCCGATATCCCGTTAGCGCTACAAAAACTTCAGAGCAACGAGACGGCCGTGACCGAACCACGGCGCGAGCGTCGACGCGAATGGCGGAGATCGATCATAAAGATATCTCGCCTTCAACAAACACCACTCATGACATCATGTCACATTTTCAAATACTTGTAGGATTTTCCTGAATCTGCAAAGATATTTATTGAGACCAGTGAATTTCAACACTCCGTGAGTTGGTTGAAAAGTGCAGAGGTTTTTAAACAAACCCTTTTGTTTCATACACCACTTTCAAAATTTTGCTGGATCCGGTGCAGCCCCTGCAGCTACATTACAACTAATCACTAAATCTTCTTCTTCCTGCCCTTTTCCCACCTTAAGTAGGGTCGGCTAAACATGTTTTCCTCTTCCATTCTCCTCTGTCACTCGTCAGCTCAACATCGACTTCCTTTACTCTCATATCAGAATTCACACATTCAATCCATCGCTTTCTTGGTCTACCTCTCATCCTAGGTCCATCTATATTCATATCCATCATTCTTCTTGTTATATGGCTTTCATCCCTCCTCATTACATGCCCAAACCATGCTAACCTACTGCTCCTTACCTTCTCAGTCACTGGCGCTACTTTCAAACTTATCACTAAATCACGATAAAAAAAAGTGTAGATTGTACTGAATATGGACTATGCATTACAAGTGACAATCTGAGGGCTGAAATTATTATATGCCATTATTGACAGAAGAAGTCATGCCAACATTTTAGTACTTCAGCATCGAAACCAATTTGATTTTCAAGCGCCTCCGCTTACGATTGTGGACATTCTTCGTCATACCCAACGCAGACGCCCGTCGAGTCTCTCGTTGACCCGTGAGGTTCCAGCTAGACCAATTTGGGAATCACTCACCTGTGAATTGTAATACTCCGGAAGTTTTTTTTTTTTTTTAATAAATATTTGTTACACTTACACCAATTAGCCTAGCCCAAACTAAGCTCTGTAAGGCTTGTGCTATGGGATCTAGGGTAACGGATAGACATACATATATTACACATATATAAATAATTTTTATTGAAATATATATCAACAACCATGACTAAGGTACAAATGCTCGCATTCATCACACAAACAATCTGCCCCCACCGGGACTCGAACCCGGGACCTCAGAGATGGCGACACCTTGAAACCGGTGTACTATCCACTCGACTATGGAGGTCGTCTAAAGTTGATTGAAGTACAGAACGCAGAGTGATGTAATTTACAGGTAGAACTACGGTAATTTATTTCAAAACAGAGGCACTATACGAAAAAGCAGTGCACAAATTTAGCACATAAAATGAATCGGAAATACAAAAAAACATTTAGATACTTTGGAACTTAAAACTAAAAGAATTATAAAATATCAAAACATAACAAGACTCAAGAGAACGATAAAATAGTTTAGTAAAGGAAAAACCAATAGTTCTTTAACTACGAAATTGCTGTTTATTTCATTCGTACTTCTAAGTTAATTTATTTTATACAACATGTTACATATATAATGTGACTTATGTATATTAAAGTAACTACTTTTTTTATATTGCATAACATTTTAATTCTATCACACAAGTTTTGATGACAATATACTCAGTGATATTATGTATTTAAGTTAAAAAACAAGTACCGCCAATTTATAGTATCAGCGTTTTGTACTTTACTGCCTGTAACTTCCTGAAATCCCCATTTACAAATAAAAGCGTGTTACATTGTGATAGCTTGGGAAAATGTTGTGTTGTATTAAATGTAACACGCTTTTATTTATAAATGGGGACTATGATAAAGAGGGGGGACGAGATTGAATAATTATGTATGGTGAAAAGTTTTAGTGTTAAAATTAAATAAATTTGTACAATATGGAATTATTTTGTCCTAGACGAAGACGCTTATTTGTCGTTAAAGGTTACAATCAAGTTACAAAGTGTTATATTTCTTTTTAGAGTTAATTTATTTTTAACTTTTTAGTTCATTTTATAAACAAATAATAAAAGCTTGTTTTTAAAAAGGTTTTTTTTTCTTTAATTTTATTTTTAACTTTTTAGTACCTCTACAGGCTTGCTGAGAACAAGCCCTTTCATTTGATATACCATACCCATATTGTAGGAACGAATAAAAGAAAATTATCCGCCATTTTTGGCGTTCCGCCGTATGTATGGATTAAGAGTGACGTAACATTATTTTTTTCTAGTTATTCTTGGCAAGCCCTTTTATTTGATACCCATATTGTAGGAGTGCATTAAAAAAAATTGGTCCGACATATTGGATACGCCGCCATGTTGGATTTAGAATGACGTCACACAGTTAATCATGCATTGTCATCCGAACTAAACGTGTATACCAAATTTCAGCTCAATCGGAAACGGGGAAGTGGATCAAATTTAAGTTGCAAGATTTGATTACAGGTGGGGACGGTGAAACTAAATAAAAGCTTGCAAAAATAGTATTTAGTCTATATTTTGGACATTTCACACAAAATCTATATAAACAGTAGCTTATGTGTTATTCTGATATATAAGCTACAGTATTGTAAAGTTTCATTAAAATCCATTCAGTAATTTTTACATGAAACAGTAACAAAAATGCACCCATACTTACAAACTTTCGCGTTTATTAACTTGTAAGGGTTAAGGAAAACGTTAGTATGACAAAATAAAACTATTATAAATATCCATACAAACTTGAAATTTCATGAGTCAAACAGTGAAACTCAACCGATCAATCGTAAATTTAACAATTTCAATAAACTATATTTCATTTTACACGTAACTACGACTACAGACGTAACTAATTCCCGTCTTGACTACACATCTATTGGTGATGAACAATTTGGACACAATTATATTTGGTACGCAATAACAACCCATGCACCGTGACGGACCGACATTCGACATTGAAAACCCGATGACCTTGTACCAAATCGGTAGGCAATACAAGTGCCACGAAGTAAACATATGGATGATCAGCTGATAAGTTCCGCAGCGTCCTAATATTCTACGGGTAGTGTCAGCGTGTACAGAGAACGCCATATCAAACCGTCTGCTTTTAAGAGCGACCATCAAGGTCAAGTATAGTACAACGTGTTGTTATCTATACCACGTGACCACCCATTTGTGGACATCGTAAATCCAATACAAAGAACCGAAAGCAAATAACCAAATCGTTAATGTGTTAATGGAATGGAATCTTACTCTTAACTAGTATTTTTAATCAGCAAATAATATTTACATACAATAGACATTATAAGAAGACTGAAAATCAATCAAAGGGCAAGTGATAGCATATAGAACCCTGGCTACTAACAATGGACCTTATAATGCTGAAAATCAATTAAAGGACAAGTGATGACATATGGAACTCTGGCTAATAACAATGGACCTTATAAGGCTTGAAAATCAATCAAAAGGCAAGTGATGACATATGGAACTCTGGCTAATAACAATGAACCTTATAAAAAGACTGAAAATCAATCAAAGGGCAAGTGATGACATATGGAACTCTGGCTAATAACAATGGACTTTATAAGGCTTGAAAATTAATCTAAGGGCAAGTGATGACATATGGAACCCTGACTACTTAGAAAAAGCCTAACATATCAAGTATAACATAACAAGAGCCAATTATGACATGAAATAGTAACAAACTCTACTTGCACCAGCTATATAAGCTTTACATACATATCTACTCAGGCCTATTTCCCATGGCGGTAGGCAGAGATCACAGACTTCATGCACGCCCCTCTGTTACGGGTACAAACAATCAGACTCGGCCTCCAAAACGTCACCTAAAACTTTGTGGCAGTCCCGCGGCTGCCCGAACTAAGCCGCCATCACGCACCTGTCGGTAAGGTGGGCGCGCGGTCCTACATCCGCCAGATGGCCGGAAACGCAACAATACATCTCGAGACTGCATAATCGTTGCCTTGCTCACATCTGGAGATCCCGACCGCACTTGTTTTACTTGTTGACTTGCGTTTACTGCAAGGGGTAGTTGCTTTGCGTAAAAACTAAAGGATAACAACACAGAGAAAAAAACGCAAAAGGTACTAAGAATAATTACTACGAACTTAGAAAAGGTCGGAAAACAAAATTAAATCGCTCGCTTTTCGATCTGAATGAGTGAACCCATAATAATATTAAATAAACATAATCATATTTTCTCTCCACTCCCGAGGGGAAAATAATTTATTATCAAATAACTTATTACAATTAAATAAGCTATAATTACACGGTACTTGTATATAATTATGACTATATATTTTATTTATAGTATATTTTTATAAACGCGTATGCAAAATTTCAGCTTGATAGCTTCAGTGGAAGTGGGTGAAATATAGATTGCAAGATTCCACGACATCCTACATATACGTAAAGTTAAATAAAAGTTAAAGAAATAGCAAGGGCTTCGGTTAAGTTTAGTTGGTAACTCATGCCGGTCAGGACGCCCCGGTTGGCATTGAGTCCAACCAAGTCTTATCTACCAGACGGCAAAAAAATACTTCACTTGCTACGATCCAAACATACTTCTCCAAGTTCCTCAAGTTTAATAAAATATAAATTCGTTCTATACGATGACTAACCTATTTTAATAAACTGCAAATAAGCCAGACTGATCCATCCGGTGTCGGTTCCGAGAAGCGACCCCCGTGATGACTCAGAACATTAATTATATTCGCCCCATTTGCGGAATTTAAGTTATCCAGTTTATCACGAACTACTTACAAAGTTACGCGAGCATAGGAAATATGTTAAATTTAACATAAATTTTTAGTATAGAAACGTTTATGTTAACAAAATATCATTGATGAGGTTTTTTTTAAATAAATAAATGACCTAAACTCAGACCTCTTTCCAATGGGAGTAGACAGAGATCACAGTTTTCCATTTGCTATGATCCAAATGTACTTCTCTAGCTTCCTGGACTTTCATTAGTACTTTCATGCACAATCGTCGGGTACGAGTTCTCTTGATCTGGCCTTATTTCAATATACCCATTTGGGCCAAGAAAGTTCGTCTAGGTCAGTGATTCTCAACCACTGTGCCGCGGCACTTTTGTGTGCCGCCAAATTTCAAAAGTGTGCCGCCAAATTTTACAAATATATAATAGGTTTAATATTATTAAATTACATCATTTAAAAAGAAAAATGTTTGTAAGCCAACAGTAGAGGAGAGAATTATTCATTATTTCCCAAAATTGGATATTAAGAAATTTCATTGGGTTCGTAATCCATTGCTCATAACGGATAGTTCTGTATTTGACTTAACTTTAAATGAAGAGGAAGAACTCATATTGTTTTCCAATAATCGAGATTTAATTTTAAAATATTCAGAAGAATCAATTAATTCATTTTGGATTAACATCAGATGCGATTATCCAATGATAGCCAAAAAAGCTTTAAACGTATTATTACAATTTTCCATATCTTATTTGTGGGAATTAGGATTTTCACCATTAGCCAACATTAAAACTAAAAAAAGATCAAGATTGTTAAATGTAGAAGACAATATGAGAGTAGCACTGTCATATTTACGACCAAATATAAATGAAATTATCAAAAAACATCAAGCTCAAATTTCAAATCAAAATAAACGTTTAGTTATTATTGTAGTATATATTATTTTATTTCGTATATTTAAAATTTTTGTCATAAGTTATTTATGCAGTGTTGTAGTAAGTAAATATTTTTTTTTCTTTTTCTTTGTGTGCCGCCACATTTTGAAATCGTTAAATATGTGCCGCAACAAAAAAAAGTTGAGAATCACTGGTCTAGGTCATCCCTTACCAACTGGCCCATTCAAATTTGCCTTATAATTTTAAATCATAAATTCTAGTTCAAGACGCATCAAATGACGTAATTTATGCGTGTCTGTTAATTAATTGAATAACGTTGTGTTGACAAAGTACAAAAATCGATAACCTTATTACAATAAACCATAACCTTATTACAACAAACCATAACCTTATTACTCGTACAATAATTCAAATATGTTATAACGCAATATATCGAATTATTGAAGTTGAATTCGGACTATGTGCATGGAAAAACGCATGTACTTTGCCAAGAGCAGCTGTCAAAATTTCATCAGCTTCGCGCAACCCTTGAAAACATTGCGCAAGCGGTAAGCCGAAGGATTATTATTACAATAACCCATAACCTTATTATAATAACACAAATGTGTTATAACGCAATATATCGAATTATTGAAGTCGGAGTAAGGACATAGAAAAACGCATCTGCTCTTTTAAGATCACCTGTCAAAATGTCATCGGCTTCGCGCTACCCTTGAAATCATTGCGCAAGCGGCTACACCACACCCAGGCTACCTACTTGCAGGCCCCCCTATTGTGTATGTTACCGTCATCGTGATCTAGTGGTTAATACTATCATGATTTGCTCAGTTTGGCCGAAGGTTTCTTCTTGATTATAGCTGATAAAGCTATGTTAGTTGACTTTCCACTATCTTAGCTAGTTTTGTTGCTATTTATAATATTAATAAAGTTGTTCTACATTTGTGGAAAAGTCCAGGAGAAACACACAATCACACGTCATCACTAAACATAAAGCAAATCAAATATTAAATATAATCTCGATATCTCTATTAAGTAAATAACACTGTCTAATATCCTTCACCATTTGCTCATTAGTTAGTCATTCATGTCCTCATGTTAGCCATCGCGCGAGCTAATTTCAAAGAAACATCGACGTGAATAAAATATCGAACAATACAAATTGGAAATGACACCGTATTGACTGAAAAACTTCATCAAACCATATCCCCTTAATAACCAAAGACTCGACTCTCATTACTGCGTACTTCCTACTGAATGTCAAATGGATCACTTAAGATTTTGATTTACAATAAGGGGGAGGTTCCCTCAAAACCGGACGAGTAGCTGATAGTCCGGCGCAAAAACTAGTGCTGTCCAATGCGGCGTACCCTTTCGCTTGAAAACTGTAAGACAAGCAAGCGATCGTTGAATAAGGAAAGGAATCTCGAAGGCAATGGTTGCGTAACCGAACATCGAACTATGGGCAATGACCGCGAACAAAAAATCTGCCGTGCTCGCTGCTCAATCGTACTGTGGTTGGTGGATGATTTTTTAATAGCATTAACGTTTGAATTAGAGCACAATTTGGACTGTATTTTTTTTAATAAAATGATAAACTTTTGTGATGTGCAGTATGAATGAAGGTGTAGTGACAAAAATCGAAAAAGTCAGGCTTAGGTTTGGATACGTAGAAAGGATAAACGCAAGACGACTGATGAAGGAAATGTATACGGCAAATACAGGGCCAGAGATAGGGAACGATTTAAACGAACATACGTGGACCAAATAGGTGATATACTGAAGGAAGATCAGGTCAAGAGTACCCGTAACCGATGAGCATGCATGAAAATATTATTATTTTTTCCTCAGGAGAGGAAGGCTGAGAATCCATCACAAGGAGCACGAAACGTGTCCAGGATACCCCCGTAACGGCAAGTGTCACGGTGATTATATCGGACTGCAAGCGGCCAGGGCGGTCTGACCACGTGACCTACCGACTAAACTCAGCCTGTGCCTAAGTTCTAAGAACCATATAGGCAAATCGTGAGGGCAACTGAGGAGAGGCTGAGAATCTACATGGTTACAACCGCAACCAAGTGTCACGGAGGTTGTGTCGGACTGCACGCGGCCAGAGCGGTCTGACCACGTGACCTACCGACTAAACTCAGCCTGTGCCTAAGTTCTAAGAACCATATAGGCAAATCATGAGGGCAACTGAGGAGAGGCTGAGAATCTACATGGTTACAACCGCAACCAAGTGTCACGGAGGTTGTGTCGGACTACACGCGGCCAGAGCGGTGACCACGTGACCTACCGACTAAACTCAGCCTGTGCCTAAGTTCTAAGAACCATATAGGCAAATCGTGAGGGCAACTGAGGAGAGGCTGACAATCTACATGGTTACAACCGCAACCAAGTGTCACGGAGGTTGTGTCGGACTGCACGCGGCCAGAGCGGTCTGACCACGTGACCTACCGACTAAACTCAGCCTGTGCCTAAGTTCTAAGAACCATATAGGCAAATCGTGAGGGCAACTGAGGAGAGGCTGAGAATCTACATGGTTACAACCGCAACCAAGTGTCACGGAGGTTGTGTCGGACTACACGCGGCCAGAGCGGTCTGACCACGTGACCTACCGACTAAACTCAGCCTGTGCCTAAGTTCTAAGAACCATATAGGCAAATCGTGAGGGCAACTGAGGAGAGGCTGAGAATCTACATGGTTACAACCGCAACCAAGTGTCACGGAGGTTGTGTCGGACTGCACGCGGCCAGAGCGGTCTGACCACGTGACCTACCGACTAAACTCAGCCTGTGCCTAAGTTCTAAGAACCATATAGGCAAATCGTGAGGGCAACTGAGGAGAGGCTGAGAATCTACATGGTTACAACCGCAACCAAGTGTCACGGAGGTTGTGTCGGACTGCACGCGGCCAGAGCGGTCTGACCACGTGACCTACGAGTAAACTCAGCCTGTGCCTAAGTTCTAAGAACCATATAGGCAAATCGTGAGGGCTACTGAGGAGAGGCTGAGAATCTACATGGTTACAACCGCAACCAAGTATCACGGAGGTTGTGTCGGACTACACGCGGCCAGAGCGGTCTGACCACGTGACCTACCGACTAAACTCAGCCTGTGCCTAAGTTCTAAGAACCATATAGGCAAATCGTGAGGGCAACTGAGGAGAGGCTGAGAATCTACATGGTTACAACCGCAACCAAGTGTCACGGAGGTTGTGTCGGACTGCGCGCGGCCAGAGCGGTCTGACCACGTGACCTACCGACTAAACTCAGCCTGTGCCTAAGTTCTAAGAACCATATAGGCAAATCGTGAGGGCTACTGAGGAGAGGCTGAGAATCTACATGGTTACAACCGCAACCAAGTATCACGGAGGTTGTGTCGGACTACACGCGGCCAGAGCGGTCTGACCACGTGACCTACCGACTAACCTCAGCCTGTGCCTAAGTTCTAAGAACCATATAGGCAAATCGTGAGGGCTACTGAGGAGAGGCTGAGAATCTACATGGTTACAACCGCAACCAAGTGTCACGGAGGTTGTGTCGGACTACACGCGGCCAGAGCGGTCTGACCACGTGACTTACCGACTAAACTCAGCCTGTGCCTAAGTTCTAAGAACCATATAGGCAAATCGTGAGGGCAACTGAGGAGAGGCTGAGAATCTACATGGTTACAACCGCAACCAAGTGTCACGGAGGTTGTGTCGGACTACACGCGGCCAGAGCGGTCTGACCACGTGACCTACCGACTAACCTCAGCCTGTGCCTAAGTTCTAAGAACCATATAGGCAAATCGTAGAAATTATTAATGAAAGTCGAGGAAGTTAGGGAAGTATGTTTGGATCGTAAACAAGTGGAAGAATGTGATCTTCGTCTACCGCCATGGGAACGAGGCGTAACTATATGTATGTAAACGTATATAAGTCACGTTTTGTTTACTGGTGTAGCAATTCCTTCGATAGTCAGAGTAGGACACAGGGCTGGCTATCAGCAAATTTTTACTATCGTGCAACCAAACACAAAAAACCTCGTCGTATCAATAAATGTACACTCACCCAGCTAGTCTCCAGAAGCGATCCGACACTGCTTTCCTTTTTATACACGGACACAATACTTGAAGATATTATCCCGGGATTTTATGGTGTCGAAATTATAGCGGATTATTAAATATTTTGAGCACACAATGTCTCAGTGCTAGACAGCGGCAAACACGACAATCGCCGAACACACCGGTCAGTTGAACGATTTCGCAGATAATCTAGATGCTTCTTATGCGCTGCGTTCTTCATCCAGATGGCGCGCGGAGCGACACAAAACAGTATGTGCCGTTATTGTTAGGTACACACAAGCGTAGACTACTATCCAGATACCTAGGATAGGCTTTGTATACCAATTAACACGACGAGTATTTAATTATTTAAAAATATTAGAGTCTCAAAACTGGCGCAACCATTTACAAAATAGACTTTTGTAATAGTTGTATTAAATTCCTATTGTATCAAACATTGAAATCATGATAGTAGCATGGGAATTAAGTTTAGAATCGGATGAAGCAACATATAATTGCTTTGGCAACGAGTAAAATACTGTATCTTTCCACATAAATGACTAATGTTGACTTTACGTGACACATGATATGTAATGTTTAATGAGGTACTTCGCTGTTGTATTCAGTAGGGCTAAGGTTCATCTGTTCACTTGACATATTGAGTAAACGAGAAGTCTTGTCCAATTTTTGGTGAAGATTTTCATACGCCACTTAAATAGTATACAATCAGCATCACGTAAATCTTTACATTTGCACAACGAAAACCAACTTTATTACGAGAACATAAAAGCTAACTAAAAGTAAGTAGACCTGTCATCACGTATGTATCGGAATGTTGACGCGTTAAGCGGATGGATGAACGAAGATGTGTCGAGTGAAAAGAATAAGAGTGAGGAATGAATATAACAGGAGAAGTCTGAAAGTAGCCTCTGTTGTTGAAAAATTAAGAGAAAGAAGACTTTCTTGGTATGGTCAAGTATTAAAGAGAGGTAATGATCATGTTAGTAGGAAAGTGGACGGGTGTATGGAGAGAGGAAGACCGAAGGAACGATGGATGGATGAATGGAAGAAGTGAAGTGAAGAAGAGTGGGTGTTCAAACAGCGAGTGATAGAGGAGAGTGGAAGAGACATGTTGCGCCGACACCAAATAAAATTGGGAAAAGGGAAGAAAGAAGAAGAAAAGCTAACTCAAAGTCAACATGTAAGATGCAAATATTAGGAACACTAATACGTGCAATCTAACCGCGGTCACAGTTTTAATAGCTGCTAATGTAAGATTACACGGCTCGTCTATCACAGTTAACTACACCACAAGTCACTCAATCTGCGCAATGATTGCGCAATAAATCTTCGCGAACGCCAATTGGCAGTTAAGCTCATAAACAGTAATGGTCAATTAACACCGAATCCTAATTTATTTGAACAATATTTTTTCTTTGATTGATGATGAGTGAAATAAAAATTTATGTCAGTGGGTAGATATACTCATGCCTCTTTCGCATGGGGGTAGATCACAGTTTTCCCCTTGCTACGATCCAAACCTACTTCCCTAGCTAGCTTCCTCGATTTTCAATACATTCATGCACGCTCGTCGGTAGATATAATTAATCGATATTTATAATGAGAGAGGTTAATTCATATCAGGGGGCGATTAGGGTTCGATACTGATGTCAAAAATGCAATCAGTAAAATTTTTGTCTGTCTGTATAACCGTTAGAGAAACAAAAACTACTGGACGGATTTTAACGAAACTTACAATTATATTTCATACTCCTGAGCTGATTATAGTATACTTTTCATCACGCTACAATCAATAGGTAGGAGCAGAGTAGTGAAGGGAAATGTTGGGAAAACGGGAGAAATTTCTCCATTTTTCAAACCTCCATCGCGTGTGCAACCTTAATAGTTAAAGCTACACAGAAATCATGTATGACGGAAATGTTCTCCTTAAAATTATATAAAAAATATCCCACGACAGCATATGTCTATCTTTTATGGTTGACTCACAATAACACGTGTAACTCCCGATAGCTTAGCTGTTCGAAGCTTTCTGATTGTATTTGTCTACTCTTACGTTTATAATACTCTCAGTCATTAAAAATGCTACCTACATCATTATCATTGTGGTGCTATCTGATAGAGTCCAGAGTATAAGCGCCGGGACGCTATTGTCTCAGCCGGGTCTTATAATCAGAAGATCCAGACTTAGATCCCGCCATGTAATGTGCTGATATATTCTTCTTATTAGACTTTCAAATGTAAATTTATCTGACGCTCCTACGGCGACGTAAAACATTAGACCACCTGCATATACCTGTAAAGCAACTGAAAGGAGTGGTCGACCAGGACAGCTTGGTTAACTAAAACCTGATAATCTTAAATAGAGTAGACTTGTGCACCACAGTGGAGCTTACATCCACACCATACAGCCTTACATCGGCGTACGAGAATTACCATGCAGCAGACTACTGAGTAACATGGCGCGTACATCTAGCTAGCGATTTCTTTGTATCAAGAACTGACAAGGGTTGCCAGCTGAATGTTCACACTCCGCCATCACGTAACGTCCTCCACATCAGCACAAACCTCGCATTTGGGTGCGTTAACTGTCATTAAGAAATTAAACCTATTGAGAGGATGTCCGGATCGAAGCCGATGAGTTAAAACAATGGATTTCCTACTCATACCAGTACTCGCAAACCAAGGTCTATGTGGCAAATTGGGTTGTATAATTTAAGCTAAAGCAATAATAAATAAATATTTCTTACACTTGCACCAATTAGCATAGCCCAAAATAAGCTCTGTAAGGCTTGTGGTATGGAATCTAGGATAACGGATTGACATACATATTTTATACATATGTAAATAAATTTGATAGAAACATATACAACCATGACTAATGTAGAAATGCTCGCATTCATCACGCAAACATCTGCCCCCCACCGGGACACGAACCCGGGACCTCAGAGATGGCGACTCCTTGAAACCGGTATCTCAACTACTCGACTACGGAGGTCAGTTAACTCTTAAACAAGCACCTAGGATCTAAATCCATCTAATTCACGCCCCTGAAATATCATATAAAAGCTATACATAATTATTATATAGACTAAAACGCTAGCTAAGCATGAGTCTTTTTTGAACAGCTTTTTACCAAATCTCTGGTATTATTTAGAGATATTCTATTTTCAGTCTAACGACTCACAATAGTACGAAGCATAAATTAAACTACATGAAACACAAAAAAATACCCGTTCAAGTATTGACCAGTATCATCACTGCAAAAAAATACACATCATCGGGACTACATCTTAAATTCACAAGTCACATAAAAAGCACGAGCCGCTTTATGCCGCTATCATAACAGTGTCTGCTGGAATGTCACACATCACTGGCCACTACAACCTGATGCAAAAAGTCTGGTCGATAGTCAGCATGACGCAGGACAAGATCAGATTCATTCACTCGAGTACGAAGCTATTGAACTGTGAATATTCGTAGGCCTTAAGACACCTTTTATACAAAAAAGTCACTATGTGAATGATCACAAAAAACCCTGGTTCGCTGATTAGAACGGTATCGGCAAAACCTTTGATGTGACCGGCAACTATTTGTCAATCAAGTCTAATTGTCATTTGGCGTCAGAATTAAACCACAATGAAGAATGGGCTAATCAGAAAGGAATACCGCACCACAAACTCTTTGTGGTTATGATAAACTGTCTCTGTCTCTTCTCTCTTAGTCTCTTACTCTCAATTCGCGTAGACGCTGTACTGGCTACATTGGCCCCAGAAATACGTTGCAGAGGATGGTTCATGCCAGATCCAATCTAAGCAAGGAAGAACAGGAAACCATGGAGAACATTGTGCCACTGCGACGATCTAGCTTACCTTAATTGCCTGAAATCGAAAACAAGAACGGCAGACTACAGAATCATGATATCAAAAGACGTCATCAAAAATCGATTATACCTTTAGTGAAGTTAAGATTTTTATAAATGGAGAACGACGTTTAGGGTAACACAATGGACCCATAGTGTCAATGCGAAGACTCTCGAGAAGAGCCACGCCGATTCAAAGGCAACAATCGAATCGAAAGCAATTAGAGTATTCTGACAAATTAAATCAAGTTTAGCTTCCTTTGGCGTGTGTGCCAGGATTTGAAAGAAGAACACGCCGCTGCTGAGCAGTGGTGCAGCCTCATGTCAAGTTTTAATATTATTTACATTATAAGCTAGTAAGCTGACTTAATGAGACTAAACATTATTCATCAGTCAAGCGAACGGCAAATTGTAAAGAGAATTTCGTTGTTTGGCACAAATTTAAAATTTAATTCATATTTACTAAAATTAAATAATGTACCATAGATAATATAATAAACACGTACATTTGGATATTAATTTAACTCTATTATGAACTCTAAATTTATATTTTCACATGACTGTTTTCAAATAATACTCACGAAATAGCCCAGTGGCCAAAGCATATAATATCCCTAATTGTTAATTCGTTTCCACGACTTATTCAAAAACATGCGTCACGGTGTTGATCAGGCGCACGTAATGTAACAAAGAACCCTGCGACAGGCATTCAAGATATTAGGACATTATCACGACTCTCTAAGGCACGGTACAGACGACTAACTCATTAGGTTACCGATACGGCACGTAGTCATAGAAGCCATACAGGCCTAACGGTGTATATTATCATATAATTTTATTTTTCTATCAAAAGATTCTGGTATAGCGTTCACAATCTAAGTTCATTTCGAAAGGTCTCATCGCAAGTTTATCTGTCAAAATGTAATAGTTTTGACGGATAAACTACAATGACAATGACACCTGTCAAAACTGAACACAGCAACCAAAGCAAGTCACGCGCCAACGTGACTTGCTTTGGTTGCTGTTCACGTATCAAAGTATTAATTAGCAAAACCGAAGACTTGAAAGTATCTATGTACACAAAGCAACGCCTTGACGTTGGTGTACGTAGTGCAAAAGTAAATCAAAAAGTGTAATCAAATATCGGACCACATTTCAAAAATAATAACCGGAAATATGATTCCAAACCGCATGTATCCAACCTAAGATAGCCAACCACGAGCGACAAGTCACGTTTAACGGACGCACGGGAATTAGCCTTCTCGAAGCAATGAACTCCCGCGCATTAACTAACCAATGCACGGGACTACGCCGGCGAACCGTTCCCGGTAGCCGTCACAACGGAATGACAATGATGGACTTTCCATATTTATATGGATTTCTCGGCGACAACTGACAAAAGAAAAGCTTTTGATAGGTAATATTTTGATGATTTTCTTATGACATCAAATGATATTTTTGAATATATTTTTTTAAAATCGTTAAGATCTGTTGCCTATTTCATAATACTGGTCGCATATATACGATCTACAAGATCCACCAATTTTGTATTAATTGTTTTTTATTCTATACATGATAAAAGTACTCTATATGAGAAAAATATTGTTTAATTGAGAAGTGACTATATATCTGCGTTAATTACTTTTGAAGATACAGCGACATGTTCTATTCTATAGATTACCTCGTTGCTTTCAACCTGCAATCATACATGTCTTCATTTTCAGAACTGGATATTAGGACAGTAGGTGATTTAATCATGGAAAATCATAGTGAACGCGAGGAATTCCTTTCCTTAGTAAGTGAAGAAATGGACAAAAAATAAACGGATGCATTGATTTGCATAATAATTATTCGACAAAAAACTTTGTCTATAACACTTGTATAAGCGACACATAGCATAAATATGTCAACTGAACAGTTATTTCTTTATCTCTGTTTGGATTAAGAGATATTATAAAGGCTTTTAATGTGAGAGATAAATGTACAATTACCATGTTGATACTCTTTATCAGTAAGATAAAGCGGCAAAACCTCGGTTATATATAAATCATGTAACTATGTAATCCATACATAGTTAAACTATGTCAGATTATATCACCAAATTGCCCATAAAGTTCTCATAATTCCACGGCATTTTTCAAATATTTAATGAACTCACCCCTTCATGCCGCAGGAGATACCCGATGAGCACGTCCTTCTTCTTCTCCTTCTCCTCGGTGTGACACACGCCCACGTTCAGACCCATTACGATGGACCGGAGCAGACCTCCTTCGAACGCGTCCCACAGGAACTTGGGCGTGTAGCACATTATTGCCTGAGGGGGACAAAAATACTAAAATTAAAGATTGGAACGAATCAAGAATCAACAATATCATTGGTTATATAATCTCGTTAATAAATTACAAATAAGTAATAAATAAATAATAAATAAATAAATATTTGTTACTCTTACACCAATTAGCCTAGCCCAAAGTAAGCTCTGTAGGGCTTGTGTTATGGGATCTAGGGTAACGAATAGACATACATATATTATACATATATAAATATTTTTTATTGAAATATATATCAACAACCATGACTAAGGTACAAATGCTCGCATTCATCACACAAACATCTGCCCCCACCGGATTCGAACCCGGGACCTCAGAGATGGCGACACCTTGAAACCGGGGTGTGCTATCCACTCGACTATGGCGGTCGTCGTCGTCGTCGTCGTAAGTAGCAAATGTATATGTAAGAATAAGGCTTACATACAACGCGTTTACACAAAAACGTCAATGTTAGGGAGTCGCTTTTAAAGTAAAATATTGAAATAAAAACAAGATTGACGGTGTTTTAAGTATTTTAATAAAAAACTCAATGTCACAACAGCGAGCTGACTATATAAGTGAAATATTCACACCACATTTTTGTTTCTAAGACTAACAGTTTTTTTAATTATTAAGGTACGATCATATAGTCCTATTCGTTAACGGTCCACTTTTTAAACCTGGTACCCGTATGTTTCGGGGCGATATTATTTATTTTATTTATTTATTTTTTCGCTGTGACACATTTTAACATTTATATACAACAGAAAAAAAAAAAGTTAAATTAAATGTGACACGGAAAAGGATATCTACTCAGCATGATGTCAGGGCGTCGCATAGACCCCCTGACGCTGGTCTTCCTTAGATATCCCTCCAGAGGAACTGCTATGGCACAGCAATTACTTAGTCTACTTACTTATATTAAACATAAAACTAAATACTATATATAAAACTACATTATACAAAAGAAAAAAAAAAAGAGAAACTATTAAAGACTATTAAACACGTTTCACGATTAAAACGTTCAGTAATCTTTCCTAATATCAAATCAAATCATTTATTTGTAAACATAGGTAGTACGTATACTACCTACCACCCGTAGGTGGCACAAACACTGTTGTAGTATCACTATGCTCGGCCATATAAGGCGTACAAATCTATAGAAGATATCGAAATTAAACATATCGTAAAAAGTATATCATTCATTATTCAAAATTAAATAGTCAATTTTAGTTTAGACGTCAAATCAATATCTATAAATCATTAATACTTTACAATTGCATAATACCTATAACAAGGTGAAAATCTCCTTCATACATTTTACGTCACATGTTGGCAACATACACTGTGATTTTTTATAGGAGTTTGCAAACCACATATTACATATTTTTTAGACACATGACAGCCTATAAATTGGTCCATTGGTCGTTTGACTCAAAAGAAGTCAAGTGTACTTAATTCACCGAGCCATTTCATTCAACTATTTTTTAAACATTTTAATACAGATAGATAATTATAAGCCGCCCCCGTATCGGAATCATAATATCGCTGGACTAGTATGCCAACGACAGCCTTCTATCTCACTAGAACGCCATAGTTAAAAAAAACATTATCCAAATAACCACGTTTATTTTCGTATGGCAAAATAAAAAGCTCAAGGATTTTTCCAGAGCATATTTTGTGGGATTACGTTAAATAGAAAAACGTTGCAAAAATTAACAACGGCCAATTGAAAAAATCTACATCTGTTAGCATCGGTGGGCATTTAGATATCATTTCTCATTTATGATAGATAGATAAAACAATTATTCGTCTACACAGTACAGATACAAGACTTTTATACAATCGTCGTAAAAAATTATTAACAAAACAAGAGAACACACATATCAGTGACTGCTGGTAGTGTACTGTGCAAGCGAAACGGTCCTGACTCAGCATTTTGCCACAGCTGGCTGTGGCGCTGATTATTCTGCCAGAACCAGGATTTCAAAACCGTAATTGCAAAACCGTACTATCTATAATACAATAAAAATTATAATCACTATCAAATTTAAATTGACTAAATTTAGGTACAAAATTCGCGTTGAAGTTATAAGAAAAAAAATACAACAGTGTGATAACCGTTTTCTTACAAAGAGGTTAATCACGCCACTAGCGACATTATAGACAGTCAGTCAGACATAAATAATAAATAAATAATAATAAATATTTGTTACACTTACACCAAGTAGCCTAGCCCAAACTAAGCTCTGTAAGGCTTGTGCTATAGGATCTAGGGTAACGGATAGACATACATATATTATACATATATAAATAATTTTTATTGAAATATATATCAACAACCATGGCTGAAGTACAAATGCTCCCATTCATCACAGAAACATCTGCCCTCATCGGGATTCGAGCCCGGGACCTCAGAGATGGCGACACCTTGAAACCGGTGTACTATCCACTCGACTATGACGTAAGTGGGTGACCTTTGGGGGACAGAACTTGCGGTACCTACATCACTGTTTAACGCGTCTGGTGATACCGTTACGCCCTGAATAACCAGATACATTGACGGACTTCGTGATCTCCTTGTTATCGAGTGACGAGACGGCTGCGTAGACGTGTTTGCAAAGTCTTTCAAAAGGAGATGTCCCATATTGGTTTATAGTAACTAACTCGGGTAAATTTGATATATTTGGATAGAACGCTCTAAAAGAAAGTAATCGCCGTAAGTCATATTATTTTCAAGACCCCCGATTTTTAATAATTCGTATTCTAGTATAATAAAAAATGAAATATATTTAATGCAATAATTACACATTGCTTAAAAAAAATTATCAACAAGCCTTTTAAAAATCTAAATACATACATAATTGCTTTAATGAAGCGAATATTTCTAATTTTGAGAAGTTTTTTAACTAACAAAATATAGGGACTGCTATGTTACTTAATGTATGTTATCTAGAGCCAGAAAAAAATATTAATAAAAAATCAACTGACAAGTCAGGCACCTGCTGTCAATGTCATAATTCAACGGAAAAATATCAAACATAGAGTAAGATACCGGTGGTCACAGATTAATAAAAACATCATTAAGGTGTTGCCATAATGAAATATTTCTTATAAACATGTTTTATTTATTTAAAAATAATTGGGGGTGGTAAAAATATTTTTTTTATTTGTTTCATACTTCATATTTTTTCTGCTTTCAATTTAATGTAGTTTGGTGTTTGTTAGTTAACGCTGATCACAAAAAACCAACCTCCTTGTAATAAGAGGACATCTCCTTTGTACAAATAGATAAATGGGACGACTTGATCAAGATGTAGTTTTGATTATAGTCACTGGTATTTGGAAAGATTATTTATTTTATTTTGTTACAACACACACTTACATGCATACATGTATGCATACATACATATTACATGAAGTACATGTTATACAAAATGCTTTATCACAAATGGATGTGTATGCAGCAGCAAGAAATGCTCGATGTGTGGTTGTCTGACGACAAGAGCACCAATTTTCAGCCGTCACCCAGATATGAAACGCGGGCACTAGTCGTCGTAGGGTTCTAATTCTACCATGTTTCTTTTTGGACGGACCTATGCTGAAGCCTCAAATGGCTATGTTCAGCTTTGCAATGAGTGTGTACGGAAGGCGCACGAACAGGAGACCTATTTTTTTTGTTCCCCTGAGGAAAATGCATTAAATTGCATACCCCGGCTGTGGCGAGCCGGGGTTATGTGGGGCTCTCCTCCCCAGAAGGGGGAGGCCTACCCATTAAAAACCTCAGGGATGGCCTTCCTCAGGCATGTAGGGAGCCCCCGGGAACACCAAGCCACCTCCGGGAACCCCCAGCCTCCGCTCCCCTGCCTAGAGGGGAGCCCTCCTCAGGGGAGGCTACCACCTCCCCCGGTCTCCTCCACCGACGACGCCCCCGGCCACGGAAGGGGCGTGGTCCATCCCGGGTACGAACAGGAGACCTATTTTTAAATTACGAATGCGACTTCGAAATCACCGCTGACTAAATAGTCAGCGGTGACTTTGAGGTCACGGATTCCTAAACATCCAATTTTTGAAAGTCGATCGCAGAGCTGTCAACATAGATAAAGGACACACATAAATGTAAGAGTTCGGTTCCACGATTATTGCCGGTTTAACCATTATGGTTATTATATTATAGGTATATAAAGTTTTATATATGTATATATGAATGTAGTCGCTGCCGGTTTTTGCCGGCTTAACCATTATGGTTTATATATGTAACATTCATATATATATACTGAAAAATCTAACAAAACACAGATAACATTTCCACAAGTATGACTTGATTGCGAGTGGGTGAGGGCACTCGTAATGAAATCACACCTGTGACTAAGGCAGTCACATCAGTGATATTCAAAAATAAGAATTATTGAAAATCGGTGATTATTAGTCACATCGGTGATTTCTAAGTCGCATTCGTAGTTCAAAAATAGGTCTCCTGAAGGTTCGACACCTTGCCTACTAACGACGCCGGCGACCGTTCCGGAGCCGTTAGGATCCAACCAAGAGAGTCGACGCAACTTGAGCGCGCCGTCTAATGGCTAGGACGCTCAAGTTCGTGGTGTAGTTCTACCATGAGTTAGCTATCATTTGTACGTATTTGACGTCTGGCAAACTATAGAAGTCATATCAGTTTAAAATGAAATAATAGTATAACTAGATAGATATATAAAGAGTTTATTTTGTTACAACAACACACATTCATACATATTACATGAAGTATTACACAGAATAGTATTCTGTTTCAAAGAAATTTCCAGTAGAAATGGACGTGTGTGCGGAACGAGCAGGGTAGGCTCGGTGTGTGGTTGTCTGACGACAAGAACACCGATTTTCAGCCTTCACCCAGGAAACGAAGTTTTGAAACAATAGAAAACCAATTCGCATTCGAAATCGTGAGATTCGTAGGTATACGAATTACCGAATTCACTATTTGTGAACTTTCAATTCGTGCATTGTGCAACGAGTAATTCAACCCACTCGTTTTTTATTTCTACTAGTAGAATATCCAACGCTGAAGTGACTAAATAGGTAAGTGAGTAAATAGGTACATAATAATAGTAAATATTATTTGAGTTAATTTCTCTGCTTGAAACGAAATCTAATTAAAAATTTGTTTTTAATGACAACACTGAATTCGAGTGATTCAAAAATCTATAAAATTGTAAGCAGTAGAAAATAATTTCGCGCACGATTTTTGAATTCCAAATTCACGTCTAATGATTCAAAAATACATCTCCCTAACGGGAACGCGGGCACGTCTAACTATGCTATTTAAACTTAAGCAAGTACCTTTTGATTTTTTTTAGAGGGGAAATGCACCTTAAGCACCATGACACCGCGCTGGCTAGACACGGCCGTGTGTGGGGCTCTCCGGTCTGAGAAGACCGGCCTACCCACTAACACCCCCTGAGTTCTCTAGGCTCATACGGGGCCATGGCGGGGTGCGCTTTCGTGATTCTACCGCCATAAACTTAAGAAAGTACCTATGATTGGGTGTGTGTGTGTGTGGAATTTGCGAAAGAAACACGTACATAAGAACATAAAATAAAAAATAAAATACATAAATAAATTATAATAAATAAAAAAGAAACTCAGATCACTGCGCCAGTGTACATGATACTGCCACAAAGTCGGAATACCTTACTTCTGTAGTGCAACTAAATGAGAATGTCAACTTTGTTTGAAAGTACTTTTAGAAGTAAGGTTCCGAATGGGTGGAGGCGAGCCATTCATTTAATGTTTCATATAGTTACATAAGTCCTTACTCCTAATATAATAAATCGGAAAGTAAGTTTGTTTGTTCCGCTTACACGCCGTAACTACTGAAGCGATTGCTTTGAAATTTTGCAGACGTAAAGATTAAATAATAGACTACTTTTTATCCCGGAAAAATCGTCAAATCCTACGGGATGCGCAATAAAGGCTTCGCTCAAAAACTACTGCACAGATTTTCATGCCGTTTTCATCAATAGATAGAGTGATTCTTGAGCAAGGTTTTGCGGTATTTTTTATCTCGGAAAAACGGATAGTCCCACGGGAAGCGCGATAAATCCTTCGCGCCATAAACCGACTTCCACGCAGATGTAGCCGTGGGCAAAAGCTATGACCCTTAATCCTCTATAGACCCAATCCCGAAATCCACGCGGGCGAAGCCGCGGGCAGAAAGCTAGTACAATATAAATCCAATACATGGCCAAGAGGGTCAAGAGTTGCCGTAACCGACGATCGTGCATGAAACTATTAATGAAAGTCGAAGAAGAAGAAATATGTTTGGATCATAGCAAGTTTCTGTCTGAATCGACAAAATTATTACATACATTTCTGGGATATTCGACATTTTCTCAAAAAACTAGTAACATTTTCACAAATTGGTTCATTTGTTTACTTTTTCATGAAATTACCTAACGTTTTTAATTTTGATATTGGTCAAAGAGCATTTTAACAAAGATTTTTAGACAATTTTAAGCATGTTAGGTATCTCTCTTCTCTCTAATAATTTCAAAACCATGGCATCAATTTCTTTTCCTTTCTTTTGTTTTTATCTATAGAACAAATTACAATTTCACCCGTTTTCGTTTCATAACTATTCCTATTTCAACTTTCAACAAAATCAGTTCAGTATTTAGTTATTAGGGTTTTATTTTTTAATATCGCCAGTTTATTGGTTTAAAGATCTAATTCTCAATACAGACACTTACCTGGAAGAACAGCACAAAGCACACCCACTGGTAGTAGGTGTAGTACTTCTTGTCCTGCGTACTGTCATACTCATTCGCCACGCCTGGATGCGCCACCTCTTTGCCGACCTGCAAAAAAATATAGATGTCAGATAGAGCTCCGAAGATTATGGACAAAATCATGAGAGTTGTATGTACTAATGATGTGCCGGATCGTCAAAAATCTACATCCGCGAATACAGATATTTGGTGTCAAGTAGAGTTGAGTAGACTTCGATTCGTGCGTGTTGCCAGTGATGACATACGGAACAGAAACCTGGCCACTCACAATGGGCCTTATAAGGCGGCTCAAAGTCACCCAGAGGGCAATGGAGAGGGCTATGCTCGGAGTTTCTCTGCGTGATCGAATCAGAAATGATGAAATCCGCAGAAGAACCAGGGTCACCGACATAGCCCGAAGAATTGCGAACCTTAAGTGGCAATGGGCGGGGCACATTGCTCGCAGGACTGACGGCCATTGGGGCGGAAAGGTCCTGGAGTGGCAGGCATATGCTGGACACCGCAACGTTGGTAGGCCTCCCACAAGGTGGACCGACGATTTGATGAAGATCGCGGGAAGGCGCTGGACGGTTGCAGCGCAGGACCGATCTGCGTGGAGATCCTTGGGGGAGGCCTATGTCCAACAGTGGGCGTCTATTGGCTGAACTGAACTGAACTGAGAGTTGAGTCGTTCGTGAATGAATGCTTCAATTGGACTAGTCCACTTCGCAATTGTATCTCCTTCACTCATTCATTCTGGTCCCAACTAGTTCAGTAGTTCATTTAGTTCATTAGTTCCCAAAACACTTCTTTCACTGAAGGAGAGTAAAGCGAACGGATAGATTACAAACATAGCGTGCGAGAGCGAGACAGTTGATTGGCTTGGCATCCTGTGGGTCAATTCCACTAACAAAATGAACCGAACCATGCCGCTTATCCAATCCGAACGCTAGAATATCACGTCATCTAACAATCTATTCTACCGTTCAAACTTCTACCGTTTTCCCAACATTTCCCTTCACTGCTCTACTGCTATTGATTGTACTCGCAGCGTGATGAAAAGTATACTATAACCAGCTCAGGAGTATGAAAAACAATTGTACCAAGTTTCATTAAAATCCGTCGAGTAGTTTTTGTTTCTATAACGGTTATGCAGACAGACAGACAAAAATTTTATTGATTACATTTTTGGCATCAGTATCTATCCCTAATCACCCGCTGATAGTTATTTTAGAAATATATTTTATGTACAAAATTGACCTCTCTACAGATTTATTATAACTAGAGATCGGATAATCGGATGCATATTTACCTAAAGTAAATTTTTGGCTCACAAATTATGGAAGCGGCTTTTTAAAATACATTTTGTTAAATAAAAATCCCGGGAAAATACGGGACTGCAAATTTAACGTAGTGATATTGTTTGAAAATTACTAAATTAATATAATATATTACAATTATTTAAATGAAACAGAAGCTAGCGGCTTAGATTTAGAACAGTCACTGGAATCTGACACAACACAATCATGTTCAGCACAGACATTAAAAAATCAGTCAGATTTCAATGACCAACGCATAGTGATAGATAGTGATTAAAACTGTAGTAACCGAGGTAATATTTACGCCCCATTTTAAATAGGATATTATAAGCTCATATTACCGACTAGTTTTGCATTACCAAAATGTTCTACAGTACCGGAATTCCGGGATTTTTGTTTATGGAAATAAAATAAAAAGACAGTTCCATACTTTGTCAAAAACTAAATTAGATAAATAAATAAACATCCGGCTATCCAATTCCGCAATCCCGAGATTTTTATTTAACAAAACAAAAGCCGTTTCCATACTTTGTCTTAAACTAACTTTAGGTAAATATGCATCCGATTATCCGATCTCTAATTATAACTATAGATTATTTATGCGTATATGTCAGATAATCGTTCACCGAATAAAAACAATTTGAAAAGTTTACCATCATATCCTTTGATGTTTCTGGGTAGCTTATTATAAATTCTTAAGATCATATACGATCATATGAGAGCATGTGAGAGAATATGAGATTACAAATCTACGAGGAGCGCCACACAATTCGCTCATAGTTATCCGCAAATCTAGCCGAGATTGTGTCATCTTGAATCAACGCGATCGTGTGGAATCCGGGTGAATCACGAATCACGACAGGACGAGGAAGTCTCGAGAATGTAATTCACTCGTATGTCTAGTGGATACTCCATCTTGTCATGGATAGCATTCATCTCCCGATAGATTATTTTAAAATCGAAATATTAGGGGTTACAGTATTTGGTTCCCGGAAGTCACTTGGCGTTCCCGGGGGCTCCCTACATGCCTGAGGAAGGCCATCCCTGAGGATTTTAGTGGGTAGGTCTCCCCCTTCTGGGGAGGACAGCCCCACATAACCGCCGGCTCACCACAGCCGGGGGCATGCAATTTAATGCATTTTCCTCAGGGGAACAATAACAAAAAAAAAGGTTACAGTACGAAAGGAGATAATTTTTTCTTGTATGGAGAATAGGCCCACTACAAAATGTAACGTTTATTAATGAGACATACGTTAAATAATTTCTTATTAACCCTAGATATTATAAGGAACATTAGCTTGTTTTTATCTAACGGGAATATTGAGAAATCAATTAAAACATGAAGATTAAATAACCTAAAAATTCTTAGTAGTTAGTAGCTTTATTTTGATTTGTATTCAAATTGTTTTTTACGTAAATGCTATTTAACTCTTTTTTATTCTTGAAAAATACAATCATCTTTGGCCACTACCAAACGCCCGAAATCGTATTATTTTTTTGCATTCTAAATACTGGATACGGGGAAGAAAAAGAAATCAAGCCGTTGGAAACGTAAACACAGAATTCGGTTGAAAACAAACCGACGTCAATTGGATGTCAGTGTAGGTACCATTCTGTCGCTGTCAAAAATGATGACGCGTTCCGTTTCACGACGATACTGGACTGACGAACTAATAGTTAAAATAATCTACAATAGTATTAAAATAATTATTGAGAGTTCAATACTTTTAAATAAAATAAAAAAGAAATAATACACTATCCTTTATCTATTATTATATTTATATATTATTTGTATATATATTAAACCATCTTTCATTTTGACTTAAAAAACGTTAGTTCCTTTACCTCAAATGTCAAAAGTCATTACTAAGTTTAATTAATTGATTTTATTATTCCCGTTTCATTTTTACTCATAATATCGTGCAATTGCTTTTAATAATAAATTGATATTTCAGAGTTCAGTAATATCAATAAACGTTGCCGTTTTCTAGTGGGCCTAAAAAAAATTATCTCCTTTCTATTTTGTATGGAGATTTCAAAGAATTTAGTTTATTCCATACTAACATTTTCCTTATTTATTTAATAACCAAGGGAGCGCACATTACTTAACTTTTACACACACGTCAATGGCATTAAACTATGCTTTAACATAGTTTTGAAGACAAGAAAATTAGTTGGCAAAAAGTCATAAAATAATGTAGAAAACAAAACAACAGGTACCTACTTCTTGAAATTCTATTTAGTTTAAAATTTCCGAATTCGGCATTTTAATTGTAATCAAAACTTGCACTTTTGGATTAAAAAGTAATTGAAAAAAAAAATTATGGCACTTCAAATTTAATAGTAATATATACAATAAAAACAAGCGAAAAAACCGCAATTTCATACTTCAGAACCTATTATGTTGTCAAGATAACAACATAACAGCCCTTGTTCATTCCTTTGGCGAAAAATGTCATAAAGTGTTTTAGTTCTACACAAATTATTTTCAACCCCCATTCATCATACAAATGTATAAACGACTACAGACATGTTCAGAAAAAACAATCGTTATAGTTATTTATTTAAACTTTACGGCACAACATTAAAAAAAGTGTACAAACGGCGGTTTTAACGCCACAGGCATTCTGTCCCACCGTCCAATAAACCGTGCAGAATAGTTATAGAAAAAGCAATGCAAATGTGTGAAAATTATATATATATATATATATATATATATATATTATATATATATATATTATATATATATATATATATATATATATGTATATATATATATGTATATATCTTCAGTAACTAACTCAAAAATAATGCTTCAATGCAAAATTCTTAAATTTTAATTTATTGCGAATCAAACTATCATTTGCCCCATCAAGAAATTGTAAATAAAACCAGTCTTTTGAGTAGGGATCTCGGGAATGCATTTAGAGCCGGAGATTGCGTGCTTGAGAATTTCCAAAGACTTCCAAATCTACTTCTCGAATATCTAATTATATATTACATAGCCCCTACTTATTTAAAGTATGTACAAAGAGTCGAAATCGGAGTCATATAAAACAAACTTCATAACAAACTTATCATATAATAAACGCAAGCTGTCTGCATAATGCTGTATCTTTGGATAGATGCCAACACGAAAGTGAGCAATGAAATGAAAACAAAACAATATTAGCATAGATTGAAACAACTATCCGTACAAGTAAGATAGTAAGTATGTTGGTCCATTAATAGGCGATACAACAACATGCGAACGAATTCCTACAAATATTATAAGCGCGAAATTGTATAGATGCATGTGTGTTACTCTTTCGCGTAAAAACTAAGTACTGATTTGATTTTGTTGAAATTTTACAATAATATAGCTTACACATCAGAATAACACATAGGCTACAATTCATAAAGATATTGCATGAATTGTCCAAAATATGACTATAAATGTCAAGTAAGTAGGCAAAAATATTAGCGATGACGGTACGACCGAGTACTGTTTGACTCGAGTCAGATTCGATTATTGCTTTGCACTCGCCTACTCAAATACCCAATTTATTTTGATTCGAGTACGCCGGGCTCGATTCCGGTACTCGAGTCAGTGTTATGTATGTATGTACCACTTGATGGCGTTGGGCTTCTTAGGCGAAGATAATAATAAGACGACAGAGGCTTGATCACGACGTTCTTTATTTAAGGTTCCATTGACAAGAAGGCAGAGCATAGATTATGTAAGCTTAGGTTGAGAGCTTAAATGTATAAATTATTGATCATGTAATAGATAATGTAATGGTATATATATGTATGTATGTGTGTGTATACGTATGTACGTATATATATATATATATATATGTATATGTATATATATGTATATCTGTGTATGTATATATATATACAATAAATATATTTTATTTTTGTGTATGAAATAACAATAAATGACACATAATACCATAATTTAATAAATGTATTGTAGTTTTATATAATATTGATGTCGTTAAATATTACTTGTGTTGTGTTATATTTATTTTGTTAGTGTATAATGAAATCAAGCTTTTAGATATAATGTTTTATATTGATAATATGGCAAAAATAAAAAAAATATGTTTTGCTGTGCCCTTACAGGGCGTCACATGTATAACTATTATTGTGAATGCTATCTTGCACTGTCTTGTAATGTGACATGCAATAAACACTTGAATTGAATTGAATTGAGAGTGTACATAGACATATCGCACTAATAATACAATAGTGTATCAACTCAAAACGTCGTACTTGACATAATACTATAAACACACGCAAAATTTGATTCCTCACGCGTGATCAAGACTGTCGTTCGATTAGTGCAAAAACAGAATAAGGATAAATTAAAAAACTTATGTGACAGTTATTCAATTTGCAACTATTACATGAAGTGAGTAATAAGTTTTTTGTTGATTCTGAAAATGTTTTATTTTGAGTTGATACACTATTGTATTATTAGTGCGATATGTAACAGTCAGGAAGAATCGGTTCCTACCCGCTAACTCGATTCTATCTACTACGAGTCCTACTGACTCGAGTCTAGTAATAGAGGTTGGTTAACTCGCTTGCTCAATTCAACGTTTATTATATTTTAATAAAAATTACAGTATTATTATTTTTGTGTCATTGTGCTTAACCTAACCTACACGCTGTTTGAAGCTAACTCCTTTCTATTTTTACTTTTTGTTCCAAAATCGGACTCTCGTTCTGGACTGGACTATAATTTCCAGACACGAATTTCTAGATTCAAACATAGAATTCGAGTACTGGGCTCGAATCAGGGAATCGAGTCCTGATTGGAATACCGTATAAACTGACTCGAATCGACTCGATCCACCAAAACAGCGACTCGACACATCACTAAAAAATATATCTTCTGTGTAGACGATGTCGCGGGCACCAGCTAGTATATTTATATATGCCCATGTGTTATTCTGATATACAAGCTATATTATTGTAAAGTTTCATTAAAATCCATTCAGTAGTTTTTACGTGAACGAGCAACAAACATCCATCCATACAAACTTTCAGACTTACAATAATAGTAGCGATAGTAAAAAGAAATTGTTATTAAATACTAGCGGACCCGACAGACTTCGTCCTAAAAAGATCTGTAAAGTAGCAGTTTTTTGTTCCTACTTATTTTATAGATAATGTCGCACAGCCAACCAAATTGCAGAAAGGTCCAAATGAACTATTACATTTTGTGACTATTCAATTTGGAACGTGGCATTAAATCCTCCGACGATGTATTCTGTGCTCCAACGCACACACGCAGACTGTTTCGATAGATATGATTGAATTTCAACTTTATACAGCGTTAATACAGCGTAAATTGACTTTTTGATGTTAGGAACAAACCTTCATTGCTTAGACATAAGTCAATGCTTGCAATATGAACTTTATTCAATAACAATAAAGCTCAAATTGACTGTACGTTTTAGTTAGAAGACGTTTGTATGGAAAAAAGGGTTGTTTTTAAGGTAATTCCGATAATTATTCGAATTTTTCTCGCCGTAAAAACCTTTCTTGAACTTCGACAAACATTTTAAAAAAGAATTGGCCAAACTGGTCCAGGCGTTGTCGAGTTATGCGCTTACCAACATTTTGCGATTCATTTTTATATATTAGATTTAATGAAGAATTCAAAAGGATATAGAATACAAGAATTTAATTTAGAGTAACAAATAAAAAAAGCACCTGTATATAATACGCCACCTACTCCTTCATAAATTGAAGAATGTTACACAATGACAACGCTAACAGAGTTTAATTCGAAACTAATCAGATCTCATTAACAACCTTAACAAGACACGATGAACCGGACAAAGGCCAATTCAGAATCGGTCATGAGTTAGTCATGTTATGCAAATAGAAAATTTACGATCATTGAGATCGTAATGATAGTCTAATCATCACTACATCTGAAGAATTATTCATAAGTGCAAAATAGCAATAGCTTCCAATTATTAAACTCTTTATTGCACATAAAAATTTCACAGGAAATAACATTAAATATAAAATATGTACATAGGTGGACTTATCCCTAATAGTGATTTCTTCCAGCCAACCTAACTGGGGATTTAGTCATAAAATTGCGGATACTACTTAAAATGCAATCAACAAAGTATAGAAAATTTACACTACACAAAACAAAGCAAAACTAATTACTTTCCTTAAAAAAATCTAACTACATCTATTACTATCTTAATATATATATTTCTTGTGTGCGTGTGTATGTGACTGAACTCCTCCTAAACGACTGGACCAATTTTGATGAAATTTTTTGTGTGTATTCCAGGGGGCTTGAGGATGGTTTAGATTCACAATACGGTCATATAGATATTGTTTTTCAGCTAAATTATTTATTTAAAAACATTTGAGACAACGTGACATTTGAGACATTTGACATTTGAGACATTTGACAGGACAACGTCTGTTGGCCAGCTAGTAAATACATAAATAACAGTATCTATAACAATAATATATATTAATAATCATATATATATATATATATACATACACACATACAGAATCTATAAATATATATACATATTAACATACCTACAATATAAACATGACTAATTAATTGTTCGACTCAAGTTGCGATAAAAAATGCTCTTTCAGTCTAACTTTGAAGGTTTCCACAGATCGACTATCACGAATACTCTCAGGCAACTTATTCCACAGGCGTGCCGCAGTAATAGTAAACGATTTAAAGAAAAATTTTGAATTGGAAGTTCGCTGCTCCAAGGTTTGGGTGACACATGTGCGTCTAGGATATGGTCTTTCGGGCAAGGAAAAGAAACGTGAGCGAAGGTAATCGGGAAATTTTGGGTTATTGAGCACTTTGTATAAAGTGTGAGTATGTGCAAGTCATGTCTTTGCCTTATTGGGAGCCATCCAAGTCGTGCCCTATATTCCGATACATGGTCATACTTCCGCAAGCCGTAGATGAATTTGATCGCAAGATTTTGTAAACGCTCAAGCCTGTTCAACAGCTCCTGTGTAGCGTCCAAAAAGCAAACGTCAGCATAGTCAATTAAGAGCAAAAGCAAAGTATGGGCAAGCATAATTTTGGTTTGGAAAGGAAGAAAAAATTGAAGTCGTTTGAGGGAGTGATATGAGAAATGTACTCTCCTACTCACATCCCCTACATGGGCTGACCACGAAAGATTGCTATCTAGAATGAGGCCAAGATTACGAACTTTGTCGTGTGTTGATGTAGGAATAGTTACTCCGTTGTAAACTACCGGGGGCATCGGTTGGTCAACTGATCTCCTCAAACGATTTCCTCCAATCAAGATAGCCTGTGACTTAACTGGATTTACTATTAGTCCATGTAGAGTGGCCCATTTCAGGATTGCTACAAGATCTGCGTTGATACGCTCAGCAGCCACGGAGATCTCAGCGACGGAGAAGTGAGTATATAGCTGAAGGTCGTCAGCATACAGGTGAAAAGAGCTATTAATCACGGTTGTTAAGTGATTAATAAATAGTGCGAAAAGCAAAGGTGAAAGTACCCCACCCTGTGGCACACCGGCATAAAGCTCACACCATTCCGAGGAATTAAAACATCTACAAAAAAATAATAATAGGAGAGTCAATTTGTAAACAGGTCGGTAGCACTGTGGTCTACGAATCGGATGATTCTACGGTCCGGGGTCGATCCTGCCATGTACCAATGTCTCTGATACTCTTAGTGAAGGAAAACATAAGGCAGCCTGCGTACATCACTACATAGTATAAAACAAAGTCGCTATCCGCCGTCTGTCTGTAGAGTATTTTTGAATCATTAGACGTGAATTTGGAATTCGAATACGAATACAAATCGGGCGCGAAATTATTTTCTACTGTTTACAATTTTATAGATTTTTGAATCACTCGAATTCAGTGTTGTCATTAAAAACAAATTCTTAATTAGATACCGTTCCACGCAGAAAAATTAAAAATCACAACAACAGAAATTACTTATTATTATGTACCTATTTACAAGCTTTACATTAACCAGAGTAAAATCACTGTCAACGTCACTTCAGCGTTGGATATGCTACTAGTAGAAATAAAAAACGAGTACGTTGAACCACTCGTTGCACAACGCACGAAATGCAAGTTCAGAAATAGTGAATTCGGTAATTCGTATACGAATCTCACGATTTCGAATGCGAGTTGGATTTCTATTGTTTCAAATATTCGTCTCCTGATCGCCCTAACATAGTTTGGATAGGCTCATACCCTCGATGGAGACGTATATTACCTGCGATCACTAATCAAAACATTTCAACATTTTCATTGTTAACATATCCTACAGCTTTTAATATCCAATACGGATAAAGAGATAAAGACAGTCTGTCAAATTTAGCACTTACATTATTTAGCTTTATCAAATTTTACATTAGCACTGCGAAAAACACCACTATGATAAGACTTCAAAGTCAATTTCTAAGTAGTGGCGTCTTGGCGTATGTATATGGAAAGTGGAAAATAAATCTTACCTCTCTAGCGAAGGCATCGGGCATGGTGAAGGTAGACGTGATCCAGCAGAAGGTATTAACGACATTAGTAGGCAAGCCGCTGACAATGCACTGGATCGGCTGTCCCACGTATTGAGTGGCCGTTATGACCAGAGAACAGGTCAGAAGCACCACGGTCGTGAATATATTGTGCAGCCGGAACACGGCATTGTCTGTCCTTATGTCCTGGTACTTGAAGTACACACTCAGTCCTCCGAGCAGCTTAAACATTTTGGCTTCCCAGTTCTTCTTTCAGCAAAATTACAGGTCGTTCATATTTGAAGGAATGTATTCTTAATTCTAGTTAAAGTCAGTCTTGTTTCTGTTCGCGGGAATGTTAAATTTACTGTCGTGGTAATTTGCTTGTGGACCTGAAACAAAAAAATATATGTTTATTATTTACTGTAACTTCAATGGTACTCAAAGGTGACATTAAACAAATTAACATAAAATATGTCATCTAATATACTAGAAGGACTAGGTTTCTTTAAGGAGGCGAGTGAGCGGAAACGCGAACTCGATCCCCTCGCGAGTACTAGGAGACGTCGAAGGACAGGGCGGCGAAGGAGGAGCTATAATGCCCTGATACCGCCGTCCTAGTGGGGGTCGGCGGGGGATGCGGCCTGGGAACCGTGTCGTCCGCATTGCACCGATCCCTGCGACGGTGGGGGCGGCTTTAACGACGCCAGCTGTCCCCATGCCTTTGGCGGAGAGGGTGCCCGCACTAACATCAGTACGGGCAAGGCCGAGCGGCTCACACGGGTGAAGCGCACTGCCCGTAGTCGCTCAATATGGCCAGTGAGGTGTCGTCGAGGATTTTTAGTGGGTATTGCGGCCTTCTGCGGTGGAGTCCCACACCTCCGGCCCTACCCAAGGGTCGGCCTACGAGTGCGTAAACGCATTTTCCCTCGATAAAAAAGGACTAGGTTTCTTTATGGATGACTAGCTGATGCCCGCAACTTTATCTGCGCATATTTTGGACCTTTCACACAATATCTTTATAAATAGTAAGCTATATGCTATTCTGGTGTTATATTGCTGTGAAGTTTCATTAAAATCCATTCAGTAGTTCTTACGATAAAGAGTAACAGACATTCATCCATACTTACAAATTTTCCCGTTTATAATATTAGTATCGATATCAATTGAATCACCAATATCACGAAATTTTCCAAATTTCCGATACAATTCTCATGACACAGTAAAAGAAAATGAAACAATATAATATATTGACTTGACAACAATGATTTGAAAAAACGAACCGAACTCTCTTATACGTGTAAGTGCTTTCAAATCATCCAGCTAACTGGCCGTCCTATTCGCCGTAATGCAATTCTTGTGCTCTTCCAGGAGCCATTAGCTAAACATTATTCGTATCGAGAATTGTCTAACATTCATTGAAATCCGAATATATCTCGTAAAATGGATTTAGACCAGAATCGCTGTTGACAGCATTCGATGTAAATGTCCTATTAAATTTCAGATTGAACTATTTGATGTCGTCGTTTCTAAAGTAATAGGTCTTGAACATACTGCACAGTTAGTCTATTAACACTCTCGACACAAATCCAGTTTGTTCCAGTAAATACTACATTTCCAATTCCATCTAATCTAATGAATATATAATAGCTGAAGTCGTGTTGTGAAATTTTAATACCCTAAATCAGTTAGATAAGAAACTCTAACGTGTCAATGCAAACTCTATCAAAAGCTTACCCCGAATCGATCGATGACTAAATGGGATTGTCCGGAATATAGGGAATATTGCGTGACAACACGCACAATCGTACAATCAACACGACACACTGAGCTACAATATTTACTAGAATTACAAGATCTGTACGAACAAAGTGAACGGTCATTTCTAGTCATCCATTCAAAAACATTCATGTCAGAATTTATCGATAAAAAATAATTAAAATAAGTTTATCGATTATGTTAACAAGTTTTTTTAGTAGTCGTTAACGTACACATACAAAAGAAAAATACTGGATGTAAATTTGCATTTTAAATAAATGAAAAAATAAATATGAAAAACTACCCAAAAACTGTTAAGACTCGAGCGTGATTTAAGAAAACGTTATCAGCAAACCTTGTTGACGCCAAACTGATTCGCGTTTCTCCATTTTCTCAGAAACATTCCTTATTCTTTAAAAATGTTCAAGTAATCTATAATTATTTCTTGATTAGCAATGAATAAGGTCTAGTTTAGCTTGACAAAACAAAAAAATAATAACGCCCTTGAATTTTCGATCGCCAGCTTTCGGCACTGATTTACGAATCGGATGATGACAGACAGAATCTGTCATGTACCAAACTGTTTTTCGAATTTCATATGTACATTTATCTCATGGTCCTACGGTGAAAGAAAACATCGAAAACTAAACTGCATACACCTACGAAGACATTCTAAGGTATGTGAAGAAATATAGTCAACCAATCCGGACTGGGCTAGCCTAGTTAACTAACACCCAAGTGCCCTTTATTTTGCAAGGGGAAATGCTCCTTATGAACCATGACGCCGCGCTGCCCTTGCCCTATCATAGTTAAGGTAGGCTCATCACCCTTGGTGGGTACATATATGAGCTACGATAATAGATAACGACTAAGTAGTTGCTGGAATTGGTTAAGGAGTAACCTAAATGATCTCGTACAGTGCGGTTCCAGAGGATTTTTCTCCCGCGCACACCAAGATTGTGGAATGGGGTCTCTGCCGAGATTTTCCCGGAGGGCTACAGTATGGGGTTCGACAAATGGGGAGTAAATAGGTTTTTAAAGGGATCGCAACACGAGAGTGACACCTTAGGTGTTTGCAAGTGTCCATATGCTACGGTAAAGGGGGGCCATAGGTTTTTTTGTCACCATCGTGGTATAAAAAAGGACTCAAGACGATTGTTGAAGACGCGGACAACTCCAGCGTTCTTGCGTTGTTACTTAATGTGAAAATTGTTCGTTTTTAAATTGGAAAACGCGTTATCGAGAACAACATAAAAGCTTCCAATCCTGATTTCGAAATTAGAATAACATTGCGAATCTAGATAATTTCAATATAAACCAATAGTCAATAACCAATGTAAAAGCAAATAAAAATGCCGTAATATTGAAAACAGCTTTGTTCCGAGAACAAAACCGTAATAACAAGCATGTAGGTAACACAAACAAAATTACACGATTGCAGCGTTCTGTATAAATAATCAAGGAGGCGGCGCGGCGTGGAGCGACCACCTGTTGGGGAGTTCAATGCTCCACTATCGCACGACCAACAAAGCACGTGGCTAATTATCTTAGACGAGCCTTCGCTTTCGATATTATCCCTACTAATATTATAAACGCGAAAGTTTGGATGGATGGATGTATGTAACTCTTTCACGTAAAAGCTGCCGAATGGATTTTAATGAAAATTTACAATAATATAGCTTGTTCATCAGAATAATACATCTACTGCAAGTTATAAAGATACACGCCATGCTACTCTTATATAAGCTACTCGAAATATACAACAACAGGCAACAGGGGCAACAGCTAATGTATAATAATTACAAAGCTAGTTTACTATATTATGAAGATTAAGAGTTTTAAATAAAATTTCAAGTATTTTTTCAGAGGTAATAGAACTTACTACTTCAGAGGTTAATTATTATGAAAGAAACAAAAAATTTCCAATATTAGAAAATGTCCAATTCGATCTATGAAATGCATTAGACAGACCTTTTCAAATTATCGCTGCTGACAAAATGAATGTGAGACACATAGTAATAAATTCATATTTTAATAAAATAAAAATGCACACGGAAACACTATTTAATGAAATTACACAATACTTTATTAAGAGTTTGTTAGAATAATGATTTTAAATGAGCAAAGTTCTGTAAATCGCGGATGTAGACGGACAGTGTAAACGATTTAGTAACATTTTTATTATATCACCTGCTATAGATTCTGTATGTTTAGCCACTAAAAAGCAATTATAATGAATTTTTCCGAAGTACAATGTTGAATTAGGTTATTCACCAAACACTTGTATCAGCAGTTTAGTGTTCGACAAGCGAATTTATACATTTATTACATCATTTTATACTAGATTCTGAACGCAGCTTCGCCCGTGAAAAACTTTTCCCGGGATAAAATTATCCTGTGTTATTCAAATCTATCTCTGTGCCAATTTAACCAAATCCGTTTGGCAGTTTTTACATGAAAGAGTAACAAACTACGAGGGGCGGTCAAAAAGTTCGCGGAATGGCGGTTGGGGGGGTGAGGTCGCTCCTCCAGGTAGCCGCTACTTGAGTAACTCATAATTACTATATATGCCAATTTCTAGCCTAATTGGTCATTAGCTTTCGAGTTACAAACGAGTAAACAAGTAAATCGGGACAAACTAGCCACTATGGAGAAAATTGAACATCGCGCCGTCGTAAAGTTCCTCACCAAACAAGGAAAAACGCCTCAAACTATTTTGCAAGAGATGTTAGCTGTTTACGGAGACTCTGCTCCTGGTAAAACCATGACTTACAAATGGCTCGGCCTTTTCAAGCAAGGAAGGGAGTCAATTGAAGATGATCCTCGACCTGGACGGCCCATTGAGGCCACTACGCCGGAAATCATTGAAAAAGTTGAAAAACTTGTATTGGAAGACGGAAGGTTGAAGAAGAAACAACTTGCAGCATCAGTTGGAGTATCAGAAACCACAATTTTAAATATTCTTCATCAACAACTTGGCATGAGTAAAGTGTGTTCAAGGTGAGTCCCGAGAATGCTCACGCCGCTGCAAAAACGTGAGCGCGTCAACTGTTCCCGCGAGTTTTTGGACCGCTGTGGAGAAGATAGGGAAGAAATTATGGCCCGAATTGTAACTGGTGATGAAACTTGGGTTCACCACTATGAGCCTGAGTCAAAGCAGGAGTCGATGCAGTGGCACAAAAAAGGCACACCACCCCCTAAAAATTTAAAGTGTCGCAATCGGCCGGAAAGATCATGGCGACTATTTTTTGGGATACTGAAGGTATTCTTTTAATCGATTATAAAGAACGTGGTGTTTCTATAACGGGAGAGTACTACGCTTCCCTATTGGACCGATTAAAAGAAGCTATTAAAGAAAAAAGAAGAGGAAGACTGACAAAAGGTGTACTCCTTTTGCACGACAACGCGCCCGTTCACACGAGTCATGTTGCGACGGCTGCCATTCATCGATGCGGTTTTGAACAACTACGCCATCCACCCTACAGTCCAGACCTGGCCCCTAGCGATTTTTATTTATTACCAAAGATGAAGAAAGAGCTGCGTGGAAAAAAATTAGAGACGATGATGAAGTCAAGTCGGCGATTTCGGCGTATTTTGACGCCCAAGACAAAACCTATTTTTTCGACGGTATTAATAAGTTATATGCCAGATCCGAAAAATGTATTCGTGTTAAGGGGGAATATATTGAAAAGGAAAAATAACATAATGTATCATTTCATCTTTTTCCCAGTCATTCCGCGAACTTTTTGACCTCCCCTCGTAGCATCCGTACGTACAAAAAGTTCGCGTTTATAAATATTCAAGATAAAAAATTAAAAATGTATTATTCAAATGGGATTTTTACAATCACTATTGATCAGATCAAAGATGCTTCGCCGTTGGTTCACAAGTCTACGACGGGAGACATCGTACTGGAAAGAACCAGCAAGAAAACCAGCAAGGGCTATTATATTTTCTCCCTTTGTTTTTACAGAGTCATCAGTTAGAAGCTGGCCTCAGACAAATAGTCTGAATCCAACTTCATTTACAAATTAAAACAAATTCAAATTATATCTATAAAAGCTATAGTTCCATTGTGTTATTTAGTTAGTTATTGAAATTAAACCCAAGCATTGTATTGTATTGTTATCAATATAGAGATTCTCGTTGTGAATTGATGACATATTTAAACACAGAGAAAGGTGATGGTCAATATTTGTATGGAAGGTGGGCCTGAGTAATGTGCAGCGACGAAACTTTGCCAGAGAAGAGTATAAATTATTGTAGATCATCTGGATAAAGATTCGAATTTAAATATCTTCCCGTTTTTTTGTAATTAATAATTTAAATTATTTTTTTTATTTATAAAAAAATATATATTATAAGCGGATACCCCCCACACGTTACGTAAGGTTGCCGGCCGTTGCCTATAAAAGTCGCTGCGGTTGGCTAGCGACTCACTTATCATCGGGCATTCGGAGCGGGTAGACCGGTCGTAACGTTATTACGTGTTGCGTTGCGTAACGTTGCGTAATTCGTAAAGTAGGCGTTAGGCTGATTTTGTTCCTCTGTAAAATTATGTTGTTGCCAAATTATTTTTTTTTTAAAGAATTTCTCTTCAGATTCCTAAAATCAGAAGTGGGATAAGCAACTCTTAGCCCACAATTACGAGGAACAAAGTCTTCTGCGTACTTTAGTGTTCGTGTTTGTGATAATGGCTGGCGGATCCAGTCGGAGTGACCGTAGGTCGCGAAGTCGTTCCCGTGATAAGTCGCGGCACCGTTCACGTAGCCGTCACGAAGTGTCCACTAGGAACCGCCGATCGCGACGTCGGTCATATAGTAGGACGCGTAATGAAAATTTCACACCGTCAGAAAAAAACGCCTAATCGTGATCGCCATCATCGTCGCTTGAACAGATCGCGGTCTTCAAGCAGGTCACATACCCCGGATTTGGCTATTCATTCCACATTGAATTCGATCATGGACCGTCTTGCGTCGATCTTAGCAATATAAGTGAAGGTCAGGTTAGGCCGAGTCAGGAGAAGGTTAGACCTTTGATTGACTCAGCTGAACCTCAAAATGTTAAGCAGATGCAAATACGGACGAATGTAATGCGTCAGGGACGTCATCAGATCGCGATGCGGCCTTGGCGTTCAGTGTGAAGACATACAGTTTTGTATGTATTGGACTTTATGTCCGGCAGACATACAGTTTTGTATGTATTGGACTTTATGTCCGGCAGACATACAGTTTTGTATGTATTGGACTTTGTGTCCGGCAGACATACAGTTTTGTATGTATTGGACTTTGTGTCCGGCAGACATACAGTTTTGTATGTATTGGACTTTGTGTCCGGCAGGCATACAGTTTTGTATGTATTGGACTTTGTGTCCGGCAGACATACAGTTTTGTATGTATTGGACTTTGTGTCCGGCAGACATACAGTTTTGTATGTATTGGACTTTGTGTCCGGCAGACATACAGTTTTGTATGTATTGGACTTTGTGTCCGGCAGACATACAGTTTTGTATGTATTGGACTTTGTGTCCGGCAGACATACAGTTTTGTATGTATTGGACTTTATGTCCGGCAGACATACAGTTTTGTATGTATTGGACTTTGTGTCCGGCAGACATACAGTTTTGTATGTATTGGACTTTGTGTCCGGCAGACATACAGTTTTGTATGTATTGGACTTTGTGTCCGGCAGACATACAGTTTTGTATGTATTGGACTTTGTGTCCGGCAGACATACAGTTTTGTATGTATTGGACTTTGTGTCCGGCAGACATACAGTTTTGTATGTATTGAACGTACGAGTGGACGTAGCTTGAATATGATGATACAGGTATAAGAATGAATGAATGACTGACAGACGAGGATGGTGGAGTTGAAGCAGATGGCAGCATACAAAGTGGTGACAACCCCGAGGCTCGTGTCGAGGACGACACTATGTCAGGAGAGGCCGTATAAGCGGATACCCCCCACACGTTACGTAAGGTTGCCGGCCGTTGCCTATAAAAGTCGCTGCGGTTGGCTAGCGACTCACTTGGAGTGCTACTGCGTACTGGTTCGAGCTTCTACCTTCGATTCCGCAAAAGCTGCCGTGCGTAGATACCCTCAAGAAGCCAACTTTACCCCCACCTCGCGACCGCGGACTGCGTGCGAAGGCGCGCGACTCGCGGAAACGAGGCCCGGGGGTGGAGGTGAAAAATCTTTTTCACGCCCACCTACACGACTTTTTTTGTTATTGACACCAAGACTACAGGCGTCGTCACTAGATGGCACCTGACGCTGAGAAGAGAGCCTCTAGGGAGCCTAGGCTATCCAGAGACCTAGAACCCCCAGGAGAGAAGCCGAGAACGCAACAGGGAAGCCGAGCATGATCGTATGAGGCTGGCCGCGATGGGCATAGAGGGCGGAGGCGAATCACCCGCCCGCCCGGTTCCTGTGCCCATCATCAGGATACTGAGCGACGTGCAGATTGCCCCACCGACCACCGGGATGCAAGAAGAAACCCCGATCACCCTGGATGATGACAACCACCCACTGATGCCTGGAGCGCAACCTACCGCCCCACAAGACGCGCCGGCGCGCCCCGCAGGCGACGCGCGCGAAACCGCGATCCGTGGCCGCGACCACGCCCGTGCGCCCCGAGGCAGCACCGACGCCGCCCGCGGGTCCCGAGACCGCGCGCAGAGGTCCCTGTCCCGAGGCAGCGGTAGCGCGCCCCGTGGCTGCGCCGACGCCGATCGCGGGTCCCGCGACCGCGCGAGTGAGCAGCTGTCCCGAGACAGTGATAGCGCGCCCCGTGGCGGCGCCGCCGTCGTAAGCGGGCCCCGAGACCCAGCTGAGCGACCCCCGTCCCGCGACGGGGGTAGCGCGGCCTCTGGCGGCGCCAATGTCGTGCACGCCCCAGCCGACACCGCTACCCTCGACAACACCAAACGAGGGAAAAATGGCACGAAACCACTAGCAGCGCCATCTAGCGACAGCAGAGGCGAACTACGGAAAACCGAAACACAAACCACCGATACCCTCGCTGGAAAAAGTAAAGCCAGTTCACCGAGCCCAGGCAGGAGAGCCCAAGCAATACTTGAGAGTCGAAGACCTTCTTTCAAGAAGACCAACAATCCCAGCCTAATTAAAAGGACTCCGGAGAAAAAGACAACGACGATGCCTCCTTCCCCCCAGCGTCCTGGCGCCCCACATAATTCGCCGACCACTCCGGTGAGAATACCCACGGCAAGAAAATCGGCAGGACCAAGCTACCTCACGCCACAACTGATATCGGAACAACCCAAACCGCAGCGTCCACCCAGGAAACTGGAGGTAGACGTGAGCTCAAGCGCCGCATCCCGCGATTCCTCCGTCGCCTCCACTGAATCCGGCCCTAAAGACGTAAAGAATAGGGTTCAAAAATCGAAATCGCCCGCATCGCACCCACCGGCTTTTGCAACAACCAGCGGCACACGCGGTAGGAAGCGAGCGCAGGAAGACGAGCCGGAATTCAAACAACCGGCCACGATTCCGAGATACAGCAGCCAGATTACCCCCCGCAGCCGTCAACATCTTACGCGCAGGCCACCACCGCGGGCGGAAATTTAATAACTACCCACCATTCAATGGATAAAAGCGAAGCAATGGATACCGCCGAATCCATTAAGAAGACGCCTACCCCACAAACAGCGGAAGATAAAAATCCGCCCAGATACCCGCCGATCATGATCGAGAAATTAGAAAGATGGCCAGAACACTTCAAGAGGCTCCGCGATAAAATCGGCGGGCCTATCAATGCGCGGCCTTTAAAAAAGGAATACGGTTCCTGCCTAGGTCGGAACACGAATATAGGACAGTACAACGGTACCTGACGGAGCTGGAGAAACAACAGCAGCTGTCATGGTACTGTTACTCGCTGCCTACAGACCGTACTGTCAAGGTAGCGATCAGAGGAATCGCACACGAAGCCACCGCTGAAGACGTCACTGAGGCGCTTATAAACCTCGGGTACGAGCCGACGTATGTGAAACATATAAACGCCAGACAGGGCAGATCTGGATGTTTATATTTCGCAGAGCTCCGGCAAACTCCAGGATTGCTACCAGGGATCTACAACGTAGATACATTAATGGAAATGCCTGGAATACAAATTGAAGCCTGGCGTGGGAAGAAAGGACCGGCACAATGCCATCGGTGCCAGTCCTTCAGGCATTCTTCCCAGAACTGCCACCGTACACGCGCTTGCGTGATATGCGGGGAAGACCATGCCGCAAAAGACTGCCCACGGCCTAAGGACGCGACACCCACCTGTGCCAATTGTGGAGGGCCCCACACGGCAAATAACACGGACTGCCCGGTGTTTAAAAGAGAGGCGCGTAACCGTAGGGCTGGTACGATGGCGCGCACCTACAGAGACACCCGTCCAGAACAAGTGACAGTGGGTAAGGATGAGCCTACAGCACCAAGCTCACTGATGGCGGCTGCGAACAACCCAAGAGCCGCAACCACTGTCACTACTGCCACCACTAATGCCACCACTACCACAAAGCAACGAAGGGGTAGAAGGGCAAAGAAACAGAAGGCAAAACAGCAAATTAATAAAGAAGCCACACAGCCTGATACCCTGGAAGCAGCTCCAGGCCACGACGGAGAAGCCCGAGAAAGCCAGGTCACGCCTCGCCCAATCGCGCGACCTAGAAGGGAAGAACCCAGTACTAGCACGAGCGTGGACAAGCAAACACCTTTGCCCACGCTCGACACAACACGAACAAAACTGCCCGAAGACACGGTGGTCGCCGCCCCCATGGGGACGAAGGCGAAGCCAGGGTCTGAGGGATCAGAAGACGCTACCTCGAAAGGTATAATAGGGATCATTATAGATTGGTTGCACAGACTCACCAGCGATCTCAAACGCGCGCTGGCAGAGGGTGAGAACATAATCCCTGCTATACTGAGTAGCCTAATGAAGATCGTAACATCCGTCTACAATGGATAAAGCATTCAAGATCGTACACTGGAATGCAGACGGCTTAACACCACATAAGATGGCCTTATTCAAAATGATACTAGCAGAACACAGGGTTGATATCGCCCTGATAAGCGAAACACACCTTAAGGCAACAAAAACGGTGAAATTCGCAGGATACCACGTCTACAGGCAGGATGAGATATCACCACGCGGCTACGCTTACCGGGGGCTAGCCGTGTTGGTTAAGAGGAACATCGTGCATAATACCCTGCCTGCCTATCAACTAAAGACGTCATATGCACTGGGCGTCGAGGTCGCTCTAAAGGCGATAGGGCCCACGCGTGTGTTTGCGTTCTATAGACCACCTAATGTCCCCATGGAGGTGGCTGACGTCAACAAACTACTAGACTCGCCCCTCGCGACCCTCGTCGGCGGGGACTTTAACTGCAAACACACGCAATGGAATTCCAAATCGACCACCCGAGAAGGCCAGATGCTCAGCGACGACGCCGACAAGAACGGATATGTGGTAATGGGCCCGGACACCCCAACCCATTACCCATACAACGATGCCTGTATGCCTGACGTGATCGACATCACAATCACTAGGAGGCTAGATGACGCAATAATTGAGCAGCAAGTCTTGGAAGACCACCTTACCTCAGACCACCAGCCCGTGCTGCTCACACTCTCGCCACCTATAAGGGAGCTACCAAGAAAAACCCGGCGAAAGCAGAACTGGGTCGCTTTCGCCGATGCCATGGAGACCACAACGCCAAGCTTCCCGATCAACAACGACGCGGACGTTGATAGCCTCGCTGATGCACTCACAGCCAGCATCAAGGAAGCCCTGGCCTCAACTGAAGCTGAGCCCAATAACAAGCAACAAACTCGTTCGCTACCACCCAGACTGCTGGCGATGATCCAGGAAAAGAGAAGGCTGCGACGTTTTTGGCAAAGGACGCGATGCCCGCGCACAAAAACGCAGATGAACACCCTCGCAAACAGGATTAGCACTGAGCTACGGGCCCTTAATACCGAGACCTGGGAGCGTAGCGTCTTTGAGGCCGGTGAAGATTTGAACGCCATGTACAGGTTATGTCGTCAAATAACAAACAAGCCACCACCAGTCAGGCCACTAAGGGACGAGGAGGGAAGGCTGCGATACCGGGCCGAAGATCGGGCCAAACTGATGGCCGACTACCTTCAGGCCATCTTTCAACCAAACCCCCCCTCCTTCCACCACACACGAACAGTTGGTAGAGCGTGGACTTGCTGACTACTTCGCGCTACCTATCACAAGTACAGAGGACCCAGTCGTCTACACCCCAGGGCAGGTCACGAGTACACTGCGCCGATTACCATCTAAGAAGGCACCAGGGAGGGACCTCATTACCAACGAGGTCCTCAAGAGACTCCCCTATAAAACCGTGGCCGCCCTGACCAGACTGTACAACGGGATACTGCGCACTGGCCACTTCCCTAGGAGCTGGAAGATAGGGAAAGTGGTCATGATCCCCAAGACCGGCAAGGACACCACCCAGCCAGCAAGCTACCGGCCCATAACACTGCTTCCTACAATGGCCAAAGTAATGGAGAGACTGCTACTGACCACCATGGCACCACATCTGCCCCCTCGCGAGGAACAGTATGGGTTTAGAGAGGGGCACTCTACAACCCATCAAATAATGAGGGTCCTCCATTACACAGCGGCGGCTTTCAACAAGAAAGAACACGTGGTGGCGGCGCTCCTAGACATGGAGAAGGCCTTCGACCGCGTATGGCACGAAGGCCTGATCTATAAGCTCACCACTTCCACACTACCTAGGAGGGTAGTACAGGTAATAAGATCGTACCTGCAGGAGCGCCGCTTCTACGTTACTGTAGAGGCCAAGGATTCCACGTTGAGACCCATATTAGCTGGTGTACCACAAGGCGGGTGCCTCTCGCCGGTGTGCTACTCGTGGTACACCAATGACCTGCCGAAAGAGAAGGACGTCATGCTGGCCCTTTATGCGGACGACGCTGCACTCCTGGCCACCTCCCTGAGACCCGCGCATGCCGCGATGAAGATCCAGAGGCAGCTGGACAAGATACCAGAATGGCTGTGTCAGTGGCGATTGGTGGCGAATCCCACTAAGACACAGGCCATCCTACTAAGCAGCGCTGCCACACTACCACCCAGGCTGCAGCTCCTGGGTCACGAAATCCCGTGGACGCCCCGTGTCAAGTACCTGGGGGTAACTATCGACCGCCTCATTACAATGACGCCGCATGTTGAAGAGATGGTGAGCCAGACGCGTGCCACGCGGGCCATCCTTCGACCGATCATCGGGTCTACGCTGCCGATCAGATTAAAACTTGCAATCTATAAGCAATACATCAGAACAAGGATGACCTACGCAGCGCCAGCGTGGTACGCGTTGACAGGCAAGACTGCACGCAAGAAGCTGGCCGCGCAGCAGTCCCTGGCGCTCCGTACCATCGTGAGAGCGCCCAGGTACGTCAGGAATGACGTGATTGCCCGCGACCTGCGAATAGAGACCATCGATAGCTTCATAAGGAGGATAGCCACAAATTTACACCGAAAGGCCGCCATCTCTAAACATGTGCACATCCAGAACATCGCTCCCTACCACGCACGGCCACCGGATAGGAGAGCCTTCCCCAGCAGCCTCATCCTCCAGTCAGACGAGGATGAAGAAGAAACATAGGCCACCAAAATAAACAACAGGAAGCACCCTTACAAGGTTGAGCTCCCAGATGAGACCAAGGTGTAGGTAACACCTACCTCACCGCCCCAAGACCCAACCGTAGCAACGGTTGGCGGAAGCAACCACTGAAAGGGAATTACCCCCCGAACAGTTACCTTGCCTAACACAGGCAAAGAAGAATACCCAGATGAGATGATAGCGACTCACTTATCGTCGGGCATTCGGAGCGGGTAGACCGGTCGTAACGTTATTACGTGTTGCGTTGCGTAACGTTGCGTAATTCGTAAAGTAGGCGTTAGGCTGATTTTGTTCCTCTGTAAAATTATGTTGTTGCCAAATTATTATTTTTTAAAGAATTTCTCTTCTGATTCCTAAAAATATATATTTAATACTAGCATGTTGATGGAATCTTTTTTTTAAGTTAATGGCTTTGGGTAATGTTTTTTAATCGAGTAGTTTTTATGGTTACGGCCATTAATCGATTATATTATTGCTAAATAGTTTTGTTTAATCAAACCAAATTTAATTTAAACGTACACTTTAGATAAGCTTTGAAACTCGAAAGAATATGAAGCTAGTCAGACAAAGGGCTGCCTTATAGCTAAACAAATATGTCGTAATATGTCGTAATAAGTCGATGTATATATCTATATATATATTTATTTAATAATTATTATGTACTTTAATAACTTTCACGTGCTACTAAAGATTACAATATAATTAGAAGTCGATTATTGTGCTGAGTATTTTTATTTATTGCCTTCAATCACTCTCAGTTCTAATTGAACTATGGTTTATATTTATTTTATATTTCTTGTCATTAAATATTTATCTACTTTACTCTTTGTTCGTGTAAATCAGGGGCCGAAACAAATTACGGTTCAAAATATCTGATCCTACTGACCAAATTTTTAAAATAACTGACATTATCTGACCATTTCCACAGATTTTTTTTTGTATAAAAATAATAAGTACTATTAAATAATTGGCCTCCACCGTCTCAACATTGGGTCGGACACTTGCAAGATGCAATTGAGAAACTGACAACTTTACTTTACATTTCTCTTTATGTTTTTGAGTTGATGCATGTCGCTGAATAGCTTCGTAACTATATCATGATGCATCAATATTATGCTGCTTATGCCCACAACATAATAGAGCATCATTGGTGGTTGCCCTCAAATCATCACTGGGCACTTGCCCAGTACACTAATGATTACAATTTTAATAATTCAACCACCACCAATTATCAGATTGAACTAGGCAAACTTGTTAAAGCCATGCATAGAATTGAAGGAGTCAATTTTTATCCAAATCAACAAGATTGATAAGAAAAATAGATCCCTTCACAATATCATGATGCATCAATATTATGGTGGTTATGCCTACATCATGATGGAGCATCCTAGGCGGTTGCCCTCAAACCATCACTGGGCACCCAATGATCAAAGCAATGTGCGCACTTGGGCGTGCATTATGTTCACACTAAAAGAAAACCACAGCTAGTCAATGATTTATTTAAAAAAACCAGTTCGTCAAAAAATCTGACAAAAATGACCATTTTCCAAAAAACCTGACTTTGACTGACCAATGCCCAAAAATCTGACTTTGTCTGATTTATCTGACTAGTTTCGTACTCTGGTGTAATAAATAGATCGCCCGATAAATAAATAGATCGCCCGAATACCTGCAATCTATACTAATATAATAAAGCTGAAGAGTTTGTTTGTTTGTTTGTTTGAACGCGCTAAGCTCCGAAACTACTGGTGCGATTTGAATAATTCTTTTTTTGTTGGATAGTCCATTTATCGAGGAAGGCTATAGGCTAAATAACATTACGCTATGACCAATAGGAGCAAAGACAGAGCGGTAAATGTGTAAAAAACGGGGAAAATTATTCATTTTTGAAGGCTTTCTTTGCGTGCGCTGCGAAAACGGTTCAAGATACACAAAAAATATGTATGAAAGAATTATTCCTCTATACATGATCTAAAAAAAAGTCGCGACGGCATATGTCTATCTTTTAAGGTTTAGTCACAATGACCGTTTTTATGGTACCAAATTTGGTCGAAATAATTTGTTTAAGTTGTATCAACATAATAATACTAAAAATTCTGCGGAAACTCGACCATTCCGAAAATCCCGCAAGAACGGGAACTATGTGGGAAAAACCAAAAATCTGCCGGAAGTCACTATTCCACGCGGACGAAGTCGCGGGCAAAAGCTAGTCTTGTATAAATTATTTAAATAAACGATTTTTTCTATTCGAAAACTTTTTGTATGATTTAGTAACATTGTGCACATGTTGCGGACGAGCGTCATTATTGGTCACAGACTATGTACATTCAGGGTGGTCAGTAACACAACATTTCTAGAACTTCATGAATTTATAATTACTAAATTACATTTCTTTTGTTAACTATATAACCATTCTTCAATAAGATTTAAATAAATTATCATTTTATATACTTAATTAAAACATTTTAACCACGTTTTGGGATGTGTTTACTTGAATATCTAGGTACTTTCAAACATCATTTACAAAAAAACGGGGGATTTAAAAAAAAATATAATAAAAATATAATTGTAAAATGATGAACATAAAATTCCCTATCGTTTGATATATCTTACGTCTCTGCACATGATTGAGGCCCACTTTTTGTCCGTCTCCTTTCTGTTTGAAACTCATAACGAAGTATATTGTTTTATTTAAAAATAAAAGTTTCGTTTAAGACAATCATTGATAAAGCCATTGTCGTTCTTTTCTCTGAAAGGAACGAAACGAAAGATTTTTATTTCATTTTTTTTTTAAATTTTGTTTCGTGTCTCGGTTTCGGCGTAGGACCTATTTATTTCACTGCATCATTGCTGACTTGAGACATAACAGGGACGACTTTGCTGAGAATTAGAGGTGTGTCACTCTTTACAGAAACGAATCAGTGAGTCGTTTCTTCCAACTGATTCACTGATTCAAATCTCTAACAGCGCTTCAAATGAATCATTCGCTCAATAGGCTTGTTTCCACTAAGAATTAATCGGATGGCTTAGAGTTTCTAGTGATTAATCATGATATGTAGTAAACAAAAAACAACTTTTTTATTAAAATAATATAAGATTACTAATATTTTTGGAAATAGAAATCGGCAAAATTACTTATTTAATCACGTGACATTAAACACCAATCAAGAGAAGTGTGACGTCACGCCTCGCGAAACACCCGTTGTAGTGTAGCTGTACATCATCTATCTAATCTGTGCTGTCAGTGAACACTGAACAGGTTATTTCGATACACTTTGTTTCACAGACTATTGTTAAATTAATACAGTTTGTTTTAAGTTTAATCTTAAAAGATACGGACATTTGCCATGGAATCAGGATTTACCAAAGCAAACACAGTAATTTGCCCAAAATTGACGCCGTTATGCTTGGGAAATTTTTCGCAGCAAACACAGATTTTGTATATAAATAATTTGTTTTGGCGTTTTATCGTTGTGCTTTTACATTGGGCACTATACAGTATTTATAATAAGAGGGATTCATTATTTATTATAATGATCTCGTCGACTGACATAAACAAACTCGATTGTTTCGCGAGGAGTGACGTCATTCAAGACGCCATGACAGTCTTCGCCTTTTTCGAAGTCAATTATAAGTTCATTTCTAAAAAAGCAAAAAACTTATGAAAAAGGCCTATTTTTCTAAAATAATATATATATTAGGGGTAAAATAGATACTAAACTATAGTTTGAAACGAATTTCCAAATTTTGTCAACTAGCCTATTGCATCTCGGTTTCAATCTGCACGCGGCGCTCGCACGATTGAGATAAGCTTCGGATCACATCGCTCAATTGCATCTCGGTTTCATTTGATACGCGACGTTTACACGATTGACTCAGAATCACTGATACAAATGAATCAATACCAATATTCATATCAGTGTATTTGTATCATATATCAGAATATTTGTATCAGTGACTCTGAACCGATTTAATCGGTTCAGAGTCACTGCACTTTACTGATTCGAATCTTTGTACTGATCCAGATACAAATTATCCAATCTCAACAAAGATACGTTTATCCATCATTACTGAGAACACACGCCACGCCTTCCGTACAAGCCACGGTTTCCAGTAGCGGATTGTTTACAGAATCTGTGTTTTCTATACGGTCCTCGGAACCGCCGTGAGAACCGAAACACCAACACACCACATGTCTGATTCGTCGACTTATTAATACTAAAGAAAACAAAAAATCGCAACGAGCAGCGATCGAAAAAAAATTCCCATAATTTCAGTATGCAAATTCAACTGATGCAAGAGTAATCTTTTAATTGGTTTCTAAATCTTTTCTTTTGTCCTTTTTCAGAATAAGTTAAGAAAGTGTTAAAATTGTACATGATAGCAAACACAGATCTGAATTTAGTACTTAATCTTTATATGTGGATACAGCGTGGACCTTTGAACTTACTAGGTTATGTTATCAACATAGGATTAATTTGACAAGATATGATTGACGTCAAATTAAAACAAAATTTTGATTGATTGTTTAACCTGCCAATGAACTCAAATTTGTATGTGAAGTTGATCAACCTGTCAATGAGGGAGCCAGCGTGATCAACTCTGGCAATACCAGCATCAGTGAGGGTAGAATCATGTAAGTCAGTGGGGATGAGTTGCTGACAATTATGATGTACAGACACCCCAATTAATTTAATCAAGATAGATAGCAAAGACGTTAACACCTTATAGAGAAATAACCAATAAAATAAATATAATACGAATAAATAAACATAGACACACAAACCACAGACTACATTGACTCAACAGACCACATATATTTTATATGCCTGTGTGAACTTTTACCTCTACCCTCCTCCTCTACAGATCTATGGTGCAAACGAACGCTCCACATAAAATATATAAAAAAAAACAGTAAATACTTGAGGTTTATAGCGCGAGTGACACACTTAACCTAATAAATTCACTCTTGAGATGTGCTAAAACGAATTTTCGAATTTGAAACTAGACGGGCGCCATCTTCTGGGATACGAAGCACAGTAGCCATCCAAAGTGTGTATTTATTGATATTTTTAAAACACATAACAATTTCGCATCCTTTCTCAAAATCTATGAGTTTATCATATATTTTTTTAAATTCATGCGTAGCAAAAAACTTAAGACGGATTTTTCTATTTTACCTGTTCGTAAGTGGTAACTGTCGCCAATGAAAAGTTGATGTTCCTGTGAGATTCGCTGCATATATGCAAGTACTACAAACACCACAGAGTACGTTGCCAACGTGTCACATAAGATGTAATATGTCAGTACCTTGTCAGTACCCATTAATTTCACTGCCCATTTTACCCTTCACGCCGTATAAATACACTGCAACTTTGCGGAAGATTTAGAATAGAACAGGAAAAAACAAAATAGTGAAGATTCAAATTTGACATCAATAATGTAATGAATTATTGATCATTGTAAAAATTACATGGACCAATATTCAGAAATGAATTAATTTTAATAATTTATTTAATACTAGTTGACCCGTGCCCACTTCGTTAGGCATAATATTAATACTCCTTTTTTAGTACAGAATGTTATGTTTTAATTTCTAACTGTAATATTAAAAAAAAAAACTTTTTTTTGTTAGTTAAATATAAAAGTTAAACATATGTTGTCGTTGACTTTTTTGTAGGCATTTTCAAGCTCCACATCTTTTCTCTAGAACTCAAAAATATATCTTTCATAGTTAAGGCAGCGTTCGTAAGAAACGCTTTCATTTAACCGTTTTTTCTCCGATTCAGTTTACAAAACAGACTACCACGTAAAAGCCTTTTTATTTTTCGGTTTTTTATATAACCTATGACACTCAGCAATAATGTTGCTTTCTATTGATGAAAGAATTTTTAAAATCGGTTCAGTAGATCCGGAGATTACCCCTTACAATTTAACAAATATACAAACACACAAACTTTACTTCTTTATAATATTAGTATAGATTATATAATTACATAATAAAAAATCTAATATGTATTATGATTGCGAAACGAGATATTATTATTTATTTATTTATCACGTAAATTTCATTCAATTTACTGTAATGTCAATAAATCAAACGAAATATCAATTATTTAAAAGAAACATCGACGTGATAATGGAAGTACATTTCAACAAACAATTTGCACCTTATTTAAGCAATTTTATTGCTGGTTACTATAAATTAACATGCATTAGTCCAGTGCCAACTAAAACATTTTCAGGTACCTACAATGTTAGCAGAAAGTTTGTACCAGATTTACACAGCAATAAATCCCTATTCATTGGCTTTCAACTTGTTCGTAACTGAGCAAAGATTTACACTGAAACGTTTGTAAAGTGAAATCAATTAGTGCTATTAGTAACTGAAAATCGTGACGGGAACCTGTCACCATTTTAGGGATATTAACAGAACTGTCGCCGAACGCGTGAATGAACATTTAGTGACGCTTTCTAGAGGTAACTCGTTACCGCGTCGAAGCTAAGGCAAAAACCATAGCCAATTGTAAAAAATATATTCTCAAATCTTATAGAATTGGAATGATTTTGTATTTGATTTATTTATTTTAATTCTTAAACCCCTAACTTAACAACAGATAAAAGGAAACAATGAGCAAAGATATTTACATTAGCCTTTTTTTTTTTGTTCCCCTGAGGAAAATGCATTAAATTGCATACCCCGGCTGTGGCGAGCCGGCGGTTATGTGGGGCTCTCCTCCCCAGAAGGGGGAGGCCTACCCACTAAAAACCTCAGGGATGGTCTTCCTCAGGCATGTAGGGAGCCCCCGGGAACATCAAGCCACTTCTGGGAACCCCCAGCCTCCGCTCCGCTGCCTAGAGGGGAGCCCTCCTCGGGGAGGCTACTACCTCCCGGTCTCCTCCACCGACGACGCCCCCCGACCACGGAAAGGGTGTGGTCCATCCCGGGTCGCCGTAGCAGTCGCGACTTCCTCGCGCCGTCTTATTCGAGCGGGATCGGCCATGTCCCGAACCCGCTCGGCGCCCTCCTTCTGGAGCATCACTGCTTCACAGAAGGAGGCCACAGCCCTCCAACCTCTCTCGTCCGCCAGCATTGCCGCAATCAATGCTGGCGGGGACAGATCTCGCCCGATCTCTGCGACCAAGACTCGGCGCTCGGAGGCCCACGCGGGGCACTCCGCCAGCGTGTGCTGGGCCGAGTCGAGGTCGGATGCGCAGTGGTGGCAATGTGTCGATCCCTCCCGTGCTATTCGACACAGATACTCACCGAAGCAGCCGTGCCCGGTGAGTATCTGAGTCAATCGGTGACCTCCTCCTTCCCGTGGAGCCAAGCTTCGAGGTGCGGGAGTACGGCACCGACGGCCGCTGGCGCGCGCAGATCCGTAGTTCGAGCTGCGCACGCCAGGCCGCCACAATCCGTCGGTGCCACTCCCGCTTAGGCACTTATTTACGTTAGCCTAGCTGGCGCCAGCGAAATCCGTCTGCGCAGGATTCGTATTTCGAGTAGCTTATATTAGCGTGGCTTATATTTATAAACTGTAGCCTGTGTTATTCTGATGTATAAGCTATATTATTGTAAAGTTTCATTACGAATCGCTCAGTAGTTTTTACTTGAACAATACTTTCATAAGCTATAGTTTTTTTTTGTATTGACCTATGCTGAAGCCTAGATAACCATATTCAACTCTGCCTTGAGTGTATTTATACAAGGCATGAGACCTGAAGGTTCTGCGCTTTACCTGCTCACAGTATCGTTTGGTACTGGGCCGAACTGAAAAACATTCGACGCATTTCTTTTATCTGGAGTGGAAAAGCTGAGAATCTACATGGATCCACCACAACCAAATATCACAGTGATTTATGGGACTCCAGAGGGATCAAGGCGGCTCGACCAGAATGACCTACTAACTAAACTCAGCCTGAGCCTTGATCATAAGGGCGCTACAGCTTTGAGCACGCGTCTACTAGCTCGGACGCTCAAGATCGCCGTGTCGTGGGGGGTGAGAACCGCCCCGGTACATGACGGTACCCGGCTAATGTTTCACGCGTTCAAAAACTTCGAAGATGTTTTAATATTATAAATGAATCATCTGAATACTGCGCTTTATTTGAAAATTGATCCCGCTTCGTATATATATATACTTATCTTTCAACGATTCACGAGATAACCCGGAATGTTAATGTATTTTTAGATTAATCGATAATCAATTTAATAAAACATCGATTATTAATAAATCGATTAAATTCTTTATTTAAACTACATTAACTCTTTTTATAAACTACACATTTAAATCAATTCTTGCAAACAGCGCCTGTGCGAAAAATTAAGAAATGCAACATATGATCACTAAACGTGAAAAGGAAAGTCAATCGAAAAATCGCGCCATCTTTATGTACTTATATAAAACAATTTCATAACTTTTGAATAGTTTTGTTTTCGCCGGCTTAACCATTATGGTGGAAGGCTTAAAAAAATATAAAAATAATTTAAAAAAAAATAGATTTTCTTTCTTTGCATCGATTTAATTTTAGGAGGTGCCAGGTTCGAGTCCCTGCATTGTTCTTCTTCTAAAAATACGCCACGCTAATATAGCCTACTCGAAGACTACTAAGACGAAGTCGCGGGCAGCAACTAGTTATTAACTACTTCACAGCACTCAAACTTTAACTGCATTGATGTTAAATACACCAAAATAAAAAAAAAACATATACATTTATTTTCATACAGTCTGAATTTAAACATTTTTAAATCTGCCTTACTCTCGTTAATGAAACTGCCTGATTTCTTATAACGTTAGTAATAAAAACAGTTAAATCAAACCCAACTAATTAATATTGCAGTCATTTTTCTGTGGGACAAGAGGATGAATTTAAAATATTACACACAGACGGCTCAATTAAAAACCACACAGTCATTAAAATAGTACTGAAACTAAATAAAACTCGAACCTGCTCGGTGTCCAGTCCGCGTGCCAGATAACAGCCGAATGAGACGAGCAGATATATCGCAAATTCACAATTGGTACAATTTGCTGTCAATGCGGAATCCTGCCTAACTCCTCGCCGTTAAACGACCCACCGTCTGCGGAATGACATAATGCGTGTATATGTCAATAATAAATACGCAATAATAATGTTCTAATTGTATTCGGTGACGAATTAAGCCACACGCGTTCTAATATAAATAAGTAATTGTGATTCATTCTTTTTTCTATAGTTTTTCCCTCAGAAACACGTTCGTTTCATAGAACAGTGAATATAAGAAAGAATTGAATATCATACAGCCAGAATTTCTCAACAACAGTTCAACAGTTGTTGCCTCCAATTGTTGCACAGAAATTAATTAACAACAATATTCCAGCGACAACATGAAGTCGAAGAAGTGAGAAGGTAAGTCGCCTAAGAAGGTGATAAATAGCCAACCAGATTCGGAACTTCTACTATATTTAATCTAAGCTCGAAATCCTTTGCCCATTTCATGGAGAACTGAACCTTAATTTGGGACTGCAGATATGACCACAATTATATTGTTATCCTCAACCAATTGACCACGGCTTATGTATACTGTACACCAGGGATGGGCAACCTTTTTGTAATGCGGGCTAAAATTGAAAACAACCAAACTTGAGCGGGCCATTAACATTGCTTTTGTAGGTAAAATTATGTTGTCAGAAAACGGTGAAGAAAATTTTAGAAGTGAACAAAAATTTATATTGATTTATAATTAGAGATCGGATAATCGGATGCATATTTACCTAAAGTTAGTTTAAGACAAAGTATGGAAACGGCTTTTTATTGTTTTGTTAAATAAAAATCCCGGGATTGCGGAATTGGATAGCCGGATGTTTATTTATTTACCTAATTTAGTTTTTGACAAAGTATGGAACTGTCTTTTTATTTTATTTCCATGAATAAAAATCCCGGAATTCCGGTACTGTAGAACATTTTGGTAATGCAAAACTAGTCGGTAATATGAGTTTAAAAAACGACGTTACATGAAGGTTACTTTCACTACTTTCGTATAACACTGTTCATGTGAGACATCGTACATTCATAAATCGCACGGGGAACTGAAACTAAACTTCATGTAAATACGTATGCAAAAAATTACAAAAAAGTGCATAGTTGTATAAATAAACCCGAAGTCTCGGTCTTTTGAAAATAAATACCACGTGCTAATTTAGTAATTTTCAAACAATATCACTACGTTAAATTTGCAGTCCCGTATTTTCCCGGGATTTTTATTTAACAAAATGTATTTTAAAAAGCCGCTTCCATAATTTGTGAGCCAAAAACTAACTTTAGGTAAATATGCATCCGATTATCCGATCTCTATTTATAATACTTTTTTTTACTGCACTACAACATTACAAAAAATTAATAATAAGTTGTACAATAATAATTATATTAATGCGACACCTGCCACTGCTTATTTGTGGATAAGGTATTTATGTCTGGTTAAATTTTAATAGTAGCAAGTACTAAGCTAATTTCTAAATTCTCGTCTGTAATTCGTGATCTATATTTGGATTTTAAAAAAGTAATTTTCGAAAAAAAATATTCGCATTCTTCTTCAGGAATATTAAAATTTTTATCAATCCCCCTTATGAAAATGCATAATTGGGAACTGTCAGTTAAATCTTCACTTTTTTCATTTAATGTCTGTTTACTGTCATTGGACATTTCATCAATGCTATGTTATTTAGTTTAGGAATTAGTGTCATTATAAATAACTCAATATTTTGATAAATATCATTAAAAACGTTTGAATAAGGGCCGGCCACCATATAAATTTTACACATGTTCGCGGGCCAAGGTTTATATGCACGCGGGCCGCAGGTTGCTCACCCCTGCTGTACACCTTCCATCATTTGGCTTTGTGGTCAAGTGGTTGGTTAAGTTAGGTACATGTATTCGGCTAGATGACACTAAATCACAATTTATTTTTTAGGTGTGGGTATTTATTAGATCACCAACTTTGGACATCCATCATCACAGTTCATATCTGTCACTACCGAAGAGCACGCGCCTGCTCTATATTAGAACGATAAATCTTAGTAAATCGACTTGTCCGACCCGCCCGACCCCATCACACGCGCAAATCAATCCCTCCCGCCAGCCACCAACCGCGTCGTCCCTCACGTCACACACCCACGTCTCTCTCTCATCACCGAGCTCGTCGGCGAGCGCGAAGACCCGGGCCACACCATCGTCAAACATATACCCGGTACCGTCACGTACCGGGTAGATTCTCACCCCCCACTACACGGCGATCTTGAGCGTTGGAGCCATTAGACGGCGCGCTCAAGCTGCGCCGACTCCCTTTGCTTCGACCATAACGACACCGGAACGGTTGCCGGTGTTGTTAGTTGGCTAGGTGTCGAACCTTCATGTCGTGCGCCTTCCACAAATACACATCATTGCAAAGCTGAACATAGCCATCTGAGGCTTCAGCATAGGTCCGTACAAAAAAAAAAATAGTAAATCGCGTTGGCCCAGGGCGGACTGCTTACTTTTAAATTCAGATTGCCTTATGACGTCTTCCTTTGCCGTAGGAGAATTAGATAAACCTACATGGCATACTTTTTCCCCTCAGGAAAGAGAGGCTGCGAAACCTCATAAGGAGCACGATACGTGCCCAGGATACCCTCGCAACGGCAAGTGTCACGAAGGTTGTGTCTGACCACGTGACCTGCCGACTAAACTCAGCCTGTGCCTAAGTTCCAAGAACCATATAGGCAAATCGTGAAGGCGACCGCCCCTTAGGAGAGGAGGCGATAAATGAATAAAGAACATACTAAGAATTAATTGCTAGGTTCATTATCACACCCGGGATGGACCACGCCCCTTCCGTGGCCGGGGGGCGTCGTCGGTGGAGGAGACCGGGGGAGGTAGTGTAGCCTCTCCCGAGGAGGGCTCCCCTCTAGGTAGGGGAGCGGAGGCTGGGGGTTACCGGAAGTGGCTTGATGTTCCCGGGGCTCCCTACATGCCTGAGGAAGGCCATCCCTGAGGTTTTTAGTGGGTAGGCCTCCCCCTTCTGGGGAGGAGAGCCCCACATAACCGCCGGCTCGCCACAGCCGGGGTATGCAATTTAATGCATTTTCCTCAAGGGAACAAAAAAAAAAAGGTTCATTATCACAGCCCGTATACGACCGATGGACACGAGCCTACCCTATTATAGGGCGATTATTATGATTTTATGAGTCTGTGTGTGAATTTATTAGATAATAAGCAGATATCGGAATTAGGTAGTTATTTATGTACTTGCATCGAAATGTTGATATCAATGTCCGGATATAAATACATATATTATACAAAGGTATTAAATAATAATACAATATAAATATATTTTAACAACCATGACTAAGGCAAAAATGCTCGCATTCATCACACAAGCAGACACCGGGATTCGGACCCAAGATCTCAGAAATGGCGACACCATGAAACAGGTACACTAACCAATAGGCTATGGAGGTTGTCAAGTAACAGAATAAAAATAATAATGCTGATAACTGCATTAAAATAACACAAAAGTATGAAGATACAGATAACAATAACAATGTCGATAAAATTTCAAAATTCGATTCGCCTAATCGCAATCAAATTACAATAATTTCAAACAATTTTACACTTGCACAGGCATTTCGTATGTGAGAAAAATATTAAAAAGAAATTAAATGCGCACTTTATTCGTGTTATCTCAATCTCCCGGCAGACGATCAGTCAGTCGTTAATATCAAATCAATAAATCATTATTATTCATACATACCAAATCTCTGTAGTCGTGTAGTTATGTCACCGGTTGACGCCATCTTTAAGGTCCCGGGTTCCAGTCTCGGCGGGGGAAGATGTTTGTGTGATGAATGTGAGTTATTAATACATATATATTTCTATTAAAAATACTTATAAATATTTTTCGTCTATCCGATATATATAATATATATATATATATATATATATATATAATATATATATATATATATATATATATATATATATATATATATATATATATATGTGTGTGTTATTGTGTATATATATATACCATAACAAGCCTCGCAGTGATTATTTTGAGCTAAGCTAATTGGTGTGAGTGTAAAAATATATAATTTTAAGATATATATTATATACAAATTAATCCATAAAATCACTGCGTTTACAAAAACATCCTCTCTTCTCAAATAACATCCATTAAACTTGAATTATAATTAAGAAATTTTAAATATTGGTGTAAACAATGTGCCCTCACTAACTCCACACAACTTCACTATGAAAGCTTAGAAAAGAAATTCAAATAACATTAAACGCACCGACAAAATTCTCTCTCTCTCTCTTTCTCTCTCGTTATAATTTCTATGTAAGACACCCATGCATTCTCTTTCTAATGCTACTAAGTGTAAACTCACACGGAAATAAAACAATGATGACTCAGTATAGCACGTACCATGCCTCACTGTCCACAGACAGGTTCGCTAAACGCAGCACTACTGTCATGACAACGCCCACCGCAATGTACGACGAACAAGAAATTTCGTACATCGACATGAGAATAAAGCACACTAGGGCCACACGGGTCAAGTGACAATTAGGAATATGATGACAGCGGTTCGGATTTGTCTCATCAATCGCAGCGAGCAGCGTAAATGGATCCAATTGGCCAAATTGCGTTTTCGCGCTAGCTTTTGTTAACTGTGCAATCAGATTTGGCGGCTGATTTAGTGGATGTGTAGAAAAAAGCGAAACATGATGCTTATATTGAAGACATTAAAATCGAAATTCCCGAAACAGTTCCAAAAAATGAATTGTTATATATTAAAACGAAAGCCATAATTTGAGCTCGTAATAAATTTAATGACTTAAATAATAATATTTATATTATTATTGTTCGGGAGCGTTCGACTATGGTCGGGCGCGGCCGCGGCAAGTGAGAGGCAAGATGTGCCGAAGCATGAAAAAACGTCCACTCGCTTATTGATCTCGGACGACAAAGCATCTCAACGTAGCATATTACGCAAAGACTAAAAAACGTTTGAAAAAACTTTTGTTTGTTATAAAGAAAGAAAGAAAGAAAGAAATCCAGTTTATTGTAACATCACACGACAGTACACAATTAACAAATGAGATGCAGACAAGACAATTAACATTACAACAGCCAAACTGTGATATCGCCGTGCGATGTCACAACTGCGCCAGCTCAGTATAAGCAGCCAGCAGGGCAAGCTGCACTGGTTTTCTGCTGCACGCAATGGTGACATCGGATACATACATACACATACTACATTGAAAAGATACATGGAGCATAAACTAAAAACTAAATTCGAGCGTAAGTTCGGAACGCAGTGCTCAGGCGACGCACGCGATCGTGACATTGACATTTGCAGTGACAGGATAGGCTGTCCACAGAGTACATTAGTCCGAAAGTCGAGGCCTTTCACATATTGTTTAGATAACATTATATGAACAGAGCTGGCAGAATTGTTGTCTTAAGATAGCGAATTGCCAACAATAAAAGAAGAAGAACATTATATCAATATACATTAACATTTGTGTAATCAGTGCTTATGTGAAGTTAATACAATTAAAACAACGGTTAATACAATTAAACAATTTAAACAATTGTTAATACAATTAAACAATTTAAACAATAAAGACTAAAAACATTTGATCTAAAAAGTAGTAAATAAAAAAAATTAAAAAAAACACGCTTTTATTAAAAAGACTAAAAACCGATCTAAAAACTTGAAAATAAAAATAAAGTCACGCTTTTAGAAAATTTGGGTACATATCAAGAAAAATTTCTGATGACAAAAAGAAATGTAACTCAAAAATTTGTCTATAAAATTTAGCAAATTAGTCCAAGAACTCAATGACTCTAAAAGCGTGGGGTGTTCAAAATTAAACATTACTCATTTAATGGTCTTAACATTTACACCCCACGCTTTTATAGTCATTGAGTTCTTGGACTAATTTGCTAAATTTTATAGACAAATTTTTGAGTTACATTTCTTTTTGTCATCAGAAATTTTTCTTGATATGTACCCAAATTTTCTAAAAGCGTGACTTTATTTTTATTTTCAAGTTTTTAGATCGGTTTTTAGTCTTTTTAATAAAAGCGTGTTTTTTAAAAAGTTTTTTTAATTTTTTTTTATTTACTACTTTTTAGATCAAATGTTTTTTAGTCTTTATAACAAACAAAAGTTTTTTTCAAACGTTTTTTAGTCTTTGCGTAAAAAGCGTGTTTTTTAAAAAGTTTTTTTTATTTTTTTTTTTATTTACTACTTTTTAGTCTCGTGATTATTATAACAAACATAAAGAAATGTACATAATTGTTCAGAAAATGTAGTATTAGAATTAAACATATGCATTATATCAAATTCTATCTGTTTGCTTCATTGAACCAATTCTCATATTAAAAAGTTTTTAATTTATTACAACATAATTATGTATTTTTATGATTCGAAAATGATTGAATATTGTATTGTCATCTAGAATACACATGTAAAAAAAATTTGAGCTCGATTGGAGCAGTAGAAGTGGTCGAAAAATCGATTACAAGATTTGATCATGACAAACAAACAAACAAACAACGGACAGAGTAAGTCAATAAAAAGCGTGTAATAAAATATGTTATATTCAGTTATTATAACAAAATCTAGTGGACTGTAAACACTATAATTTGTTCTAATATAATTTTTATAGTTTCTTTATAATAATATTGTGAATTATAGGGTTTACAATCCACTAGATTTTAATTTAAAGTCCTAATAGGTTAGGACCCTTTTTTTTTTTTTTTTTTTTTGGGGGGGAAAATGCTCCTTATGCACCGTGGCACCGCGCTGGCTAGGCGCGGCCGTGTGTGGGGCTCTCCGGCAGAGTGCCGGCCTACCCACTAAAAACCCCCCAGGTCCTCTAGGCCCATGCGGGGCACATGGCGGGGTGCGCTTTCGCGATTCGACCGCCATGATAGGTTAGGACCCTAAGAAATGGTCCTTCGAGCCGGATCCCGGGGAGGATGTTCGGGAGCGTTCGACTATGGTCGGTGGTAAAATATATTATATTCAGTTATTATATTAGAACAAATTATAGTGTTTACAGTCCACTAGATTTTGTTCTAATATAATAACTGAATATAATATATTTTATATGCTACGTTGAGATGCTTTGTCGTCCGAGATCAATAAGCGAGTGGACGTTTTTTCATGCTTCGGCACATCTTGCCTCTTACTTGCCGCGGCCAGGCCCGACCATAGTCGAACGCTCCCGAACATAATTATAATTATTAAAACAGACTATAAACACCGACACGGCCACGTCGCAGCTATCATCCATCAACAACTTTCATACTATAAATACACACCTCAGACAGTGCTCGAGTCGGATGAGATTAAGATATACTGGGACCGTACTATTATCACCGATAAGACAATTCACAACAATAAACCAGACATACTGCTGCCCAATAAAACCACCCCCACTGTATTCATATTAGATATCGCTATCCCTAATACACAAAACCTCGCATCTACATACACTAACAAAATAGCCAAATACACACACTTATCGATAGAAATTAAAAAAATAATGGAACATACACATAAGAGTCAAAACCATACCAATCATCCTTTAAACCACTGGAATCATACCTGGCACTTTACAACCAAACTTGGAGTCTTTATGCATACAGAAGAAATTAACATACATGCTCTTGCAAGAAGCCCCAATATTGAACACCTGTAGAATTGTGAGAAAATTCCTGTCTTTATAGACAGAAGTTTTCTCACGTTCTTGCGTTTAAACGCAAGATTAAATTAGTAAGCATACGTAATATGTGATTAAGCATTATTATATTGACCTTTAAATTCTAATTTGATTTCTAATAAATAAATAAATTGAATTAATGAAGGCATTTCAGAATAATTGGTGTCATCAAGACTCCAGAATGATAAAGGATGTAGGCAGTTACTCTTGAGTACGCGTAATTGAAGTCGTTTGACGGGACTACTATTTCGTGTAGCGATAAGTGAATAATTCATATCTCCGTTGCTACCTTAGAAAGTATCATGTTATCTTTTCTAAATAGTCTTCATAACAAGATTATCTAACAAACACATTAGATAAAAAGATAAGATAAAGATCATTAGTAATTCAATCCCTCAGAAACCTAGGCCATAAATTCTTAGGTCAATCTTTGAAACATTTTTTATTAAATACTAAGAACCAGATGATGCCAGAAGATACCACAATTGTTACAACTCAAAAAGGGGAAAATGCAAATGAAATACCTTGAAAAATGATCAAAGACTTTATCGCACCTCAAAAGCCTAGCGACACATTGCAGACAATCAAGACAGCATTCCGCAAATTAAGGCCAACACTGGCCACAATGAAATCCATCGGCACCCAGCAGATGCACAGGGTGCCGACCGGTCTCCGAGGCCAGAATAAATTGATCAATTGTCGCAACCAATTGGCGCTGATCGTCGAGGATGGGATGCGGGAACGGCACGCACACTAGAATCAATTGCTGACGTCCACGGCCATCTATTTGATATGAGATAGCCGGCATTACCATCAGCTCGAAAGCAACCACACGATGAAACGCAATGTGTGTGAAGATTTAAATCGCAGATTATGATTGAGAGATCAACTGTTATATTAACAGAGAATTGCTTTATATTACTAGCGTCATGTCGGATGATGATAGATAATATGTGGCTGTTGTATGACTCTTGAATAGCCAGTCAAATTGGTTTGATCTAAAAAGTACTTAGAAGGAGAGAGATTTTTACTCTCTCTCTTAATACGTTTAATACTTTAAAAGAGAATGTTTTATAATTAACAATCTAAAATTGTTTTCTTAACACTAATAAATATTGGTAAAATAATTGCTAATTTACTCGGAGTGGAGATAATAGTTGAGATCGTTAAATAATATTTGATTTTATTGCGTACGACCAATTGCTGTGACAATGGGCGATATAAAAGTAATCAACTTTGTTTCTGGGTCAAGCAGGCACCGATATCGAGCACTTAATAACAATTTGTAGCAATAGAAATTTATTTATTGTTGGACTTAATAACATTGCAAACAGTAATTAACTCTGTTGATATAAGCGTTTACCTCTTCATACTACTCTTTAGGGAAATTGTATATTAAATATTTCATCTTGAGAAGTCTTAATAGACATGGCGGCGTTTCTATTAAATCTCGAATTTTCACAAATTTGTAGCAACAATGATTCTTGATAGACATGGCATTCAATAGAGAATCTCTTTCGTCTGGTATAGTGTTCGTGCGGTCATTTAGAGTAACTTGCGATTCCTTTTCTCTCAGGACAGAAGCTGAGAATCTTAACAAGTGCCTAAACGTGCCCAAGATACCAAGTGTCGCAAAGATTATGTTGAAATCCATGTCAGGCGGTGCTGCCCGACGTGCTCTTTCAACAAAAGTTAGCCATAAGTCTGGGTCCTATTGACCTCATGGCTGAGAATGAGAGCGATCGCTCCTCAAGAGAGGACGTGATTTACGGTGACAATCATTTTCACTTGTTGTTTAATTTTCAAAATAGGGTTACACAAGTAGTGCTGGAGATGGATTGGCTCAACCGTAGGACCCAAACAAGACTACCAAAAAATAAGAACAAATTCGAACAATTTTTATATGTACATTTCCGTACAACAACAACAGGAACAATGCAACAAAACATCGTAATCAAAATATTATAATGACGAGAACAAACACGTTAATTGTCAATGACTTATTATTACAGTACAGATAAACTAAACAATAATTGTCACATTCCGAAGCACTTGTCGTTCAATAAACACGTCTGGTATACATTACCTCGTATTATTTACATTACTTGGATAAAGTAAACGTGCAATTATAATTCTACTAGCTTTCTGCCCGCGGCTTCGCCCGCGTGGATTTCGGGATTGGGTCTATAGAGGGTTAAGGGTCATAGCTTTTGCCCACGACTACATATTCGCGGAAGTTGGTTTATGGCGCGAAGGTTTTATCGCGCTTCCCGTGGACTATCCGTTTTTTCGAGATAAAAAATACCGCAATATCAACTCTAATCTATTGATGAAAACCGCATGAAAATCTGTGCAGTAGTTTTTGAGCGAAGCCTTTATTGCGCATCCCGTGGGATTTGGGATATTATTTAATCCGGACTTTTATCTTTACGTCTGCAAAATTTCAAAGCAATCGGTTCAGTAGTTACGGCGTGAAAGCGGAACAAACAAACAAACTCACTTTCCGATTTATAATATTAGTAAGGATATATCACACAAAGAGCGGTACAATGAAACATTTTCAAAAAATTTGAAATTCATGAAAATATTAAAACAGCATAACGTCAGTTATCGCCAGAGGGCCTGTTTCAACGCGTTTCCCTTCGCATCTTCAGCTTACGTTTAATATTTAATCAGTGTTATTGAAAAAATGATGTCCCATTGCATAATTTATATCAATTTTTAATTGCACATTCGTTCTGAAGAAGATCTCATCATCATAGCTCATATCTGTCTATACAGAGAGGCACAAGCCTACACAAACTATTTTAATGGAGAGGGAGAGAGAGGCTCAGAATCGGCACAAGGAGTACGGCACGTACCCAGAATCCCACCGCAGCGGCAAGTGCCACATTAATTATGTCCGTCTCCAGACCAGTATGAACTACCTAAATTCAGCCCCATGGCTTTTTTATTGCTTTAAAATAATACAAAGTGAAATTAAATAATTAAAATAGGGAGCGTTCAAGTATTACGTAACGCAATTGTTGAAGATGTTTGACCCCCCCCCCCCCCCCCTTGTAACGCACTGTAACGTTAAACAACTTTCGTGAAAAAATTAAAAATGACGACCATACTAATACAATCGAGGGATTCCCCGTAAAACGTAAACGAAAAGGGTTGCCAATTTGTTATAAAAAAAGAAACAATGTTACATGCGGTGTTGTAAGAAAGACCCGCTCCTGTCCCTATAACGCATCGTAATACTTGAACGCCCCCATAGCCAAAAAGTTACATCTTTTTAGGGAAAGACTACGCTTTAATAAAAAAAAAATAAGACACAACAAGACAAATGACACCGACGAAAAAGATAGTTACCGTACCCGCAGATATTGGTTTCGTCAAAATCACCAGCTCCTAGTTTTTATGTCCTCTCAGAAGAGGAAACGCGGAAAATCCTCTTGGATTCGCAACCAAGTATCGCGGTGATAGCGTCGACTTCCAGACCGATCGAGGCTGCTCGACCGGTTTGACTTACCGGCCAAACTTATCCAAAGCCTTGGTCCTAATGACCCAATGGCTTGTTGTGAGATCGACCACTCCTCAGTAGAGCTCCTAGTCTGGAGAGAGAAATAAATATCCAAGAAGATTGAAGTATAGGGTACAGTACAATATTCATAGAGCCATGTTTGGTAACAACATTATTTATAATATTGTATTATTTTTATTTGTGTATGTAAACATACATACGACTGTAATCGTATTAGGTATGATTGTATCTTATACTATATTGTATTTTTATATTATATTATATTATTATTGTAGCTTACATCACGTGTCTTTGAAGACACGGTCTTTTATAAGGCGTGCGCGGGGATACAGATCCAACGCGTAGAGGCCATTTAAGCGAAATTTAATGAAAGTGTGCGTGGAGTGTACCAACTGGGTTTAATCTCTATCTGCACCATGAAAAATGCAGCCAAAAACTATACCCAGTTAGATGCACAGAAACTATTGTCATTAGTGGTCAAAACGTTTGTGGCCTATTGCATTTCGATTTAGGTGGTAATGAAAGCCGGGCTATGGAAGAGACTCCGGTCACCTGCCTTCTCAAAGCCTCCTAATTGATTTAAATATGGCAGGTGGTGACTCGCCGCTCACTAAATGGGCCCTCCAAAAAAGCAGACCAATATTGGTGCGAAGAGAGTAACATTGGTGTGAACGGCTAAGGGTGTAGAGAGGTGTGTCTGCGACAGCGATCGAGACGCCGTCGGCGTTATGACTGCTATGTTGTCTATGTTGAATATAGATTATTTTGATTTGATTTGAGTACATACTAGTATAATTTCAGTTTCACTTAATAAATTTTTTCACATTTAGAATAAACAGTCAAAGTCATCCATTACCAAGTCTGGAGAGAGAAATAAATATCCAAGACGATACAAGTATAAGTTGCAGATTATACTATGATTTCACTTTAGTCTTACTTAACAATATTTTTTTTCACATTACGAATAAACAATCAAGTCATCCATTGCCTAGATATAGCGGTAAAACGACCTGACGATTTGCCACCCACATGGTAGACGTGGGATGGAGATTCAGTTACTATTCTCAATTAGCGTGCGAAACAAAATTCCTGGTTATATGGACGTGACTGTTCTTTCCATTTTTCTTGTGCTGTAAATAGTCATCATCTCAATGATTTAAATGTTTTCAAGTTTTAAATGTGACTTATTTTCAAAGTGCGGTCACAACTACTTTTTAACATGTCAGTTAACGGGAGTGACAAGGATAGGTGCTTTTATCGACCAATACATATGGAACGACAAGTTTATGCTCGCAACAGAAGCCGCTTATTAATAGAAAATTAATTTTATTTACTTTTTTTCGGTATTTTAGACCACCAGCAATTGTTATATTATTACATCTATATATTACGAATCCTTAACCTATAGAATATATTTTTGTTTTGTCGGAATAGTATTATAAGATAATATGACGCTGTACGTACAGTACGTAATATAGTAGATCCAAACGAGGACAGTTTAAAAAAGGCACGGACTACGAGTCCGTGGAGTAGACATATATATATAAAAAAATAAAAAATAAAAAAATATATTTTTGTTTTGATGTTAACAAAGTATCATTCGCGTTAGATTCATTATCGAAATCGTTTCGATTTCTAACGAGAATGTATGGAAAGGATTCAAAAGTACGGAATCGATCCCATATATTTAAGATCTGAGCCCCTTTTTTTTAAGAGGGGAAATGCACCTTTTGCACCGTGACACCGCGCTGGCTAGGCGCGGCCGTGTGTGGGGCTCTCCGGTCATAGAGGACCGGCCTACCCACTAACTACTTTTTTTTTTTTTTTTTTTTTTTGGAGCCCCTAGAGAAAGTATCACTCGCGTTCGATTCGTCATCGAAATCGTTTCGATATCTAACAATCATATATAAAAGTGGCCCAAATTACGGAATCAATCTCGTCCCGACCAGGATCTTTAGACAAAGCAAAATTCGCGTTCGATTCGTTATCGAAATTGTTTCGACATCTAACAACAATGTATAGAGTTGATTCCAAACAACGGAATCAATCCCATATATTTCCTTTTAATAAACGAAGTCCTAGTGATACATTTAGCACAATCGATATACCGCCTAAACCTAATTAGCGAATCTAGTTAACGCATTGCGGTAAACACCATAATTGCCGCAACATGCGTTATCTTGTGGCCTTAACCAGCCCGCAGATGAAATCGTGCCTGTACGTGTGGCAATGAGCCTGTGATTGGTATGTCAATTCGTTTTTACTTTTCACCGAAGTCAGATTGACTATTTCGTATACAACCAATATATTATATATTTAGAATCCAGTCATTTATTTCTGACTACATATAATAATATCTAAGACCATTTCCCTATTCAATCCGATCTTTTTGACGTGACAACGTCTTAAATTAGGTTGCGGCTGGGAGTCACTTATGAAAAAGTGTAACGCTCGGTAACGTTACGATGAGTCACCGAACGAGAGAGAGGCCCGCCGAATGCCTTGCGTCTCTCTCCCACTCAACTATGATCGGTCTGCCGCGCGAGCAGCACTAGAGAATTATTTTCATTCAATTCCTTGTTCCTATTGTGCAATTTAATTATATTCATATCAATAAATATTCTACCGAGAAAAAGACGTTGTCACGTAAAATCTTCGCCCGTAAAACCGACTTTACAGGCAACCATTTTTCTAGTTAGGATGTCAGAATTGAGAATACTACATGAGTTATGTCACTTTAGAAAATCTCTTAATAATTGAAATATTTTGTTCCATCACATTTTGCTAATTTGACAATCTGCGTCTACTGTGGCGAACTTATTTTGGAAATCAATACATAGTATAAAACAAAGTCGCTTTCGCTGTATGTCCGTATGTATGCTTAGATCTTTAAAACTACGCAACGGATTTTGACGCGGTTTTTTTTAATAGATAGAGTGATTCTTAAGGAAGGTTTGTATGTATAATAAATGCATAATATAGTAGAGAAACACTGATAAATTTAAAGGTTTCTAATGTGATGTCGTAAATAAGCACGTTTTTTTGCGCTTATATTGCAAACGCTGGCTGAACCCTACGAGATAGACCAAAATAATGTACTACAGTATTGTACAACTTACAAAAATCCACAAAAAAGTCCGCGATGGTATATGTCTATCTCTTAGGGATAACCCACCATAACCATTTTTCACTGCACCCGTGCGAAGCCGGGGCGGGTCGCTAGTAATATATAAAGTATTTTTATACTACAAAAAGAGCAGTTCCCGCTATACTAAATTAAAACCAAGGAAAACTCTACACGATTTATTTAAAGAAAAAATAATAATTTATATTCATAACAACAAAAATACTTTTGATAACATTTTCAAATACATAAATTAAAGATATGTGAAGAATGTGAAGAAATGAAAGTTATGTACATAATTAGGATTCTTCGTGACAAACTAGAATATGCCAGAGCTATACTAGAAAAATTGGTCCTTTGCAGTGAAAGCAGTAATACCTAGGGAAACTTCTTTTCTGCACCTCCTCGTGGTGACGGTGGTAACAAGCATCGTTTGGCTAATTTCCTGGTGTACTCAGAGAAAGAAACATTAAATTAAATGATAACTAAAAAGGTATTTCAATACAATATCTATCAATTTCATTTTGTATCCATTTATAAAATGTCAAGAAACTTTACATTTTCAAGCAGATTTTATGGTACTATATAATTGTACCAAAATTAAGCCAAAGAGTGATTATTAAGGACAATGTCTTATATCTCTGTTTGCTCGTGGCCCAAAATGCCCATCTTTCATCTTTGTGGCATTCTAAAGTCTACGCTAATGTCGGCCACATATTGACAGATAAAAACGATATTACACTTAACGATGAATCGTTCAGTGTAATATCTGCAGAAACTTAATGAATTAAGTTGGGTATGGGAGAAACGACATGAAAGCAGAATACATGCAGTAGAAATGAGAGCTTTGCGGAGTATGGCAGGAGTAAAACTGAGTGACAGATGTATAATGAAGTGATTAGAAAGAAATGTGGTTTGAAAGAGGATATCGTGACAAGAATAGAGAAAGGGATGCTTGGGTGGTTTGGGCATGTGGAACGGATGGATGAAAGTAGACTGACCAAAATGATTTATGAAGCTGGAGTGAGTGGAGATACGGGACGAGGAAGACCTAGGCGAACATATTTCGAACAAATCGAAAGTGTCCTCAAAAAAGGCCAGGTCAGAAGTACGCGCAATCGTCGAGCATGTATGAGGAATGTTATGAAAGTAGATGAAGCGAAAGAGATATGTAAGGACCGTAGCAAGTGGAAAGACGTAATCTCTGCCTACCCCCATGGGAAAAAGGCGTGAGTTTATGTATGTATGTATGAACTCTTTTTTTATTTGAATTTATATCTGAACATTTTTCATGACTATTGCTGATATCACCTCGGAATTCCAAACATTCCTTCAAAGCGTGTCATTAATTATTTCCGAAATAGATTCCATAATCCGTCTGTTATCATTGCATAATTAATTGCCACCCAAACAAAAAACGTGTTCTACCAAAGGCTTATAATGTAACTCGCCAACCAGTCGCGATATAGTTGCACGTCAACCATTGCTCGTTTTCTTCGTAGCATTCAAAGTACGCTGCAAGCAAGCAGACGATGGTCGATGCCCAAATGTCACATCAAACGATAGCAGCGCGACCGCGACTGGTTGCTGAGCTCCATAATACGCCCAACGGCCTTGACTTTTGGCGTAGAGGATTACCGGCGCTTAATTTACGATCCAAAACACTGGGTCGAGACTTCTTTATAATATCAAAGGTCAAGTTAGCGTCCAAAAAACAGAGGCAAGTGGTACCTTTCTCCGAGGCAAAGACTACTATTATACAAATCGCAGGTCAGGCCTCATATAGTGGGCGTGTGGCGGTAGAATCGCGAAAGCGCACCCCGCCACGCGCCCCAATGTAGGCTTACGGCCGTTTTCAATAACCTATCTATCCTTTGTTTTTACTACTAAAGATAGTAAAATCTATCCTTATGCCCTAACTTGCGTTTCAATAACCTACTGATGGATAGCATCGCCTACCGAAGTTACCTATCCATCGTCGGGAGGACGGATAGCTTGCTAGAGATAGGGACGCTCATACAAATCTGACGTAACTGCATTTCAAAAAAGTTTCAACTTACTCTCCGATAGGCGGAGCTATCTCTAGTGACGACATTTGGCTATCTGTCAATATCGGTGGATTAAAACACAGATAGGCTTAGACTTAGACATTATAACTTAAATTACAAAAGTATCGTAAATCCAGATACTTACAGAACTCATTTTTTCCACTTTTGCTTACATTTTATATCAAAAACATGTAATACACACAAATTGGCGGCAACAAATTATGTCAGTAATGTTCGAATGACATCACTTGTCATTTATAAACGTTTCGTTCTATGATTTTTATAAAGAACACCAGCAAATAAAGTGAAAATGACGATCTAAGATTTTTTTTTCAATTATAGTATCATTGTATGCACTTTTTACAACATAATATTTAAATATAAAATACATCAATAAATTGTACATATGTTTTAAACGTACTAAAGCTTTATGGTTAGCAACGAACAAAACGTTCTACAGGGCTTGGATAGACGAGAGGGCATAAAGCTATCCTTAGTTAGACAAAGATAGATAGCTCGTATCTTTGATTGTGAAACGCAGACTACAGATAGATAACAGCTTACTGCTAATCGGAGATAGCAATTTATCTTTGATCTTAGATAGGTTATTGAAAACGGCCGTTAGAGGACACCGGGAGATTTTAGTAGGTAGGCCGGCCTTCTCAGTCCGGAGAGCCCCACAAATCAAATCAAAATCAAAAATCAAAATAATATTTATTCAACATAGACCTTTACAGGCACTTATTGACGTCAACAAACAAAACAAAAAAAAAAGCTTAAATAATAAAAAAAAACAAAAACCTTGTCCGTACGTACGAATAAGAAAAAAAAAAAAAAATATATTGACTCGACACCTGTTCGGAAATTGGGAGAGCCTTCTCGAGAAGAACAGGCAAGAAACTCTGAAGGTCTATTTTTTATCTCCTCTCTTCAATGTTAATAATTATAATAAAATAAAAAAAAAAACACACGGCTGAGCCTAGCCAGCACGGTGCCACGGTGCCACGGTGCATAAGGAGCATTTCCCCTCAAGAAAAAAATACGTCAGGCCTCATATGGAATACTGCTTTCATCTGTGTGCGGAAGCACCTCGATACTAGCTACATCCTTCTGAATTGATCCAAAGACGCGCTGAGCGTATCGTTGAAGATCCCGAAATCTCGAGCAGAATTTAGCCAAGACCGTGGAGAGTTTTTGCTCTATATGATTAACATTGTTAATTAAAAATAGGATAAATATAATAGAAGGGTGAGTTCAGCTAAGGATATTTTTCACCATGTAGTATATATAATTTATAAGAGTATAAAAAAATTATTCAATCTAAACGATATCTTAGCGACAGTGTTTTAATTCACATTTAACTTCTGATCGGACTATTATTTCCTATTATTAGGTCAAGCGATCGACGTTAATTGATTCTTGTATTTATGGTAGTTTGCAAAATTTCAGTTGCCTATTCTATTATATTGCTTTGCCTGTGTTGTTAAGAGAATTGTAATATAAAAAGAATAGACCTATTTGAGACTCAATAATGGTACTTCGCAAGCCTTCCGCATTTCGCACCTTCTACCGCCTAATACAGTTAGTTGCTAGGTGATCAAGCTGCATGCAAGGAACTACACTGCAGGGTCAAGGCGAACCTCTGGCTTCTGGCACGAGTTGTGTAGATTGCAATAGTCATATAACAATACTGAGTGCACGAGACATCATCATTTAGGGCCTATTAAACACACGTCAATACCCATGCATGCACCACGCCCCTCCCGAGGAGCGGTGGCATTCCCAGTCAGATCAATAAAACCTAATTAAGAAAGACTAGCTTTCTGCCCGCGGCTTCGCCTGCGTGGATTTCGGGATTGGGTCTATAGAGGGTTAAGGGTCATAGCTTTTGCCCACGACTACATATGCGCGGAAGTCGGTTTATGGCGCGAAGGTTTTATCGCGCTTCCCGTGGGACTATCCGTTTTTCCGATATAAAAAATACCGCAAAACCTTGCTCAAGAATCACTCTATCTATTGATGAAAACCGGATGAAAATCTGTGCAGTAGCCTTTAATGCGCATCCCGTGGGATCTGTCGATTTTTCCGGGATAAAAAGTAGTCTATGTTACTTGGGGATAATGTGGCTTTCCAAAGGTGAAAGAATTTTTGAAATTGGTCCAGTAGTTTCGGAGCCTATTCATTACAAACAAACAAACAAACAAATCTTTCCTCTTTATAATATTAGTATAGATAAATATCGTTATTTGCTAGAGAATAGTAACATTGGTTCTTAATCCCAACTAATATTATAAATGCGAAAGTGTGTTTGTTTGTTTGTTTGTTTGTTACCTCTTCACGCTTAAACTACTGGACCGATTTCAAAAATTCTTTCACCTTTGGAAAGCTACATTCTCCCCGAGTAACATAGGCTACTTTTTATCCCGGAAAAATCGACAGATCCCACGGGATGCGCAATAAAGGCTTCGCTCAAAAACTATTGCACAGATTTTTATGCGGTTTTCATCAATAGATAGAGTGATTCTTGAGGAGTTTTGCGGCATTTTTTAACTCGGAAAAACGGATAGTCCCACGGGAAGCGCGATAAAATCTTCGCACCATAAACCGACTTCCGCGTATATGTAGCCGTGGGCAAAAGCTATGACCCTTAACCCTCTATACACCCAATCCCGAAATCCACGCGGGCGAAGCCGCGGGCAGAAAGCTAGTTTTTTATACATCGTCAAAATTAGTTCATTTCAATGACAACAATTATTATTTCTATGTCAATACAACTATATTAACTCAATTCCATAGCAATTACAATTAAATAAATAATTTTGTACAATAAAAATATATCTATCCCAACTATCCCAACTAATCCCAACTAATATTATAAATGCGAAAGTGTGTTTGTTTGTTTGTTTGTTTATTTGTTTGTTTGTTTGTTTGTTTGTTACCTCTTCACGCTTAAACTACTGGACCGATTTCAAAAATTCTTTCACCTTTGGAAAGCTACATTCTCCCCGAGTAACATAGGCTACTTTTTATCCCGGAAAAATCGTCAGATCCCACGGGATGCGCAATAAAGGCTTCGCTCAAAAACTACTGCACAGATTTTTATGCGGTTTTCATCAATAGATAGAGTGATTCTTGAGGAGTTTTGCGGCATTTTTTATCTCGGAAAAACGGATAGTCCCACGGGAAGCGCGATAAAATCTTCGCACCATAAACCGACTTCCGCGTATATGTAGCCGTGGGCAAAAGCTATGACCCTTAACCCTCTATACACCCAATCCCGAAATCCACGCGGGCGAAGCCGCGGGCAGAAAGCTAGTTACATATAAATAAAATTGGAGTGGCGTCTGACTGGTTCCAGCTAATCTGAAATAGCTGGACCGATTTTGAAGGGACTTTTATTGGCAGGTACCTGATGTAATAAGGAGTAACTATTATTTTGGAAAACAATCATCAGAATTCCTAATTGGCCCATATAGCAGCAACCTGTGCCCGAGACATATCCATACGAATATATGGGAAAGTTTGTAAGTAATGTTTGTACTCTTTCACGTGAAAACGACTAAATTAATGAATGAATAGACATTTATTTGACACACATAGATAGTCCAATTATTAAACAATTAAGAGAAAAAACAAATAATGAGAAAAAGACACACATACAGGTGCGATCTACATGTGTCAAAAAGGGCTCTGTCTCAGCATAATGCTTCCGCAATTCTGCAGAGGCGCTGTTCTTACGACAGGCCCTAATTGACACACGAGACAACAAACCCGGCGTTATAATTTAATTAAATGGCGTTTGACGAAACTTTACAGTAATATAGATTTTACAACAGATAAATACAGGCTATAATTTATAAAGATATTGTGTGAATTGTTAAAAATTGCGGAACTGCGGAAGTATACTGGCCACGTTTCGTGGTCCTTGTGAAGATTCTGTATCTCGCTCCTGAGAGAATCGAAAAGCATAAGCAAAGCTCTCCAAAAATCAGACCAATATGGGTATGAATGGAATAAAATCGGTGTGAACGGCTAAAAGTGTACAGATGTGCGTCTGCGGCAGCGAACGAAATGAAACGTTATGATATTATTACAAATCCACCCTTCTAACATTCGCTCTTGCGACTCTACTCCGGCCGGCCGGCTAAGACAAGACAAAAGCGGGTGGCATACGCCTGCTGAAGCACTAGTACCTCGGTGTCGCAAGCCAAAGGCAGATCGCCACAAGCTGACCTGAGAGATATTATTATTATAATAAGGATTCCAAATACGACTTCTCCCAAAATATTTTTCTCATATTGTCTACGCCTAGATAGACAATATGAGATGCATAGAATACAAATCATTTGGTGTTCAAATAACAACTTTTATCGAATTAAGTAACTAGTTAAAAAGTATTGTGACGATATTAATAAATACTCGTATTAGTCCGGCTGAAATATGAGTAAATACCAAAAACCCTCACCTACCACTAAAATACCCTTGAACATCTGTCCATTACTAGCTATTATAAGAAACAATCATGCAATTATTAGCGACGACATCTCGTCGTTAATGTGCAATTAAACCTACGACCTTACGATTTTTGCTACCTACTGAATGTCGTAAGCGGTCGAAATTGGAGATCACCGCGTTGACTCCACGTAAACCGTTGCAGTCACGGAATGGAATGTTTTCAATCAGTTTGGTAATTTCAGAAGTTAGTCGACCGTTCGATTCTAATTATAAGTCAGTTATCTATTATGAGAGCTTTGAGAAAAACTGCTGGAGTGGCGATGAAAAAGAAATTGCGATAAGAGAAATGTACCATGTGAAAGGTGTAGTGAAATAATTTGGACACTTAGGATGGACCAGAAACAACTGACGAAAAAAATGTATAAGGAAAATATTAATGGACCAGATAGTAGGGGACGACCTAGACCAGTGATTAGGCCTATATCGACCCTAGGGGTCTATGACATGGAGGGCTGTGGTCTCCTTCTGTGAAGCGGTGATGCTCCAGAAGGAGGCCACCGAGCGGGTTCGGGAGATGGCCGATCCCGCTAGAAGAAGGCGGCCTCGGGCCAGATAGCCTGGCCTGAGGCGCCGCCACGGGTCGCTGGCGAGCGCGACGCAGTTCGTGCCCGTGGAGGCGACCCGGGAGGGACCTCACCCCTGGATGGCCGGGGGGTGACGTCGTAGGGGTTGGAGGGGAGGAGGCGGCAAGATCACTCCTCCCCGAGAAGGGCTCCCCTAACGCACCCAGGGGTGCAAAGGCCGGGGGTCCTCAGATGCGACACTCGATCCTGGGGCCCCCTACAACGCCAGAGGATGGCCATCGCTGAGGTTTTTAGTGGGTAGGCCTCCCCCTTCTGGGGAGGAGAGCCCCACATAACCACCGGCTCTCCGCAGCTGGGGTATGCAATTCAATGCATTTTCCTCAGTGGAACAAAAAAAAGGGGTCTATGACAACCTGCAAGAGGTCTACGTAAGCGCAACATAAATTTGGGGGTCCATGAAATGAAAACGGGGGTCAACAATAATGGATCTCATCATACACTGATTGTAGGTTAACTTACATCAAACCTTCTTCTAATATAAATACAAAATTATTTATAAAAGTACCTATGAAGTAAAAAAAAATATAGATGCTTATAAAATTTTGTAAGTTGTAGGATATACGAGTAGGCAAGTAGGGGTAGGCAATCAGGGTAGAAGGGGTCTACCCATAACCGAAAAACATGGCAAAGGGTCTACCATACAAAAAAGTTTGGGAAACTCTGACCAAGACGAATATAAATAGGTGGTATATTGAAGGAAGGTCAGGTCAAGGTATGTCATGTCATGTCGTAAATAAGCATGTTTTTTTGCGCTTATGTTGCAAAAACGCTGGCTGAACCCTACGAGATAGACCAAAATAATGTACTACAGTATTGTCCACCTTAAAAAGTTCAACAAAAAAGTCCGCGATGTCCACGATTAATAATTATCCAAATAAGTACCTGGTATATTTAATAAGCATTGCGCGTGCGAAGCCGGGGCGGGTCGCTAGTACTATATAAAATATGAAAATACTTTTCTAAATATGTATAAACGAATTAAAGTATGTTGTCAATTAATTCTGGCAACGTATTATACAAGTGGCGACAGCTATGCGAGTTGTTGCTGAGATAAAATCTTAATAAATATATGGACTTGCTTCTAGGAAAGGTCTTTAATATTTTAACATTTTGTCTGTCAGTGAGCTTGTTGCAGTGTGGCTAAGGGGTCATCCATAAATTACGTCACACGAATTTCGTGATTTTTTGCTCCTCCCCCCCTCCTTGTCACAGCTAGTCACATTTGTGAGACTCCCCCCCCCCCTAGTGTGACGTCACAAATTTTGAAATTATAGAAATATATTGAATGATAAAAGCGGTTTCGAAATCAGTTTTATTTTCATTTTAATAAAATTAACATCAAATCAATTAACAAAACAAAAAACGATTACTTATATTAAATAAGTATATGGTCATTTCATGATTTTCTTATTATATTTTGAAAATCACCTACTATAATCAATTAGAAAAATGGTACGTTTCGGGAGTACTCCTATTAATAGATAGATAGAAGATACTATTCCTTTATTTATTTATGAGAGTATAAAGACTTTACAATAAAAGTTAATATTTACAGCACTTTTCATACTAATGGTAATAATTTAAAGTTTGCGTTTTAACAGTTAGCTTATGATAGATTTTGAAATGTGACGTCACGAAATTTAAGATCCCTCCCACCCCCGTCACACTTCGTCAACCCCCTCCCTCCCCCTTACCATGTGACGTAATTTATGGATGGCCCCTAATTGCTGAACTGATTTTGGGAAGATTTTCACTGGCAATGAGCTGTTATATTTATATGGACTCGTTAATATTTGGCTAGTACTATTTGCCTATAGTCCGAGGACGACTATAAATAAAAAAAATTGTCGACATGTAAATTGTTCGTTCATTACTAGAATTAAGTCTCAAAGATTTTTCCTGTTTTTCCCAATTATGTGTAAGATTTTTTTTTGCGATATAACTACAAATATTACTAGTTTTTCCTTGTAGTGCTACATGAAATTGCTTCTTACTAAATTTAGGTTTTGATTCTCTGTCAAATGTCAAAATATGCAATATAAATGGAACATAAACGGCCGTATATTTTTAATGCGTTGATTTAGAAATTTGATTTTTTCGATGCTTTGAGAGATAAGAGACTTGAGTATGTGATATTAATTTCAGCTTGATATCTCGACGCATTTCTGGGAAAAAGGGTCTTGACAGACGGACCAACGGACGGACGGGCAACAGTGATCCTATAAGGTTCTGTTTTTACTTTGGAGGTACGGAACCCTAGAAAACTAAAAAATAAAAAAAATAATTTTAAAAATGTCAAAAGGTAAAATAAAGCGGATTTCATCTATATTAGGTAACCAAGAGAGCCAACCAAGCCAAATAAAATCTTAACAAAAAGGAGATAATTTTTTCTTGTATGGAGAATAGGTGGGTAACGTTTATTAATGAGACATACGTTAAATAATTTCTTACTAACCCTAGATATTATAAGGAACATTAGCTTGTTTATATCTAACGGGAATATTGAGAAATCAATTAAAACATGAAGATTAAATAACCTAAAAATTCTTAGTAGTTAGTAGCTTTATTTTGATTTGTATTCAAATTGCTTTTTACGTAAATGCTATTTAACACTTTTTTTATTCTTGAAAAATACTATCTTCTTTGGCCACTACCAAACGCCCGAAATTACTGGTGAAACGCCCGAAATACGCTACTTAGCGTATTTCGGGCGTTTCACCAGTGCTGCAGTGCTCGCGGAGCGTCGACATTTACCGACCTCACCGCATTTACGTTAAAAAAAATACAGTATAAACAAACCCTGGATCGTATTATTTTTTTGCATTCTAAATACGGGATACGGGAAAGAAAACGAAATTAAGCCGTTGGAAACGTAAACACAGAATTCGGTTGAAAACAAACCGACGTCAATTGGATGTCAGTGTAGGTACCATTCTGTCGCTGTCAAAAATGATTCGTTCCGTTTCACGACGATACTGGACTGACGAACTAATAGTTAAAATAATCTAAAATAGTATTAAAATAATGATTGAGAGTTCAATACTTTTAAATAAAATAAAAAAGAAATAATACATTATCCTTTATCTATATTATATTTATATATTATTTGTATAATATTAAATCATCTTTTATTTTGATTTAAAAAACGTTAGTTCCTTTACCTCAAATGACAAAAGTAAAAAAAAAAAATATTACAAGGTGAATGTTTATTTAAATGACAAAAACACTTGAATTTAAATTTATAACATAATTTGATGAATCTGTATTAAATAAATAATTGTTTTCACGGACATGTGTAGGTATATCCGATATTTTTATTGTGTGGTATGTAAATAGATGTACATATATGATGTATGTAAGAATAGTATAGCTTATTACCTCCTTTTTTATTTTCCTTGTACGTATCCGTGTACAAGGTCATGTAACTCTGTTCTTTCTGTCCTTAAATTTTATATTAATTTGACGTCAAAAGTGCCTTTAAAGGCCCATGTTGAATAAAGATTATTTGGATTTAATTTAAAAAACTTAATTCTATCGAAAAAGTTAAGAGAAGACAAGTATGCATCCAATCCATCATTTCACTTGGTCGAAGCCGCGTAAGAGCTAATGGGAGATAAAATAAAGCAGCACTAATAAACTGCTCGAATTCTTACACTTGAAACAGCCTGCCGTGATGCCGGCTTACTCGCGTAGCTGTACCGACAGGAGGCTAGACGCTGTTGGAGGCTATAAATCACCCCGCCCCGCCCCCGGAGGCGCAGCATTAGAGGTGATTAGAGTGCGCAAGAGCATCTGGACCAAATTATATGGCCGCGGTTTGGCCCAAGAATGCGGCGGTCATTATCACAGTGGCCACAATGCCGGTTCTGCCAGGACATTCCTTTACTGTAAACTACAGCCCACCAAGAGACTCGACCTCAACGGAATTAAGAAGATCTCAAATTTAGACCTTAATCCGACTGGCTAAGCGCGCGATGACAGACTTTACATACACCTATCAGATTCTTCGTCTGTATGCGTTTATGGACTATTACATTTCGATTTCGGAGAGACTCCGGTCACCTGCTTTCTCAACGTTTCCTAACTGATTTAAACATGCCATATGATGGTCACTTGTTGCTTACAAAATGAGCCTCAAAAAAAGCAGATCAACATCATTAGTAGGAAGGGAGCAACTTGGTGTGAACGGCTAAAGGTAAGGCTCTTGAATGATAACCTAATCTTTGAGAAGTGTGTCTGCGGCAGCGATCGAGATGTCGTTCACGTTATAATATTATTACCTTCGAGCGTCTGTTCTTGCGACTCTACTCTGGTCGGCCTGCTATGGAAAGAAGAAACTTTTCTTTGTCACATTTTTAAGTCGATGTAAAAATGAAGTGAAATCAAAAATAATACATTAGTCGACAAGAAGTGTGACGACAGGATGTATTTGGTATTAAAGGTATCATCACAATATAAGGACAAAATATGGTATAGGGTGGCTCTAAGCGATACGACGATAGACAGACTGATTATAATTGATGTCAGTCAGATAGTTCTGATAAATCTAGACTACAATTCTAAAATTGTCCTGATTTTACTTTTGTTAAGGTGGCAACCCTGCTGATTATCCCGGCGGCCGGTGTTGGCGGACTTGCGCACGTGCGTGTTTGGAAATTTACAGATTTCCATTTGGTACCTTTTTTATACAAGTCTGAATCTGGAATTTCCTATAGCAATGAAATATAAAGGTAATGTATTTTTCTTAATAATTTGTTTGTCCTCCACCGGCATGCTATTCTATCAATTGTCTGATGCATTGACTAGCATGGAAATCAGATGTCTTATATTATACATATAGTCTTAGATTTTAAATTAGATTATAAAGATAATAATCACTTTCTACACATGAATGCTTTACTATGCAACTTTCAATACAATATGTCAAACTGCCCTCTTGACATGATCGCCTAAGCACAATATCATACTTCTATCATATGATTAACCGCCATCTTGAAATCAACCCATTATATTTTGACAAATCAATTGTTCTATCATATTATGTTTCAGTGGTCATGCTACAGGGGCAGGTAATAGTATTTTATTTAAACATGTACATAATAAATCAAAATACTATTAAATATTAAATTTTAATTATTAAGTTCCATTTATTGTTTGTAGCACATAGCTTTTACAGCTTCACTCTGAGCTACTTGGAGGGAGAAAACTCTGTTTGCGCCTCGGGCTAGTTGGTGAACAGGCCTGCTTGTTTTTAATTAGTTGCGCATCACCACAGTTACCCCATGGCCTATTTAAATCATCATATAGATCAAACTGATTGGGACAAGGCTATACAAAATTTGACAGACTGCTTTAATACCTACTTACATGTTAATTTAGTCAAGTCAATAATTGAATCAATGATTTGCTAAAGCTTTTAGCTAGTTTTTAATAAATTGAACAAAAACTATATTAATAAATTAAAAAAATATACATTTCACTATGTAGACAGCATTTCAGTTGAAGCGCACTTTCACTACAAGTTTGGTATTCCATTGATCCATTGGAGCTGTACCACTTCACTGCTCTAGATACACAACAATGGTAAGAGACAACTAAAAAAAATGTTTGCTGTTATTCAAACAAAAATAACTTTTTGGAGTTTTAAATACCTGAAAACTTCATCCCTCATAATTTTAACCACAGTATATCCATTTAGGTATCGATTGCAATCAAGGTGTTTGTTTATTTCTCATCATACATACCCTAAATCTACAACAAAATCTACTGCACTGGTTCGTAGATGTATTATCAACTGAAGATATTTAGTCATTTCACATACTAGCTTTTTCATGATACATGTTGCATTGTCTGCTATAGGTTACCAACAAAATATTATTAATAAATTGTAAATTTATTAAGAATATTATTTTGTGATAAACCATGATAATCCACAGGCCTTTGCAAAAGATTTGTATAAAGATAACATTACTTTTAACTACTTGTTCTTTTTATATTTTTATCAAAATTATTATAGTTGAAGTTGTCTGTAAATATGTTATACTAACCCATACATAGTATTACTATAATTATTGTACTGTAAAGCAAAGAATTTTGTGTAAAATAAATTATATTATTATTGATGATACTTTTTGCTAAAGTTTACTGGTTAAAGGTTACTGAATGTGTTTAAATAATCTAATAGAATATTAGTGTAATCTTGCTAGCAAGCTTTAATAACTTACACTTTACAGACTGGTTATTATAGCAAAAAATGGTACACTTAATTTTAAAGAATCATACTTAAAGAGTAAAGCCAAAATAATTGAATAAAGAATAAAGATAAAATAATTAAATTTGCGGATAAATATTGATCAGCTGTATTTAAAAAACAAGTTTATATAAAAATCATTCACTGTAGTAAAATATTGTGTAACATTAGTCTGATTTAAAATCTGTTTATCTATAACTTAACTTACCAATTCATTCAATGTTGGAATAGAAATAGTACACAATTATTTTGTTTCGAAATCAGTCTCGTTCAATTGTCTTTAAACCGATTATTGCACAAACTAAATCTATAGTTTTAGATACACATATAAAACTTCAAAACACAGTATTTAAAAACACCGAAACAATAGTGTATTATTTAAATTTGATCGCGAATTTAAAATATTGAGATTCGAAAGCACAGCTCCCAAAGCCACAATAACATTCAATGTGTTTGCGTAGGCCGCAGACTGCGTACTGGAACATAGACAATAAAAGTTTTAGATGGAGACAGATGGTACAAAACGTTTGTCTCGTTCCAGCGTTGACAGTCCACCATATTTAGTGATACCAGAGTAATGAACCGTTTTGTTTTGGGATGCCAGTATAAATATATGATAAGTGATCTTTCAGAGTCTCTTAAAACACAAATTTATCTTTGATATGCAGCCAAATTTGTTTTGTATCTTTTCGCAAGTGAGTTGGAAAATATTTCAAAAACTAAATTTACTTGAACTATTTATTTTATTTAAGTACATGAACTTTAAATATAGTCGATTATTATATAGCTTTTTGTCTTTTCCGTAAAAAACAAAATAAGTAATTAAGAAAACGTTCTATGAAAATATCGTTGCACTTTAACTGTCAATAATTTTTAGTCAATATAGTTTTATTTATGCTTCAATTGTAAATTGCTTATTTTTTTATTATTTCAGTACTCTTTTTAAAGATATGACTATTTAATGAATTACTCTTAATCACTAAGTTTAATTATAAATTTGATAATATGATAGATATTATTAACAAAATTTATGAAGAATAAACCTTTCTGGTTGTCTTTTTTGGTAGTACTTTCAGCTCTTCAAATTATGAATCATTTGGGCATTAATTAAAAACAACGTTTTTCAACTTATTAAAATACAAAGTACACAACATCTCAAAAACCATAACTAGTAAAACGAAGTGACTACACATTTTTTTAGGTGCTCTTTAACTTTTGTCAGTACTATTTTTGACAGATACAACTTATCGAATCACCGTTTTTTTTGTGATATTAAATCTTAAATACACAATTTTCTTTTTATATTTTATTTAAGCTGATGTCCTGGCGAATTTATAGTACACATTCAAACCATTGCTTTAGGGTTAATAAACTTAAAATAACTATTTTGTTTTGATTTCTAAAAACGTCTTAGCGTAGATATTGAGATTTTATCTATTACGGGTATCAAAAAATATTTAAATCTCTTTATTAATTCTACTTTCATTAAAATCTCAAAACGACGGATAGGGTCTTAAATATATTAATGTATATTTATTCTTCAGTTTTGTATTCCTAATACAAATTGATAAAAGTGGTGATTTTTCCACATCTTCTTCCACATGATCTTTTCCCAAATTGTACACAATCGCAACACATGGAACACCACATTGGCTTTAAGGTCAAATCGTGTTGAAACTAAGCTCCTCCAGAAACCAGTCTGCACGCTACCTGTACTTGTGGTAACGAAATTCCAGGAAACGAAAAAGCAAAGCCTTCGGGACGCTGCTTGAGTCTTTAAAGATATGTAATATGATTTGGCTTCTTTGACCATTGGAACTGTCATAATTGTATTTTTAATCGATTACCAAATATATGATGATATAATAGCTGATTCGATATTTCTTAAATAAGATTTAGGTTAAATTATTATTAACTTTGTTCTTTTTTTTGTTTCAAGTAGCAATCTAGCAATTTAGCAAAAGATATCAGAAACAACATGTCCGAACCAGCGTAGTTGATTTATATTTTTTTTACAGTTATATTTCATATAATACACAACATAAATGTTGCATACATGCAACATAAAAGATGTAAATATTTGATGCAAAAACCTATTATTTAAATTAAATTGATATGTCGATTAACTCTGAGCACACTAGATTGTTAGATTTTTACAGCTGAATATCATAAAGTTCTTTTTACAAGAATTAATATTAAAACAAAAAAGTTAAAACAATATTTTTATCAAATAAGAACATTTTAACCTTTTTCAATGTAGCATCTTTTACTTTTTTACTCTTACATATTAAGGAGATTCTGTATATAAACCTACTATACTAATAACAAAATCAATGGCAATAATAACATATTTATACGCTAGTACATATTAGGACGTGAAATAATGACGTCACGAATAAAATGTATTTAGTGTGGTGTTTCACAGAGACAACGTCGGAAGCATATCGCTGTATCTGGGTAAGTTTTAATCACAAGTACATTGTCACTTCTATAATATTTCAATATTTCTCAGCTTATAATTTATTATTTATATACTAAGTGTTACAAACGTCATGAAATAAAAGTTGATGGTGTTTTAGATTTTTTTTATTAATTTTTTTTATTTTTGCATTAATTTTAATAAAGTCTGTTAACTCGAAAAGTATTTTTCTTTCAGATTTTAAAGGAGCACCCAGGGTACATCCTGTGTACCATCTTTGTAGAATATTTTTTATAATTGCATATTCTTAAAAAACATTCAGAGCTATTTACAATCACAAAAGATATATCTACCTAGAAATACAGGAAACTGTAAAAGGCTGGTTATAAAAAGAGCAGCAAATACAGCCGTTTTCCAAAAAAATATAATGTTATATGTATCAAGATGTTTAATAGGGTTTCTTCGTATATAAATAAATATTAACAATAAACCCTTCCACAAATCCAGTATCCTGGTAAGCTATACAGATTAGTGGTTGAGATTTGTATGGAATTAGCCAAAATCTTTGAAATATTCGTACAAAACAGAAATTGCATACATTAACCCCTATTATTACAACGTTGCATTACCACATTGTCTACTGGACTTTTCGGACGCTCCTAAAAAATTGCTATTAAAAACGCAAGAAAAGCTAAATGCGGAAGTATGTAGTGTTGCGCGTCCCGAAGCTTTCGGGGTCAATACGCCCGTGTAAACTTGTTCTAGTACGGGAACCGTTGACGTAATAGTGTCGTCTGCACTCGCGAGACGCGCAGGGCTTCGCTCGAGAAGTACTTATTTAAACGACTCACATTATGGCCAGACCCTTTGGGCTATGAACAGACGGACTATATTTCAAACGCAAATTTACTAATTTGGGCTATTTACTTAGTTTAACGGCCTTGGATTACAATTCCATGCAGCCAAAAAAAAATCTTAGATTAGCTAAACTCAAAAAAATATATTAAAACGGGCGCTACATACGTAACCAGAGACAATTAAAAAGCAATAATGAATGGTATTATCATCGCGTGGCCCTCGGACCACATTCATGAGGAAACGATCAATTTCAAGTAGTTTTGATTATATGTTTTGAATTTAGTTGTTCTCTATATTTAACAAATAGTTACTTGAATATCGCATATGATTTGCAGAATCATATTTCATGACACAGCTAGATATAAAACGGTAGATAAATATGACATTGACACGCCGGAAGTCCTTGGTGTTGCTATGACACAAATTCATGTTAAAGTACCAAATTTATCATATAATTTGTTTACATGGATTTAATAATTTTTCAGAGATTCAATAATTTAGAATTCACTTCAATTATTATTATTTTGAATTCGGTGTCAGGTAAGTGTCGATAGCTACCCGGGAGGGACCTCACCCCCGTATGACCGGCCGGTGGTTATGTTGAGCTCTCCTCTCCAGAAGGGGGACTACTAAAAACCTCAGGGATGGTCTTCCTTAGGCGTGTAGGAAGCCCCCGGGAACGCCAAGCGACTTCCGGGAACTCCCAGCTTTTGCTCCCCTGTCGATACAGGGGAGCCTTCCTCGGGGGAGGCTACACTACTTCCCCCGGTCTCCTCCATCGACGACGCCCCCCGGCCACTGAAGGGGCGTGGGCCCTCCCGGGTCGCCGTATCCGCGGGCGCCAATTCCGCGCACCCGCCGGCGACCCGCGGCGGCGCCTTAGCTGTGCTACCGAGTCCGGCGCCACCTCTTTCGAGCGGGATCGGCCATCTCCCGACCCCGCTCGGCGGCCTCCTTCTGGAGCATCACTGCTTCACAGAAGGAGGCCACAGCCCTCCAACCTCCCTCGTCCGCCAGTATTTCCGCAATCAATGCCAGGATTGCCTACCTCCTACAACTTACAAAATTGTATAAGTATTTATAATATATTTATTTACTTCATAAGTACCTTCAAAAAAAGAGCATATTCCCATTTAAAGGGCCGGCAACGCATCTGTGACACCTCTGGTGTTGCCTGCCATTGTCTATGGGCAGCGGTTAACGCTTACCATCAGGTGATCCGTATGCTCGTTTGCTGCGCTATCCTATAAAAAAAAACTTATAAATAATTTTGTATTTATATTAGAAGATAGTACGAGGGGTGATCAAAAAGTAATGATAAACGGATATTTCTAAATATCTATATAAATAAAAATGAATTGTTGTTCGTTAGTCTGCTTAAAACTCGAGAACGGCTGGGCCGATTGAGCTGATTTTGGTTTTAAAATATTTGTCGTAGTCCAGGGTAGGTCTAAACGGTGAGCAAATAAGGAAAAATTGCGAGTAAGATAGAGTAAGACGACAATTTCATTTTCCCATATAAAAGTTGATCACTTACTTTCTGTCAAACATTTAACAGTATTACAAATACCGTCAAATGTTAAACTCGAATTGAAGAACGCATTAAAACAAGACTTTTGAATCGACAACATAATATCAACTTTGCTTATAACATCGTGTATTTAAATTTCAAAATATAAAAATAATTAATGTGTTGACATATTTGATGGGTGCCAACCTATTGTCTATGGTAAAATGTCACTTGAAATGTAAACGCTTCTTTGCTGTGCACCTATACTATAATTCTTTAATATTCCTAAAAATCTAAAAGCAACAAATTTCAATAAAATTAAAAAAGTATTGTGTCGTGTGTTTGTGACTTACTAAATATGCCTCCAATAATTAGGCGGTACGAAGTTCACCGGGTCAGCTAGTATTATAATAAAATTCTGAAAAAATATTTGTTCAACTCTAGACCAGTCAACCTGCAAAATGTGAAAGAAACTTTTCTACAATTTTCTTTTAAATAAAAAAAAATCATGTGTATTGTTTAAACTTGTAAAGGAAGTTAGGTTCAGACAATGATATTAAATAAAACAAGAAACATCATTGGGTTCAGACTAATTATCTGAAGCCAGCTTCTGATTGTCGACTCGAGAAAAAAGGAAATAGCCCTTGCCCTTTCCAGTACGAGTATAATGTAAGTACATAGGTACTATCAGTGTATGTTGAGTTCCATTATCATGGATTTTCATTTCATGGACCCCCAAATGTATGTTTCGCTGACGTAGACCCCTTGCAGGTTGTCATAGACCCCTAGGGGTCGATATAGGCCATTTTGGGAATCACTGGTCTAGCTGTTAACTTCCCGAAAATTAATAAAATATTTATACCAGACACATACTGTATGATGTACATACAGTATGTGTGTATTTGGCTAGCACCTTCCACACACACATAAACACAGATCTTTGTTTTAGTTTGACCAGCACAGTTAGACGTGCCCACCTTTCATATCTGGAGACATATTTGAATCATTAGACGTGAATTTGGAATTCGAATACGAATGCAAATCGTGCGCGAAATTATTTTCTACTGCTTACAATTTTATAGATTTTTGAATCACTCGAATTCAGTGTTGTTATTAAAAACAAATTCTTAATTAATTCTTCCGTTTCACGCAGAAAAATTCAAAATCACAACAACAAAAACAAAAAACCGGCGATGACCCACACGTGAAACGGATCACTGTCAAGGTCACTTCAGCGTTGGATATTCTACTAGTAGGAATCAAAAACGAGTGGGTTGAACCACTTTTTGCACAACGCACGAAATGAAAGTTCAGAAATAGTGAATTCGGTAATTCGTATACGAATCTCACGATTTCGAATACGAATTGGTTTTCTATTGTTTCAATATTATTATTCTTCGTCTCCTGGGTGACGGCTGAAAATCGGTGTTCTCGTCGTCAGACAACCACACACCGAGCCTAGACCCTTCTTGCTGCTGCACACATGTGCATTACCACTGGACATTTAGTATCTGCTGTGTACTATGTTTTTCATGTTATATGTACGAAATCGGCTTTTACGCAACGGGTCGCGGGTTCAATTTGCGCACGAGACAGATATTTTGTATGACCTACAAAAATTTGTTCCGGTCTGGATGTTGGTGCATGTGAGGTTTCTATCCTTGTGACTGCGCCCACGACACAGGATCAAAAATCCTAGTGTGGGGCGACGTTTTTATGGAAAAAAATTCATTACCTATCTATCTACTCAACATCAGTCAGGCCGTAAATTTTTTATCACCATCGTATTGTAAAAAAGAGCATCACAATTTGAAATAAATTTAATAAACATATTAAATACTTTAACATCTTATAACTAATAGGACTAGACACATTACAAAGTGAAAATAATGATACTTATTCATAATTATTAAAATATATCTAATCAAACAGTTCAAATTCGTATTGAGTTCAGTCGTTAATTTTGAGCAAATAGTTTCAATTAAATTATCATTTTACATTTATCTTTTCTATGTACGCAAGTTAAGACCATTAAAAAGCAATAAAAGGCAAGTAATGAGTCGATACAAAATTGATGTGGAAACGGTCAATTTGGTCTAGTTTTGATTGTACATTTTAAATTTCGATCCTCCTAGTGGATACGTTTTTTTTTAACAAATAGGTACCAATATCTATTACTATACCTGTTCCAAAATATCGCAGATGGATTCCATAATCAAATTTCATTATACACCAGTTACCAGATTTGCTATTTTGTATCTAAAATAATAATTCTGGCATCCACTCGCGGAAAGTCTATGAGGTTTATGATGTCAATTCAACTATGACTTGAAAGTTAATGTAAACATACCATTTTTTACACAAAATTTACATTACAGCTAAAAAATTCATACAATTATTTTGCAAGAATACAAATCCTAAGAACATAAGAAAATCACACGAAGTTATTCTAACGCGTAATCTAAATTTCCCTCCGCCTGTGTTTTATAGTAAAAGCAAAGACAAGAAAAGAACATGAGTTCGAGGTATTAACTAAGACAAATTCACTGTTCCACTGAAAATAGTCCATCCATAATATCATTGGTTACCTTAATAAATGTTGCATGGATATCAATGTAATCGCTTAATTTAACGTTGCCTTCTAAATCCTAAGAAGTCTTATCCTTCAAAGGTAGCGTTTCATCATCGTAGTCCACTCGACCTATAAGCACTGGATCCGCGCCCATCTTTCCGTTGTCTGGCTCGCTATCCGGCATCTGTCTCTTCATCAGCTCCTCAGCCAGGCCGGAGTAAAGTTGCCTGTTGAGGTGAAAGATTTGTTAATCCGTGCGTTTGATTCTAGTAACTTGACAAATCCTAACTGAACAACCTTTACATGAGTGTGAAACAGCAGATAGAAATCGATGTAATAAGCATCCAATAATCTAGATTCCATAACACTAGCCTTCTCTTTGGGGGTTAGAGAGGCTCCCAGGAAGAGGCGCCTTTGCTCTTCAACGTATTGAGATCCATTCTCGTTAACTTTAGTCTCCTGCACACTAGAGCATCGCAGTAACACAGTAATACATACTGTCCATGCTTTCGTCTTCATGCTTAGAGGCCCTACATAAATAAAAAAATATTTCTTACACTTGCACCTTTTTTTTTTTTTTTTTTTGTTCCCCTGAGGAAATGCATTAAATTGCATACCCCCACTGTGGCAAGCCGGCGGTTATGTGGGGCTCTTCTGCCCAGAAGGAGGAGGCCCACTATAAGCCTCAGGGATGGTCTTCCTCAGGCATCTAGGGAGCCTCCGGGAACGCGAAGCGACTTCCGGGAACCCCCAGCCTCCGCTCTCCTGCCTACAGGAGAGCCCTCCTCGAGGGAGGCTACACTACCTCCATCCCGGGTCGCCGTATCCGCGGGCGCGACTCCCTCGCGCCTGCCGGCGACCCGCGGCAGCGCCGCAGCTGTGCTACCGAGCCCGGCGCCGCCTCCTTCGAGCGGGATCGGCCATCTCCCGACCCCGCTCAGCGGCCTCCTTCTGGACCATCACTGCTTCACAGAAGGAGGCTACAGCCCTCCAACCTCCCTCGTCCGCCAGCATTGCCGCAATCAATGCCGGCGAAGACAGATCTCGCCCGATCTCCGGGACCAAGATTCGGCGCTCGGAGGCCCACGCGGGGCACTCCGCCAGCGTGTGCTGGGCCGAGTCGAGGTCGGATGCGCAGTGGTGGCAATGTGTCGATCCCTCCCGTCCTATTCGACACAGATACTCACCGAAGCAGCCGTGTGCACCTAGCCTAGCCTAGTATTAGCCTTTTTTTTTAGCCCAAATAAGCTCTATGAGGCTTGTATTATGGGATCTATTATAACGGATAGACATAGAAATTAGTAGTAGAACCTCAGAGATGGCGACACCTTGAAACCGGTACACCAAGCACTCGACTGAAGAGGTCGTCAAACATATCTTGGTACTCGCAAGTCTCATCCTTGTAAGCATTGTTCTGGTGATGAAATGACCGGTCAATGCGCCAATCATCAGGTGAACATATGCCCTGCTTGAGCTCAGTATAAAAGTAGGAACTTGAATGAGTGTTAGATATAGAAAGAAAGCATTTCTTTTAGTAAATTAGTTTTTTTATTTATTACAGCTTCGACTGTTGCTAATAATAATCAATTGAGGGATATTAGCTCATAAATCACGTTAATTCACTTTCATAATGGAAATATAATTAATAAATTAAACAACAATTAAAATAGGAACATAAGATAGAAAAAGAAAAAATCATAAATTATTTAATTACCAAGCATAAAATAACTTTAATCTAACGAGCCTAACCAACAACTAACTAGGTCCTATGAATGAGTTGCTCTTAATAAAAGGGGATTAAGAGTTACTTGGTTACCAAGACACTATTAATTCTAAGTAAGATTATGTATGTATACATAATTTTGTTTTATACTTAGAATAACAAATATTATAAAACTGGAAAGAACCAACAAGAAATCCAGCAGGGGTATTTTTTCTCTATCGAAGAAGAATCGAATATGAATAAAAACGGATACTCACTGGAAAACATCGCAGCTCATGTTCTTGGAGAGGTAGTAGAGAAACAGCCAGTCACCAAACTTGTAGCCATCCACGATGTAGATAATGTCGCTGGCGTCAAACTTGCCAGAGGAGGACTGCCGGAACACCATTTCGTTGAACTTCGAAGACTTCCGGTACAAGAAGAATGAGATAACACGCCATATCACAGCTGCGGAAAAATTTACCGTCAAAAGTGATCACTAGTGCTCGGAATAGGTAGTTTAATTTTATGTACTTGCGATTTCGTAACATCAATAGTATGGATATGCCTGGGAACTTACTATTTTCAGAGATGTAAAAAAAATTATTGAACTTTCATCTCTTAGCTTATTGTTGTAATAATAAGTTGTAAACACAAAATTTTACAATAAAAGCGTAAAGAAACGAATAGCAAAATCAAATAATAGCAAATCATAGTATTATTTTATAATAAACTAGCTTTCTGCCCGCGGCTTCGCCTGCGTGGATTTCGGAATTGGGTCTATGGAGGGTTAAGGGTCATAGCTTTTGCCCACGGCTACATATGCGCGGAAGTCGATTTACGGCGCGAAGTTTTATCGCGCTTCCCGTGGGTCTATCCGTTTTTCCAAGATAAAAAATACTGCAAAACTTGCTCTAGAATCACTCTATCTATTGATGAAAACCGCATGAAAATCTGTGCAGTAGTTTTTTGAGCGAAGCCTTTATTGCGCATCCCGTGGGACCTGTCGATTTTTCCGGGATAAAAGTAGCCTATGTTACTCGGGGATAATGTAGCTTTCCAAAGGTGAAAGAATTTTTGAAATCGGTTCAGTAGTTTCGGAGCCTATTCATTACAAACAAACAAACAAACAAACAAATCTTTCCTCTTTATAATATTAGTATAGACATCACGATGATGGCGATTATATTGGCGATCTTTAATTCGAAGACGAATAATTACACCATCGGAACAACACTATGTACTTTGCTGTTAATATAAATATGTTTATTTTTAAATTTGATTTATATTGTAAACTTGCAATAAATATCTGTAATATCTGAACATGATTTTTTTCCTTCTACACTCCTATAAACATACAAATCTATACTAATATTATAAAGAAGTAAAGTTTGTGTGTTTGTAAATTGTAAGGGGTAATCTCGGGACCTACTGAACCGATTTTAAAAATTCTTTCACCAATAGAAAGCCACATTATTGCGGAGTGTCATCATCATCATCATCATCATCATCATCATCGATTTTAAAAATTCATTCACCAATAGAAAGCCACATTATTGTTGAGTGTCATCATCATCATCATCATCATCATCATCGATTTTAAAAATTCTTTCACAATAGAAAGCCACATTATTGCTGAGTGTCATCATCATCATCATCATCAGCGGACGGCGCGCGATGGCTTCGGGTTTAATTCAGTTCGCTTTCGTGCTCGCTTCGGGGATTATTAATATTATGCCAAACGAAGTGGGCGCGGGTCAGCTAGTTTTATAATAAACATGACGATGATGATTATGTTGGCGATCTTCAATTCGAAGACGAATAATTACACCATCGGAACAACACTATGTACTTTGCTGTTAATATAAATATATGTTTATTTTTAAATTTGATTTATATTGTAAACTTGCAATAAATATCTGTAATATCTGAACATGATTTTTTTCCTTCTACTCACTACTATAAACATACAAATTTATACTAATATTATAAAGAAGTAAAGTTTGTGTGTTTGTAAATTGTAAGGGGTAATCTCGGGATCTACTGAACCGATTTTAAAAATTCTTTCACCAATAGAAAGCCACATTATTGCGGAGTGTCATCATCATCATCATCATCATCATCATCATCGATTTTAAAAATTCTTTCACCAATAGAAAGCCACATTATTGTTGAGTGTCATCATCATCATCATCATCATCATCAGCGGACGGCGCGCGATGGCTTCGGGTTTAATTCAGTTCGCTTTCGTGCTCGCTTCGGGGATTATTAATATTATGCCCAACGAAGTGGGCGCGGGTCAGCTAGTAAACAATAAGTGTAATTTTTATGATAATATAAAATGACGTAAGTTCCATTGCATTGTATTATTTAAGGTCCTGGAAATCACGCTGATTTTAGGTTTATCCATGTTACGCTTACATTCGCTTTCTGTCTGCAAGTACATAAAATTAAACTACTTATTCCGAACACTAGTGATCACACTAAGAGAGACTGAATAAATACTCATTTTTCAGCAAAAGAATTAAACAATATAGCGCAGTATATTTCCATACGGAGCATTTGTTGCTAACCGAACGCAGCCTCTGCGACGAGGCTTGCGCGGCACCCAACGTGGGGCACATTTTAGGAGGCGGGTGCTATGTTTGTTAAGTGTATATAAATAGAACACTAGTTTGGTAACAAAAAGGTGTACTTTTATAGATTAAAGTTTACACTAAGAGTTAAAGCGCTGAGCTTCCTCGAATTTCAGTAACACTTGCATGCATGTTCGTCGGCTACGGGTACTCTTGACCCTGGCCTTTCAATATATCACCTGACCTGGCCTTTCAATTATACTATCTGTGCCAGCGACTTCGTCCGCGTGGAATAGTTATTTTGAGCATCATATTTATTTTTGCAAACAACCACCTCAGCTGTTACCCGATCTTGACAACGCGACATATTAAAAACGATTCTAGTGAGTTAACATTAAAAGATAGACATATACTGTCGCGGACATTTTTTTAGATCATTTTAAGAGGAATAATTCTTTCATAAATATTTTTTTATCTTGAACCGTTTTTGCAGCGCACGCAACGGAAGCCCTCAAAAATGAATGATTTTCCCCGCTTTTTCCACATTTTCCATTATTTCTTCGCTCCTATTAGTCGCAGCGTGATGTTATATAGCCTATATAGGGCTATTCAATAAAAAAAGAATTTTTCAATTCAAACAAGGAGTTCCAGAGATTAGCGCGTTCAAACAAATAAACTCTTCAGCTTTATAATATTAGTATAGATAGATTTGATCCAAGTAGGTGCGTCTAGATTAGAGGTCCCCAAAGTATTTTGCGTCGTACACCTTGTGTAATATTTTTCGGTTTTATGTAGACCCCTACTTACTTGATATTTAATGCCTACATCCTATAACTTATAACATTTTATTACATATATAATAATTTTTTTGCTTCATAGGTACTTCATAGGTAATGTTTAACCGTTAGAGTGCTAAACAGCGATTTTGCGCTGCGGCGATTTGTATCGAAAAGTGCGACGCACTTTATTCTGTATAACCCAAAAAGATTTATTAAAGTTGATTAATATTTATATAAATCAGAGTGTTTTATTTGACACCATATTTTTTTCCTTTAGAGCAGTGGTTCCCAACGGGGGCAATACCGCCCCCCAGTGGGCGCTGTAGACTTTTTGGGGGGCGATAGCGGATTCAGAAGCAAATAATAAGCAGTCAAGAAAGAGGAATGGTGAAATAAAAATGATTTAATAAGGGTTAATAAACAGATTTAAATTAGCATTAATAATAATACTAATAATTATAATAATTTCTTTTAGTTCAGAATAGAAGTATACGACTTGTCCTCGCACGTTGATAAGCGAACGTACAAAATAGCATATTTCGACATGTTCGCACATAGACAAGTTGAATCATGCACGAAATGAAACGTATGAAAGCAACAACTCTACGAATGTTTTGTTAGTTAGTTGTATGTGCTTGGCCATTGATTTTTCTTTATTATTAATTTTGTATTTGTTATTGTATTGCATTTCTTATTTCTATTGTGATTATATTTCTTATTGATTCTGTGTTTATATAAAAAAGTTTAATAAACAATTTTATTATACATTTACAATTTCTACCTCATCATTCCTCTAAATTTTAAAATAAAATTTAGACATTAATTGAAGTTAAAGCTAAATACAGATCAATTGGGAGGGTACAGATGATATTCAAATAAAACTAACTACTTTGGACTAACAAGTGACTGGGGGGAGGGGGGCGGTGAAGTTTTTGTTCTCTTCTATAGGGGGCGGTGGTCCAGAAAAGGTTGGGAACCACTGCTTTAGAGCAATCAAAATATGCACAGCATTTGCCAATAGATTTTTACAAAAATTGCTTAGCACTCAAACGGTTAAGACTATATTAGAAGATAGTTTAATGTAAGTAAATAGCTACTGTTATGGATTGTATTAATACCTAAGTAAACGTGTACTGGCCGTTACTTGTTTAAAAATATTTTGATGACGGATAAGTTTTGTTCTTGTCAATGTAATTTTTATTAGTGGAATTCACTTGTTTTTTTCCTTGAATATATCTTTGTGTTTATCTTTTAAGTTTTATTAACAGTGTTTTATTTGAAGATAATTTAGCGGAACAAAAAGGACCTTTTATTCGAACCAGCACAGGTACTATCAGTTCATGTTGAGATTCATTATCGTGAACCTCCATTATCACTTCATGGACCTGTAGAGGAGATAAAATACTCATAGATAGAAATGTCAAACATCGAATGCTTTATGGGTATTATTTGATTGATTTTGAATTTTGACAATTTTGTAAACAATTAATAATAAATGATTTTTCTGAATTTATGTGAACTCGAAGTTATCATTATTTAATATTATAAAGCACGTACATAACAATTGGTGACCCCGACGTACGTGATTGATTACGTTTGCACACTAAATATATCGAGGACTAGTCTCAAAGAAATAACAAAAAATGACATCGGAAAATCCAGGAACCGTAAGTCTTGACAAAATTTCTATCAAAATTCCACCTTTTTGGATAGATAAGCCTGAAATATGGTTTTACCAAGTAGAAGCTCAATTTGCTATTAATAATATTCGGTCTGAAGACACAAAATTTAATCATTTAATTTCGCAACTTGAACCGAAATACGTCGAAAACATATGGGACATTGTTACAAGTACGGCCAATAATAAGTATTCTTCTGCCAAAGAACGATTGTTGAATATTTTTAAAGAAAGTGAGGAAAAACAACTTAAGCGTTTGCTTACGGGACTCGAACTCGGCGATTCTAAGCCAAGTCAACTATTACGTGAGATGCAACTTCTCGGTAAAGATTTATCCCCCAAAATTTTACGTACACTCTGGCTAGACAAATTACCGATATTCATAAAAAATATACTTGTTATTAGTGAAGAATCTTTGGAAAAAATATCATGTATGGCAGATAAAATGATTGAAATGACACCTCCTTAATGAAAATAAAATTATTCTTAATTAGATCTTATTTGAATTATATAAAAACGCGATATCTTCTGCACATACCAAGCAACGAGACGATGAACAGAAACAGGAGCCAGAACCAGAGGATGGTGTAGATCTTCTCATGGACGATGTTCAGCGCCATGACGCAAAGCGCGTCGTGCTGCTGGATAGACCCGCTCGGACCGTATTTGTGGAATATGCACTTTGTTACCTATACAATAAGACATATATGCCATACTCGAATATCACTATTTTATCACTCGCAAATTAAATCATGTCAATTATATTAACACACAATAACCTAAGGGGTCAAAGTACTAAATTTATTTACTAGATAATATTCCACAGAAAACCAATTCGCCGGCAACAATTTATAATCAATCAAATCAGTTGTACGATCACACATGAAAATATTACCAAGAAAAATACAGTGGTCAATATATTCAAATGTCTTAGACAAATACTACTACGTCCTAGTTGGAATGTTTGAACATCATATATTTTTGTGAAGATTTTGTTTCCTAAACGGCTTCACAATGTGTTCTATTTTCAATTAAATAGAACTTATATGGCATTATTTTACGATCTCACGCTAATATTAAATCTTTAGTTGATCTATTACACTAGTGGAACTACAACAATCTAATTTCTGTTTCTGTAATATGATTAGAATTTAATTTTTCATATGGATTAAAAAAATATAATAACTGTGGTTACAATGTCGCAATATCAATTTGAATGTCAAGAATATATAAATATGTAGCATTATTAATGAAGACCAACCGTTCATTTTCAATGTTCTTCCTAAAACTCAAATATCCAAGCTTCACTTATTTCGACCTCTATCGATTCTATAGACCGGGCTCGTCTCATTGCTGTTTCTGAAAAAGAGTCGGGGCAATGGCTTCAAGCTTTACCATCAGCCAACGTCGGTACATTGCTGGACAGGTTGTCTCTCACTATAGCGGTCTGCTTACGTTTAGGCACCAGAATCGTACATCCACACCAGTGCGTATGCGGTGATGCTGTTGATGAACGTGGCCTGCACGGACTCTCCTGCATTCGCAGCGCAGGTCGCATGTCCCGCCATACCGCATTGAATAGCATCATACATAGGTCCTTTGCCACTGCCGGTATCCCATCTATATTGGAACCAGTTGGGATATATCGTAGCGATGGCAAAAGACCCGATGGCTTAACTGTCGGTCCTTGGAAGCTGGGGCGGCCTCTTATCTGGGATGCAACCTGTTCAGACACCCTGGCTCCCTCACATGTATGCAGTACATCCCTAAGTGCGGGGTCTGCTGCGATCCATGCAGAGGGCCGTAAGCGGAGCAAATACTGTAATATAGGTCCTAATTACATATTTGCTCCGTTTGCGGTAGAAACTATGGGTCCGTGGGGTCCGGAGGCAAAAAAAATAGTACATGATCTATCAGCACTGTTGATTGAAGCCTCCGGTGATCAGAGGGCTGGCAGTTACCTCTGTCAACGGATTAGTTTGGCGATCCAAAGAGGTAATGTTGCCAGCATCCTAGGTACTGTTCCCATGGGCCCCGAATTGCAGGACATTTTTTATTTATAGTTTCTAGTTTTATTTTAGATATATATAATTTAGAAGTATTTTAAGATATTTATTTTTAAGGTTTAAATTATAGTTTTAATTGTATTTTTTAATTTAATTAATCTAGTTTAGTTTATTATATTTAAACTCAAATGTTGTGCATTATGATTTTATGATTTAGCAAAACTCGCATTTGTTGAAATTCAACAAAAAGCTACAGAACTTATTAAATTCTTTGTTAAATCATTATTATCAGCGCATTAAGTATACACACTCAAATTAGTCTACTATGTATTAAATATGAAAATAAATCTACAAACCTTCGGAAATACTGTCTCTAGCGGATCAGATATGTCGTTCCAGTTCTGGAACGCGAGCACTCTTGGTCCGAGGTCAATGAATTGACCATTAAGGAACTTGTTGATAATCCAAATCTCCAATATGACGTGCACCAAATTTGTCACCTCCATGGCCACCAACCATGTAGACCATGTCTGCGATATGCGTAACCTATAAGAGACTATGATAAATTACTCTCATCAACATAACAAGAAACTGCACATTGACGAATAAAGATAACCAGGAAGAAGCCACTTGTAGGCCTACCATGATCTCTTATAACATCTATAACACCCCTTATGCTTACCCCCTATAGTCTAGCTACTCAGCTATAAGCACACATCCTCAAGGAAACTGCAAACTGATGCACCCCTAGCTGCAGGCAATTCAGAGAAGCTATGTCAGCCCTTAGCAACAAACTTTCTCGACGCTTGCTGCGGCTAGCAAGAAATCTACGTATAAGTAGTCAGGACCATAACTGACCTCTACTCATTTTACAAACACTTTTATATATTACGTATTACACCTAGTCCCCCGAGCCAAAAGGGGCGCATTGCATCGCCTGCTGCCCAATCTCGGGGGATCGAGGGATGGAGTTCGCCGCCTGTACGAGGGCGTCGTGCGATCCGTGGCCATGTATAGGGCTCCCATGTGGTCGTAAGACTGCGCGAGGTCCCCCCGCTGCAGAGCTCTGCTACGGAGCCTGCAGCGGATAATGGCCATACGGATCGTACGAGGCTACCGTTCAATCTCGTACGAGGAGACGACAGTTCTGGGACGCTCCCCTCCATTCGACATCCTGGCCGACATGTACGCCTCCTGACCTCGACTCGGCCCAGCACACGCTGGCGGAGTGTCACACGTGGGCCTCCGAGCGCCGAGTCTTGGTCGTAGAGATTGAGCGAGATCTGTCTCCGCCGGCATTGATTGCGGCAATGCTGGCGGACGAGGGAGCTTGGAGGGCTGTGGCCTCCTTCTGTGAAGCAGTGATGCTCCAGAAGGAGGCTGCCGAGCGGGGTCGGGAGATGGCCGATCTCGCTCGAAGGAGGCGGCGCCAGGCTCGGTAGCACAGCTGCGGCGCCGCCGCGGGTCGCCGGCGGGCGCGAGGAAGTCGCGACCGCTACGGCGACCCGGGATGGACCACGCCCCTTTCGTGGCCGGGGGCGTCGTCGGTGGAGGAGACCGGGGGAGGTAGTGAGCCTCCCCGAGGAGGGCGGGTGGGGTGGCAGGAGTGACAGTCTCCCTACGGTTTCACGTACAATGGACGCAGACGCAAGGACTAAGTGCAGAAAACACATCCATAGAGGCAGTGGGTGACCTGTGATGAAGAAGATGATGAACCGCAGTTCAAGCGAGATGGTGCTATACGCTGCAAGAGCGTTGTCTCTGTTGCAATATTGTATGGCCTTCCTCTAAACGGTCATAGCACGAAGTTGTGTCTATGGTACAAACTTTCTGGTATTTAAATTAAACGTTTGAATTTAGACTGTCATGTTTGATGGAGATTTTTGTTGTATCAATTGAAACGTTTGTATGTAGAAATGTTTAAATATTATTTTAAATCGGTTTATTATTTATTAATATAATATGGAGTTTTTGTAAAGTGTTATGTTGTTGTGTTTTGTATAAATTATTTAAATAAATATGTATAATATCAAAAGAGATTTTTTACTATCAATTTACTGCAATGAAACTTTCAACATCGGCTATATCAATATAAATCGTTGTTTACTTTTGTATTAATGGTTCAATTCAATAAATGTGAGAAATCAGATTCTTAGAAAGAAATATAAATATTACCTCAGAATAATGTCCTTTCTTATAAGATTGATTTGATTCTCGAGGGTTGTCTTCGATGGAACTGTCCTTGTAGGCAGTTCCATGTCTGTGTCTTCGATCGCCAAAGCAGAGCACTGAAGTCCTTGGACCAGAGCCTGAATTCTACCTCCTGCAACGGCAAATTGTAATAGATTTTGTAGTCTAAATACAGAGCTACATAGTTAATATAGTTGGTTTTAAAAGCTTATTTTAAGTATAGCAATTTTTTTTCTTTTCTTTTTTTTTCTTTTTCCTCGAGAGGATAAGTGCCTAAGTTCTAAGAACCATATAGGCTAATCGTGAGCACAAATTTATGACCTGATGCTTAACTAATATATCAACCTCTGAGTATATCGACTACTGTTTTATTGTTATAAAACAGCTAATAGATAGATAATTTTTATAGCATACACCACAGAGACATAATAGTAAAAAAATATAAAAGCCATTATAAATAAAGTGATACGATTGGTTGTACAATTTTTTTTTTCGTTTACTGACCTATTAACGTCTTTGCAACACTATAGCATATATCAATAATACAGAAAAATATAAATATGTGGTTTTGTTCCTTTGTTTCCATTTTGTATTAATTTTTTGTTTGTCTCGTATTTTGCGTGTTGTGTGTTTTATTTCTAATTAATATGCAAATAAATATATCTAAATCTGGTATTTTATTGCAACATTTTAATTTTTCTAGTAGTGTAAAAAAAATATAGGACAGTAATACTACTAAGACAGCCATTTTAAGACCCGAATCAACAACGACTTTGAAGACACGTTTTGCGCAGCGCTCGAGATATCGGCTACTAAGCAACGAATCGAAGGTTCGATTACCTACAGACAGGTATTTTGTATGTATGATATACGTACGTCTATGCTTATTATAAAAATGCAAGTGTGAGGCGACGTTTTTAATTAAAACCTAGACTTAATCAAGCCAATCTTTCAGTTACTCATTCATTGCATTTACCGCAAATTATGTAACTAAATGTCAAAGATTACAGACGATATATAATAATAATAATATTTATTTAATAATAACTTCTATAGTCAATATTACATTTTTTAGCTTAAATTATATGTATACACGTATTATAATAACTGTGAACATACATGAACTAGGATTAACCTGTATCTCAGGCTTGTAATTACAAAATAAAAATATGGACACTCAAATTGCAAAATGTATATTATATCTGATTAATAACTAAATTTAAACAAAGTAAGAAAGAGATAAAAATATAAATAAAAATACAAATTATTTGGTAACTAGTAAATAGTTTCTCTGTATCGTCATACGACATAACTTGAAGTGCTTCTTGAAGAAGTATTTTAGCTTTATGATAGATAGATAGATAGATAGATAGATAAGAAGTTTATTTGTTGCAACACACACATTTATACAAATTACATGGAGTAGGTACAAAGTACAACGATCAGACATGAGAAAATGTTAGTAATGAACGTGTGTGCAGCAGCAACATGGGTCTAGGCTCGGTGTGTGATGCCTGACGACAAAAGCACCGATTTTCAGCCGTCACCCAGAGGTAGAACGCGGGCACCAGTAACTGCGCTCTATAGACTAGGAATAGAATAGTATATGTGTGTGTGTGTAATAGGGAGAGAGAGAGATAGTTGAGCAATCTTGTTACATATGTATATATCTTAAATATTTGTGCATTAACAGTGTTCAAGCTATAGTTGTCCTTTAAGGAAATTAATATATATAACAAGTAAGTGAATAAAAATAAGAATATATTAATAGTAATAATAAAAATAAATAGTAATAATAAAATAAACAGACGAAGACTCAGACCACCACCGCACCGGGATTCATACTACCACCAAGTCGGAAGACCTAATTTCTGTATTGCAAGTAAGTGTGAACGTAAACGTAGTTTAAAAGTACTTTTAGAGGTTAAGTTCCGAATCGGCGGCGGCAAGTCGTTCCAGCACTTGGTGGCTTGGAATTTAAAACTGCCCCGGAATGCTGCCGTGCGATAATGAGAACTTACGAACGGCAGCCGAAGCGGTCTAAGTCCATACCTATCATATATGATAGGTACAATTAAACATACATAGCTTGGCGTTTAATCTATTATATAGAAATGGTCCCAGGAATACATAAAATCTGGCCAAGAAAGTATGCTTAGTTCCCATATTTTAAACACAAACAATATCCCTTCGTCTTTTGTTAGTATATTCGGTGCTAAAGGGAAGTGTTGAGTGCTGTTTAAGAGGACTGAGAGAAGATCGACGAACTCACCTTCTTTCTTCTTCCAAATGTAATGCGGAAGGTAGAAGCAGATGGATTGCATAAAAAGGACGAACGGCACCCACTGGTAGTACGTGTGATGCAGTACCTGGTCTGATGCGGATATCGGACCTACCCCAGGGTGGGGCAGGAAGCCAGTTTGCAGGAGGCTCTCGTTGTAGTGACGCACCTGTTAAAATATACACAATCCGTGTTTTTCAGTTTGTATATATAAGAAACTTACTACCCGCGGCTTCGCCCGCGTTATATATAATCACGACTTCCATAACCGAGTGTTTAGTATACCAGTTTCATGATATCGTCACCTCTGAGGCCCCGGATTTGAGTCCCGGTAGAGGCAGATGATTGTGTGATGAATAAGAGCATTTGTGTCTTAGTCATGGTTGTTAATATATATTTCTATATGTATAAAATATGTATGTTATCCGTTACCCCAGATCCCTTAGCACATGTCTTATATAGTACTTTGAGCTGCGCTAATTGGCGTGATTGTATAAATATTTATTTATTTATATTTTATATATATCGGATTTTCCAAAAAGAAAGGATTAATTTCTATTTGAAAATTTTTACAAACTTTAAATGTAGTTTTTATTTATATCCAATCAAACCCATAAAAAATAAGTTTCAAACTACTAGTCTTAAAAATGACGTACTTTCCATACAAATATTCATTATTGAGAGACAAGGACATAGGAGGACAGAGGACATAGGCTACATTACTTCCTCTGACTGAAGAATATCTGTATACTAAATTTCATTTAAATCGATCAGTAGTTTTGGCGCGGCAGACAGACAGAGTTTCGCATTAATAATTATAATATTATAAGAAGTGAGAATGTTATAACTAATTAATAAATAACACACAAACGTAATAAGCATAAAAAATATTAGTTCGTATAAAATTTTCTTTTATTAAGAAGTTTTTCGAGGTGTGCGCTAATATTTACGACACAATCTTCGCTTAGTATAGTTATTAACGTTAAATGTATTTATAAACTTTACAAAAATCATAAAAAATTGTTATTGTCGTATAAGGTGTGTGCGTATATAGATTCCACGCGTAGAGGCCATTTAAGCAAAATATTATGAATGTGCATAGAGTGTACCAACTGGGTCTTATCTCTTTCTGCACCATGAAAAATGCAGCTAAAGACTATACACCCAGTTAGATGCACAGAAACTATTGTTATTAGTGGTCGAAACGTTTGTGGGTTATTGCATTTCGATTTTGGTGCTAATGAGAACGGGGGAATGGAAGAGACTCCAGTCACCTGCCTTAAGCCGGCCGGCTACACAGGCGGGTGGCATACGCTCCCCTGAAGCACATCGGTACCCTCGGTGACGCAACTCATCGACAGCTCGCCACAAACTGCCCTGAAGAAGACTGACTGCACTAATGAGGCATTTATTGTAGTTAAGAGGTATTAAATGCCCCATCAGCGGTCGATGGGGTCATAACTTCCCTACACACAGATCGAACAGAACAGAACGACGTGGTTGGATAGACGACATTATCCTTTCAACATTGGCTAATTTAAACTTGTGTTACCTAACTTATAGGAAGAAATAGGAAAAAAAGACTTTACTATTGTGAAGGTGGCCATAAAGAAGCAATAAGTCTGGATAACATTCGGTGGTATTCCTTGATCGGAGATACAGCGGATGTGGTCCCCGATGTACTCCCTGGCGCACACCAGCACCACGAACGCGAGCAGGATGGTGACCGTCATCTGGTAGTGCAATCGGAACGCTATATTCTCGATCTTCGGCTTGTTGTAATTAAGCTTCAGTCTCGGCGAAAGCGTGTTGAGCAACGCTGTTGAAATCATCTTGCTTTGTGGTCAGCACGTCTTCAAACCATAAGGAGTCCTGTAAAAGTAGGTAAGCTCGAAGTAATTGTTTTAAATCGGAACCCTTGAATTTAAATCTTGAAGTTGGGGCTCCGATTTAAAACAATATAGTGCACTTAATTTAGATCTCTGAATTAAATGCACTTTTACCCGTCTTCTATTATGAAAACATGATAACTTCAGTGTCAATTGTTTTCATTGTGATGTAATGGTATTCTAGTTAAACAAAACTAAGTTAAGACCCCATATTTTATTTGTCTTATACCTTTGTTCAAACATTGATTTGAGCCTCGACTTCTAATATGATTCCTTTATAGAATAATCAAAATGAATGTTTGATTACTAAAAACTCTTTGCTTGGATATTATTTCGGATAAAATGATGTACTAGTCATCGTCATCGCCTTATATGATGATATATAAATAAAAAAATATAGTTGCGAAACTGGTTACAGCAATATTATTTTTACACAACTATTTAATGTCAGTAGTAAATTTTCTTGATTTATGATTATTTTAAGATAGTTTAGTCAATAATTTTATTGACATATTTATTAGTAAGAAGTGTTAAATGACGCATAATTTATATTTGTAGACTATTTTTATTAGCTACTAAATGTGCATTGTTCTGTAAAATCCTAAAAGACCATGTAAGATTTATAACAAATTGAGTCTTCTAGTTCATCACTAATATATTAGTACGTCCCCACCAAGGGTTACGATTCATTAAGAATAAGTACACCGGTCTCAAGGTGTCGCCATCTCTGAGGTTACCGTTTCGAGTCCGTGGGAGCCATGTTTCGGCACGAATTGGGCCGGCTCGCCCGGAGTAATACCACGGCCTCACAGAAAACCGGCGTAAAATAGCGCTTGCGCTGTGTTTCGCGTGAGTGTGTGAGGGTACCGGAGGCCCAACCCCCCCCTTCCTTCCTTATATCCCCCTTCCTTATTTCCTTTTAAAAGGCCGGCAACGCATCTGTGACTCCTCTGGTGTTGCTGCTGTCCATGGGCAACGGTTATCGCTTACCATAAGGTGATCCGTTTGCTCGTTTGCTGCCCTATCCTATAAAAAGAAAAAGAGTCCTGGAGACCTATTTTTGAATTACGAATGCGATTTCGAAATCACCGCTGACTAAATAGTCAGCGGTGACTTTGAGGTCACGGATTCCTAAACATTCAATTTTTGAAAGTCGATCGCAGAGCTGCCGACATAGATAAAGTACACACATAAATGTAAGAGTTCGGTTCCACGCAGAATGTATCGCTGCCGGTTATTACCGGCTTAACCATTATGATTATTATATATACATATATATATATATATATATATATATATATATATATATATATATATATATATATATATTGTATATATAGACTGAAAAATCAAACAAAACACAAATAACATTTCCACAACTGAAATTGATTACTGACTTGATTACGAGTGGGTGAGGGCACTCGTAATGAAATCACACCTGTGACTAAGGTAGTCACATCAGTGATATTCAAAAATAAGAATTATTGAAAATCGGTGATTATTAGTCACATCCGTGATTTCGAAGTCGCATTCGTAATTCAAAAATAGGTCTCCTGGTCGGTGGGAACAGACGTCTGTGCGATGAATGCGAGCATTTGGTCTGGTAGTTATGGTTTTTAATATTTATTTCTATCATAAATATATATATATCTATAATAATAATCTTTATTTTACTCACACATAAGGTATGGAATATTAAAACAAGGAAGGCTATATAATAATAATTTTAACAACTTAACTGGAGTCTGAAAAAGGATAAACCTGCTCTACAGATCTCCAGGCTTCCTCGCCTACGGTAGAATCGTGAAAGCGCACCCCGCCATGTGCCCTGCATGGGCCTAGAGAACACCCCCCGGTGTTTTAGTCAGGGTTTTAGTGGGTAGGCCGGTCCTCTATGACCGGAGAGCCCCACACACGGCCGCGCCTAGCGAGCGCGGTGTCAAGGTGCATAATGCATTTCCCCCTAAAAAAAAAGGCTTCCTCGCCTAGGGGTGATGTCTTGGTAGGCGAAGGCGGGCCGCAAGCGCGATGTTGCCTGTCTAGTGACTCTACCGTGAGGCTGTGTGCGCATCCGGCTAAGCGCGCACGCCGTGGTAAAGTCTCTCTGTCTGGGGCCTGTCCAGGGGTTCTCGGACAGCCCTCCGTTAGCGGTGGCTTGACCAGATTGGTCGAGCTGGCCCCGGGACACATGGCGGTCGAATCGCGAAAGCGCACCCCGCCATGTGCCCCGCAGGGGCCTAGAGAACTCGGGGGGGTTTTAGTGGGTAGGCCGGTCTTCGTTTCTATGACCGGAGAGCCCCACACACGGCCGCGCCTTGCCAGCGCGGTGTCATTGTGCATAAGGTCGCATTTCCCCCTCAAAAAAAAAGGGAAGATGTCTAGAGACATTTATGTATTTTATTACTAAGATTAAACGAAGTAATCAACAGTTACTTGATATAATGGTATATTCGAATGAAATACACTAGAGATTAAAGGCTTGCTCCAAGAAGGATTCAGATTCATTTTAACCAAGGTTTTAAACCCATTGAATGATAGCACGCTTGGCTTCAAATTCGATAGATGATAGACATTCAAGAAACAGTTAACTTTATTATATACATACGGTCTATACAAGTATGTCTATCCGTTACCCTAGATCCCATAACACAAGCCTTACAGAGCGTACTTTGGGCTAGGCTAATTGGTGTAAGTGTAAGAAATAGTAATTTTTTATTTATAATTAATTACGCTGGTCTAGGGAGGATTGGTAATTTGTATTGTCCAAAACATTCATAGTATTTCTGTACCATAAAATTTTATAAGAAGATAATTTTGGTTGCACCACAGATAAGATTCTAAGTACCGATGGAAATTACATTCAACATAGAAATGACTTACCTAACGATAAGATCGATCCTGTGGCACAGTTTGTGCCACCCTATTTGTCACTAAACAACGCGCGATGTAAGCCCGCCGATCACAAGTACTGATGAGGTGAGCTCCGCTGACTGTGACAAGTCCATTATCAACAAGATAAGATACGCAAGTGTTTTACCTTTAAATACGATAAAATTTTGTTCGAAAGTTGAATATGATTCTATTGAATGTGTTTTGGGAATTAGAACAAATAATGCGTAATTGATTTTTGTTTTATTACATACTTGTGGCAAAAGACTAATGAATTGTCTAACGGCTAGCAGCCACCGTAGCCTTTGGACGTCTGCAGCACAAAAGGCATCACAAATGCGTTGCGGACCCTTTAAAAGCTTATTTACTCCCTTTGCAAAAAGTCTCCCTTCGATCCAAGCCGTAGAGCCTTTAGGGCCAAGGTTCAAGCTGAGTTTAGTCGTTACCTCATCCCAATCCGTTGGCGGTGGTATCTATGATGATTCTCAGCTTCTCTCCAGAGGAGAATAAAAACTGTGTACAGAATGCCATACTTTATTCCTTAACAGGGAGTTCATTCCATAATCTTAGCGAGTACGGGAGGGATTCGTCTAAATCCGCACTATGTGTGACCACTTAATCATATGCTAATGTTAACAGTCAAATCTCTGCTTAAGTACAGTCAGAAGAGGGTAGTGCTATTAAGACCACATAGCGCCATCTCCTTCTAACTGTACCCGAGCAGAGAATTTCAGTATCGTTCTATAATACAGACCTTAGACTCCATGAAGATAGAACGTAACGATTGGCAATGTCAAAAGATTCTTCAGAACACGCCCCGTTGTACAAGCGGTAGAAAACGAATAAAGAGAAGAACAAAGCCTATCCTCAAACACCATATGTTTACTCAATAACGCTTGCTTAAATTATTCTTGAATAATGATACGTCATTACCAATTATAGCAAGGCCCCAAAGAATTATGCCATGGCTTAGCTATGGCATAATTCTTTGGGGGAACAGTGTTGATGCCGCTGCCCTATTTACTGCTTAATAAAAACTTATACGAATCATAGCTAATATAGAAATGACGGATACATGTAGATCACACTTTACAAGCCATAAGATTTTAACAGTTCCAAGTATATATATATACTTGAAGTATTTAAGTGTACGAAAACATCCAGAGCTATATACAAAACGGGAACAGTTAAAAATGTTTTACTCGCTAAGGTCTAAACGTAAAAACAAATTGGTACTACCAACCTCTAACCTACAAATACATTCGTCTGGCCCCACGTCTTTGACTACTAGAATTTACAATAAGATACCAGAAAACATTAAAAATGAAGTAAATGATAAAAAAAGTATAAAGTTATTAAAAGAATTACTAATCAGAAAATGCTATTATACAATTAATAATTTTATGAATGATGGATGAAAGAGAAATAATATTAGATAGGCCCATTTTAATAAAACTTCTTACTTCATTTTATTTCTAACACTGACAAATATACTAACATGCTGATAAAATTGTTTATCAACAATTATTTGTATGGCTAAATTATTTACTTGTCATTTTAGCTTTAAGTGTTATGAATAAAATGAAATAAAGTTATAAATTTGAAATAAAATAAAAAATAAAACAATATATAATTGTAAATGTTTATGATATATTAATTTAATTATTAGAAATAAAATTATATTATTAAATGTTATTAAGGCTCCAAATTGAAATATACTGTAATATATAATATTGATATTTGAAATTTTATAAATAGCATACATGTAGTTCAATTAATTAATTTATTTTCTAGATATAAAAATAATAAAGTGCTGTGATAGATCCTGTTGGTATATAGGAATTATGAATGTCATTAGATTTGGGTAATTGTTTATACATAGGTATATAAATAGTGCATGCTCCTCTCCAAAATTGATGTGCCTTATCAAGGTCCATAATGGTACTAATAAATTATTTGACAACTTATGAAACTTATGGTATGCAATAAAGATTTTGAATTTGAATAACAGCTCATATGCGCCCCATCAAGGAGCTCCAGCCTACCTTATGTTAGGGCGAATAGGCCTTACTCGGAGAGAGAAATAAACTAGACCTTTACGCCAGGCTACGACGCCAGCTTTTGGAATTTACGAGTAATAATTGTTCGAAATGTCCGATATCATCATTATCGCAGTTCATATCTTTGCTAACCGAAGGGCACAAGCTGCCCTTAATTATATGAGGGCGATTGATTAGGCTTTAGTCAACCATATTGGCTCAGCCCGTTATTTTAACACATACTTTTGATTTCTTCGCGTGTATTGATTACACATTTTGCAGTGCTTCGCCATGGAGAAAACGCGAGAACGGAAACGCCAAACGCGAGAACGGAAACGCCAAACGCGAGAACGGAAGAAACGCTGGTAACTATTAGAAGGAATATTGTCACTATCTCATGTAAAAACTACTTAATGAATTTTATTGAAACTTTACAACAATATAACTTATACCTACATCAGAATAACACATAGGCTACCATTTATAAAGATACTAGCTTTGTGCCCGCGGCTTCGCCCGCGCGGATTTCGGGATTGGGTCTATAGAGGGTTAAGGCTCATAGCATTTGCCCACGGCTACATATGCGCGGAAGTCGGTTTATGGCGCGAAGGTTTTATCGCGGGACTATACGTTTTGTCGAGATAAAAAATACCGCAAAACCTTGCTCAAGAATCACTCTATCTATTGATGAAAACCGCATGAAAATCTGTGCAGTAGTTTTTGAGCGATGCCTTTATTGCGCCTCCCGTGGGACTTCTCGGTTTTTCCGGAATAGGTACATCATAGCCTTTTTTTTTATACTACAACGGTAGCAAAAAGGCTTACAGCCTGCCTGATGGTAAGCAGTCACCGTCGCCTATAGACGCTTGCAACACTAGGGGCATCACAAACGCTTTGCCGAATTTTTTAAAAACCTATTTACTCCCTTTTTGAAGAACCCCATACTATAATCCCCCGGGAAAGCCTCAGCAGGGAGCTCGTTCCACAATCGGAGCGTGCGCGGAAGGAAATTTCGTTGAAACCGCACTGTGCGTGACCATTTAGGCTCCAGCATGTGAGGATGAATACCCTGCCGATGGCGAGCGGTGCGATGGTAGAATGTGGCCGTGGGCATCATGTCGAACAATTCTTTGGAACACCACCCGTTGTATAATCGATAGAACACACACAAAGAGGCACAGTCTCTTCTCAGACTTAAGGGCCCAATACCGCATGTGAGTATGGGATCGTCAACGATACGCTCAGCGCGTCTTTGGACCGAATCAAAAGGATCAAGTTGGTATCGAGGTGCTCCCGCCCACAGGTGACAGCAGTACTCCATATGGGGCCTGACTTGCGATTTGTATAATAGCAGTCGTTGCCTTGGAAGGAAGTACCGCTTAGCTCTGTTAAGCACACCTAGTTTTTTAGAAGCCAACTTGACCTTGTCATCTAAGTGACTTCGGAATTGAACGTCACTGGAGATGTTGACACCGAGGATCCCAATACTCTTCGAGATATTCAAGGTTGTGTTCTGGAATTGTGGGGCTACAGTCAACGGGGTTCCTAGAACCTTCTCAAGAATCACTGTCTATTGATGAAAACTGTAGGAAAATCCGAACAGTAGTTTTTGAATAGTCTTTGTCGTGCATCCTACGGGATCTGTCGGTTTTCTGGGATAAAAATATCCTAAAAAATTTCTCGAGAATCATATCATCTATTGATCAACAACACATGAAAAATCATGCAGTAGTTTTGAACCTTTATTGCGTATCCCGTGGGATCTGTCGATTTTTCCGGGATAAAAAGTACCCTATTATTTAATCCGGACTTTTATCTTTACATCTGCAAAATTTCAAAGCAATCGGTTCAGTAGTTACGGCATGAAAGCGGAACAAACAAACAATTAAACTCACTTTGGATTGTGTTAATTGACTAAAAGATGACGATAAGTGTTTTGCGCAAACGAAAACGCGAGCACTAGCTAGTCTCGCCTACATTTTATTGCTATAAAATACAGCAGAACTAACATTTGCAAAATTAGTTTGACTTAGGATTAATTAGTCATTCAGCTTACAGTTTCCTTGCATTCGTTTGTTTGGAAAATGGCCGTTGTAAAGATTTCGTTTCCTTGAAACTGATGGTCTGTAATATCAGCTATGACACTTAATTGTTATATTGTCTTGAGCGGACATTGTCAGAAATGGATGAAAATATCTGAATTATTAATGTTTCATAAAGTTATAGGTAGGCTTGGCTCTCTAGCTAGGAAATCCCCACACACGCCCGCCGCCGCCTAACAGAGGGTACGGTGCGATTTTATGCATTTGCTTTAAAAAAATACTGATAGCAATGGAATACCAAATTAAGCAAGTATATATTTCCTAGTAATATTTTTTTTATTACAATCAAACAAACTATTCACTGTATTTAAAACATGCGCTATATGATCATGACATTTCATGCAACATAAAATAAATTATTTTCGATGTCCAAAGAAACGTATAACAATATTAGCAAAATCTAATAATGCCAATTTTAAAATTTTTATAGTGTCCATGACATTATTTGAATGTCAAGAATCACAATAAAATGCTTATATATAACCATAAATTTGAAAAAGACTTGCATTAATATAAAAGTAAAATGTCGATTTTATTGCTAAAATCCTTACTAATATTAGATATTTGATTATATAATAAAAATTATTACACTGTTAAGAATTACTTAAATCAGTGGTTCCAAACTTTTTTGTGTTGTAGACCCTTTTTTTTTTGTTCCCCTGAGTCACTTACTTAAATGATCACAATGCTGATCACAATTACTTAACAGTCCATATTGGCAGAGGACACGCAGACCGCGACATGTCTTAAGCGACCCCCCTAATCAATTAACGCAGGACCTTCTAGACCTGCGAGCGGCGGCGTCTGAGCCGTCGCCTCCCTTGTCTCCCCTTATTCGGCAGCCTTCTGCTTCGCCACGAGTCCACCCAGTCAATACAGGCCGGTCCCACTTTGGAGAACCGCGCCTCTTCTAGTGCTTATGCCCTCTCCGTGGGGCAGCGCTAACCGTACCTCTCCTGAGGTGCGGCCCCCTTCCATATAAGCCAGTAGGGTCATTGGTTAATTCAAAAGAGATGGCAATAAACTGACGTATGAATCATTAAAATCGGGTTGGTCTCTAGGGACCATTAAGGTTTGCCCCTGCTATAATACTAAAATAAATTGTTAGTTAGATAAAACTTTGTTTCCGTCGCATAATTATGTAACTGTTGCTATAAAAATTTTGTTGAAACTGATAGATAATATACATAATATAATAGAATACATTGCTGCGTTATTAAGATTATAGTCAGATTGTACCGCCCTCCGCTCTGGAGGGTAGAGTAGCGCACCCCTTATGAGGATTTACTACCATCCTCCGTAGGAGAAAAAAAGTCAGATTGAATCTCTTAATAGAGTAGCGATGTAACTTGATTAAAGTAATATAACAGAGGAACCGTCACACTTATCACTTCAAGCCAGTAGGGTCATTAGGACCAAAGGCTCAGGCTGAGTTTAGTCGGTAGGTCTGTTGGATCGAGCCGCCTCGATTCACCAGGAGTCCGACATAATCAACGCATCCCTGCTTGCCTGTTGCGTTGGTATCCATGAGGATTCTCAGCCTCCTCTCCTGAGGGAAAAAAAGAAAAAAAAAATTGGGTTTACTTTTAATACCTCTATAGTTACGTAGCCAAATATTTAGGCTACAGTAAATAACTTAATGAAACTATAGCTTTTATAGATGTTTAATTTAGTAAAGGAAGAAGTTGGGTTCAGACTATTTATCTAAGGCCAGCTTCTAATTGACGACTGTAAGGTGACAGGGAGTGACAGGGAGAAAAAAAATTGCCCTTGCTGGTTCTTTTCAGTACAAAGTCTCCCGCCGTAGATTCGTGAACCTATGGCATAGCATAAACAGGTGTCGAGTCAATTTTTTTATTTTTTCTTTTTTTTCCTTATTCGTACGTACGGACAAGGTTTTTTGTTTTTTTTTTAAGCTTTGTTTTTTTGTTTTGTCTGTTGACGTCAATAAGTGCCTGTAAAGGTCTATGTTGAATAAAGATTCGTGAATTCTGTTCGGAAATTGGGAGAGCCTTCTCGAGAAGAACAGGCAAGAAACTCTGAAGGTCTATTTTTTATCTCCTCTTTACAATGTTAATAATTATAATAATATAATATAAAAATACAATATAGTATAAGATACAATCATACCTAATACGATTACAGTCGTATGTTTGTTTACATACACATATAAAAATAATACAATATTATAAATAATGTTGTTACCAAACATGGCTCTATGAACAGTGTCCCTATTCCCAAATAGTGTGATCATTTAGATAGTCACTTACTTTGTAATAACCTTTACTCATGAGTGTCTTTTTGATTTCCATGATACATTGCGTACATTATGTGTAACTCTAGCGGTTTTAAGCTATATAATTGTAAAGTTCCATTAAAATCCATTCAGTAGATTTTACGTAAAAGAGTAACAAGCATCCATCCATACTTACAAATTTTTGCACTTCTAAAATGAGTGGGGGTGTAGGTGTGAATTATACAAATAAAACAAAATTGAATTAACCAATCAGTGTCATAAATATTGAGATCGGCGTAATAATCGTATAAATAATGGCGCGACAGACGCCTCGAACAGGTAAAATATGGATATGACCCAACGAACTAATCACCATGCAAAAACTCACAAACGAGTATAATGCTGTTTATTCTAAAACCGCGTGGACACGGAGCAGTCCCTACCATTGAAATAACTCGAAATGATTACACTGTGATTCTCGAAAGAACGAACGATTTCTTCTGGCTACGAGTGGGTAGCAGATAATGTAAATAATTCCGAAATTTTTCTTAACCATAATTTTTTATAGTTAATACGTAGCATATTTTATTTATGTTTTTTTTTTGGTATTGTACAGTGACAAGAAAGATAGAGTGAGGAATGAATATATTTGAGATGGAGCTATATGACTGTGGGGGACTGGACCATCTGTTCCCACAAAACGGAGAAAAGAGACCTTCTCCCAACCGAGAATTGATATATTACTTGTAACAAAAAAGAGTGCGGACCAAAGAGTCCGCAAAAAAACGAGACACTTTATTAACATCTCTTATAGAAAATTGGCTAAACGATATTTGTTGTAAGTGTAACCAAAGATTAAATAACCAGCCTTAGCTAAATTAAAGATTCATATTGATCACTTACTTACGTATATATACATTATATATTTAATTAATTGTTGTATACACTTAAAACAACAAGGATGTAATAACTGTTATAATAGTTAAATATTATAATAACTAAGGTAATTTATATTTTTAAAATCATTCCGCCTACTGTCGATCAATTCGTCGATTTTCGCCCAGTGGCAAAATTTTAATAAAGTGGCATAAATTCAATTTCTATAACCGTTAGAGTAAACATTTCAAGACAAGTTTGCGCAATTTATTTTTAAGGCTAAGCCTGCTTGGGGAGTTTCTTACTTCTTGAGGGAGTCCATTCCATAATAGAATGGACCGAACAAAAAAGGAAGAGTGTAGCTTATCAGAATGTGAGAAAGGCATTTAGGGAGAGCATCAGAGGCGAACAAAAGGTCGTATTATGGGATATACATAGGAATTATATATTAAATTTCACGCGACTACTTCTAAAGATTTGTACGCCTTTAATGGCCGTGCATAGTGATACCGTAAAATTGAACCACCTATATGGCCATATGCTTACAAATAAATGATTTGATTTGACTCATTTCAATGAATTAGCTAGTTATAAGATACATCGCACTCTTACTCGTACGAGTATATATGTATATCAAGATGTCATACATAACCAGTAGTGAAAATCCAGCTTAATAGTCTGTAATAGTCAATCTGTTCTGTCGTATTGTGTTGCGATATGGCGGGCGCTGCATCGTCGCACCTAATAACACTCGAACGATCCCAACGAGCGACATTGAAAACAATGCTGCGTAAGCAAATGCTGTTCCCGACCATTAGCTTATATCAGGAGTTACAAGTGCTTAGTGTTCGTAGACTGTACATATTTGCTATCACCATCCAAGCCCATAAAGAATGTCTAAAACTAAATGAATACCAACGTATTTTGAAAAAGCGTACTTTTACACTTCCGCTTCCAACAGTGAGAACCACTTGGGCCACGCGTTTTACTTTATTTAAGAAACCTTTAATTTACAACAAAATTAATGCTATGTATAAATTGTACCAGCTCAGTTTGCGAAATGCGAAATATAAACTTAAGTCTGAACTTTTGTCGTGGACATATAGAGATTCTGAAGACATCTTGATTTCTCTTCGCTAATATTTATTTTGTAATTTTACTTATCTGGTCTTTGGTGTCTGTACTTTCATGTGTGTATGTTTTGTTAGTATTATTTCACATACTTACTTGAATTTTACTTGTGCATAGTGTAATATGTGTATTCCAAGTAGGCTTCTTAAACTTCCGGCATTGATTGCGGCAATGCTGGCGGACGAGGGAGGTTGGAGGGCTGTGGCCTCCTTCTGTGAAGCAGTGATGCTCCAGAAGGAGGCCGCCGAGCGGGGTCGGGAGATGGCCGATCCCGCTCGAAGAAGGCGGCGCCGGGCTCGGTAGCACAGCTGCGGCGCCGCCGCGGTTCCCGGAAGTGGCTTTATGTTCCCGGGGGCTCCCTACACGCCTGAGGAAGGCCATCCCTGAGGTTTTTAGTGGGTAGGCCTCCCCCTTCTGGGGAGGAGAGCCCCACATAACCGCCGGCTCGCCACAGCCGGGGTATGCAATTTAATGCATTTTCCTCAGGGGAACCAAAAAAAAAAAAAAAGGCTCTTAAACTTGTTAATTAACATATTACGTAACTAAAATACAAAAAATCCCACTTTACAAGCTGTGCTTAGTGTGGGATTTTATTTAGAATAAAAAAAATAGTGTTCCGAAAATTATAGATAAGGTGAACAGTTTCTCAGTGGTCGAGTAATCTATACTGAACTCACTTCTATGTTCGACCTTATTCACCATAACCTAAATACTAACTAAACTACATACTTATGCCAATAGCACAAGCAAATAAATAAAGCAGTTGTTAGTAAATAAAAATATAATATGCACGGATCGAGTTGCAAATGGTATGGGTCGCTTAGGCCCGGCTCCTACAGGGTATGTGTGCCGCCGATTCCAGAGTGACTGCATTCCACACGGCGCGCGGCGCAGGCGCAGGCCGGTCCTGGCTGCGACACAGCGCGCACATATGAAGCGTTCACATTATTCGAAACCGTTCAAACTATTCACGATCTTAGTGGCCAGTTTTGACAGATGTCATTTTATATGTCAAAACTATTATATTATGACAGATAAACTATGAGGATGACATGGCACCTGTCAAAACGGACTTCTTAGATAGTGAAGAATTTAACTAAAATACAAGTAAACCATTCCGTAATCAAAATCAAAATAATCTTTATTCAACACTGGCGGACCCGACAGACTTCGTCCTGTCAAAGAGATTTGTAAAGTGGCAGTTAATTGTTCCTACTTATTTTATAGATAATATAACATAGCCAACCAAATTCCAAAAAAGGCCCAAATGAACTAAATTAAATCCTCCAACGATGTATTCTGTGCTCCAACGCACACACGCACACAGTTTTGATAAATATGATTAAATTTCAACTTTATAAAGCGTTAATTAAGCGAAAATTGACTCTGATGTTAGGGAACACATCTACATTGCTTAGACAACAGTGAGTGCTTGTAATATGAACTTTATACAATAACAATAAAGCTCAAATTTACTGTACGTTTTAGTTAGAAAACGTTTGTATGGGAAAAAAGGATTTTTATATATATTTGTGATTCATTTTTATATATAAGAATAAGATAAGATAGACCTGTATAGGGACTTATTAACGTCAAAACATATAAGGTAAGTGAACAAAAAACCTTGTAAGAACAAAGAAAAAATTTGACTCGACCTATTCGTACGTAAATTGGGATAGGAAACTCGGAAATTTTATTTATTATTACCTCTTTTACATCTTTATTAACAGTACTTTAACAGTATTATTATCCCAACTAATATTATAAATGCGAAAGTAACTCTGTCTGTCTGTCTGTTACGCTTTCCCGCTTAAACCTCGCAACAAATTTTGATGAAATTTGGTACAGACCATCTTTAGACCCTGAGACAGAACTACTTTTTATTTCAAAAAAAAGGATGAAGGGGTTGAAATAGAGGTTGAAATTTGTATGGGATTTCTTAATTTTAAAAGATGATGAAATGAAACTTTATATTTAAGCACTTGATAAGAAATCATTACACATTTGTTCTTTTGTAGCATTTTGAAATTTCGACCAGCTAGGGGGTGAAATAAGGGTTGAAAGTTAGTGTGCAAGTTCGTCAAATATCACGTCATAAGAAACGAAAAATAGTTTGCTCTAGCATTTTGAAATTTTTACCAGTGTGAGAGTGAAATATGGGTTGAATTGAAGATAAGACCATGAATCTAATTTCACGCGGGCGAAGCCGTGGGCGGAAGCTAGTAATATATAAATAGGGACAATTACACTCGTATTTACCCTTATATACACATTACATGTAAAAATAAATGTGTAAAAACTGTAACATAAATAAATGTTACCAAACATGGCTCTTTGAATAAATAATCATTTTTTACTCTTGCACCAATTAGCCTAGCACAAAGTAAGCTCTGTAAGGCTTGCGTTATAGGATCTAGGGTACACATACATTTTTCATAGAAATATATATTGACAACCATGACTAAAGTACAAATGCTCGCATTCATCACACAAACATCTGCCCCCAACGGGACTCGAACCTTGGACCACAGTGATGGCGACAACTTGAACCCAGTGTACAAACCACTCGACTACAGGAGGTTGTCATAAATACTGTTTCAAGTTTATACTATTATCAAGAGGAAAGATTTGTTTGCATGTTTGTTTGTAATGAATAGGCTCCGAAACTACTGGACCGATTTCAAAAATTCTTTCACCTTTGAAAAGCTACATTATCCCCGAGTAACATAGGCTACTTTTTATCCCGGAAATATCGACAGATCCCACGGGATGCACAATAAAGGCTTCGCTCAAAAACTACTGCACAGATTTTCATGCGGTTTTCATCAATAGATAGAGTGATTCTTGAGCAAGGTTTTGCGGTATTTTTATCTCGGAAAAACGGATAGTCCCACGGGAAGCGCGATAAAACCTTCGCGCCATAAACCGACTTCCGCGCATATGTAGCCGTGGGCAAAAGCTATGACCCTTAACCCTCTATAGACCCAATTCCGAAATCCACGCAGGCGAAGCCGAGGGCAAAAAGCTAGTTTTTTATATAGTGTGACGATTTAAATAATTAATAACTTACTTCATAATAGTCTTTACTCATTAATATTTTTTTGATGTGTTTTTTAAATTTATACAAACGTAATGTAATTTAATTTAATGATTCTTTGTGGAATGTAATTAAAAATGGATATACATTAAATAAATCATACTTACTCACGTTCAATCCATTTTTCACTAGAAATCCTTTACATTTTGTATTATATAAGTACGCTTAAATTTAAAATGTTGTTTTATGTATATTGATACTATACCCTTTTATTTTTTTATTTTATTTTTTTTTGTTTCCCTGAGGAAAATGCATTAAATTGCATACCCCGGCTGTGGCGAGCCGGGGTTATGTGGGGCTCTCCTCCCCAGAAGGGGGAGGCCTACCCACTAAAAACCTCAGGGATGGCCTTCCTCAGGCATGTAGGGAGCCCCCGGGAACACAAAGGCCACTTCCGGGAACCCCCAGCCTCCACTCCCCTCTCTAGAGGGGAGCCCTCCTCGGGGGAAGCTACCACCTCCCCCGGTCCCCTCCACCGACGACGCCCCCCGGCCACGGAAGGGGCGTGGTCCATCCCGGGTCGCCGTAGCGGTCGCGACTTCCTCGCGCCCGCCGGCGACCCGCGGCGGCGCCGCAGCTGTGCTACCGAGCCGGCGCCGCCTCCTTCGAGCGGGATCGTCATCTCCCGACCCCGCTCGGCGGCCTCCTTCTGCAGCATCACTGCTTCACAGAAGGAGGCCACAGCCCTCCAACCTCCCTCGTCCGCCAGCATTGCCGCAATCAATGCCGGTGATACTATACCCTACCAGGGGGCATTTTTGGTACTAGTACACATTTAAACAACATTGTCGATACAATAAACATTTTGACTTTAAAAATTTCACTGTATAACAAATAAAAATATTGCATAAATTACAACTATTATTGTTTGAAGCTAACTCGGTGCAAACAGATTTCTAAATCAATAGAAAATTCAAAGAATCTATAGTAAATACAAGCTGTAAAGATGTTCGTGACACGTTAATTCATACATTGTCAATGACATTTTCACGAAACCGTTAATTATGAAAGTGTGTGACAATGGGCGAACGTGATTTTCACTTTCCAATATTTTAAATGCATTTGTGAAAAATATTACTACGGTCTAAAACAAATTCAAGTTATAATTAACACGTCCTAACAATTTGTGTTGTATAATAATATTTAATGTCAATAAATAAGTGAATGTGAATTTCCTGTTCTGTAAAATACCAATAGATAAATATTATAGAAGTACAAATTACTTTTTCACTTCAGTAGCTCAAACATGAAGGTTTTGCTGTTTAAAATCAGTGAGTAAAATCGATTTTTACTCACTAGTGAGACAAAACTAACCACAGATTATAGTAACCTATGTAGGTATAGCTCAGATGAAGTACTACTTAATAAGTAATAAGTACTTAATAAGTAATTAAGTAGTAAGTAATTAAGTACTTAATAAGTAATTAAGTAGTAAGTAGTACTTCATCTGAGAGGTATAGTAACTAATGGGATAACCATACAGACTATGTTTAACTTTTAATTTGTTGTATAATTTTGAATTTAAATAAATGAGTTATTTTACAATATACTCGTTCCTGTGTCTTATTTTATTTCCAAAGTAGGTATGATATTTGTTCTCGCTGCTGAAGTGAAAAGTTATGTGTGTCACACGAGAGCAAAGTTGTTTGCATCTCGTGCCTTTGAATCCCTCGACACGCTCAGGATTCTACTCTAGAATCACTCGCTTCGCTCGTGATTCAAACAGAATCCTTCGCTTGCTCGGGACTCAAATCAGCACGCGCAGCAAACATCAACTTTGCATACTTGTTGCACAAATTACTTTTATGTAGGTATTTGGTAGTATTCATTATTATTTATCAACAATTTATGCAAGTTACAACAAATTTCTGTAGTTGAATGGAATATGAAATCAAAATCAAAATGAAAATTATCTTTATTCAAGACAGACACTTTTTGACATCATGCAAATATTAATCTTAACAAAACTTAACGTAAACAGTTTAAAAACTACATAAACTCAATTGAATCTTCTCGAGAAGAATAGACTAGAAACAAACAAAAGACGAAAAGGGTCAAATTTTTAATCTCCTCTTTCCAAAATCGTAAATACTTACACACTTATTTACACTCAATAAAGATGTCGCACATATAATTATGTATTATTTGTTTAATACAGAATCATCAAATTATATACCTATTATAAAAATTAAATTCAAGCTTTTTTTATTTTAAAAAATCATTGACCACCAGTACTTTAAACCAGTAATTTAAATGTATTATTAAACCTAACCTTTCTAGAAGTATGGTGTACAAAATGTTGAAATCTATTCAAATATTACAAAAGCAAAAAAAAACTATTATAATACCAATTTGCAATTCCGCCATCTTGCATTGTTGACAGTACAAATCATTGTCTGTTTATCCTACTTACACGTGTATTAATTGTGGTTAATAATCCGCTACTGAATAAAACTTGCATAGCTAATAATAGAAGCTATTATAACCTAACAAAAAGTTCGCATAAGCATATTACATTACCTCACAAACGGGCTCAGATCGATCAGTGACCATCGTTTGACCTCTGCCTCGCACAGCCAATAAAGACGTCCGCCATATTGAATACACTATAGTGTGTAGTTAGTACTTGCACACCGAATAAACTGGTCTCAGAGATGATTATCTCTGCTATGAGATGATTAGCTCACTATATTTTATGAGTTCTGACTGAAATTCTAAATAAGGAAAAACATTTTTCAATCAATTCCAATGAGCACAGGCATTACCGACCCAAGTATGCATTATTTGACCTTTCCGATCAATTAACGCAGGACCTTCAAGCCCTGCTATCGCCGCACCCTAGTCGTTTTCTCGGCAGCCTTCTGCTTAGCCACTAGTAGACCTCATTTCTAGCGTATATGTCCTCTTTATAGAGCAGACAGTCCGAGGCTTCTCCTAACAGTACAGGCACCCTAGATGAGGAGCTACACCACGTATTGTAGGCTGTATAGCGTGCGTAGGGACTTATTAGACAAGGTGAAAACGATCGAGGTGGGTCAGATTTAATACTGCGACCTTGTAAGGACGAAGACGAATTTCCTGCGACTACGGGACTTCGCGCATCGGAGGCATAACATATGGAGTGGGATTAATAATAGAGGAGAAAAAAGAAGAGGGCAGCCGAAGGACTTGAAAGAAGACGAAGCTAGCGGTATACCAACGGTGGGCACAGGACAACCGCGGGGAGACCCAAAGGCGTTCGTGTGTTTGTCTGCCCCAGAATGGGGAGAGGGATGCAGTGTCAATTGAGACTAACGTAAGAATTTGTAGGGAGTCAAGAAATGCGCGTGGCAGAGTGCTGTATGCAGGTTCCGCGCGCATCTCCCCCTGTTTCGGCCCGTAAAACCAGGATGGTTGATAGGGCGATGGGAGGTTGGAGGGTCAGTGCAGTCACCCTTCCATACAAGGTCATTATGGCCAAGGCCCAGGCTGAGTTTAGTCGGTAGGTCATCCCGTTCGAGATGCCTCGATGGTTTGGAGTCGGACATAAACACCGTGGCACTTGGTTGCGGTAGTTTTCATGAGGATTCTCAGCCTTTCCTGTCCTGAAAAAAGTCTAATATTCTTAATTTTTTCTCGACTCTCTTATGTTCAACCCTAACGGCCCGGAATCGTGGCGGATCCATTAGCAGGCAAGGCGCAAAACCTTCAGTTCTCGTGCCTTGCACAAACTCACTCAATTAAAAGGCCGGCAACGCATCTGTGACTCCTCTGGTGATACGGGTGATCCGTTTGCTCGTTTGCTGCCCTATCCTATAAAAAAAGGTAAAGGTGCACATCTGTGGTTTCAGCATAGGTCATTTCAAAAATAAACAACTAAACTCTTTTTTTACTTGCTGGCACTTGGAGTATGCATATAGCTTATCGTTCGATCTGTGTGTTTGTTCTCGTATCGTACTTAATTTGCAACATCCGACATAATAAGCGCGACACTTGTTTATGGTGGTATCCGTGATAATTCTCAACATCCCTCTCCAGAGAGAAAAAAATGAATACTACATGGTGATACGTATTAGTAATATACTCCTGGAAACTGCACATTTAGTGTCTGGAATTCATAGTCAATGATCACAAGATGAGTACTACCTCAGCAGACTTTTTAAAGACTTACTTTCAAATGCTGCTCTATCAAGACAATTGTTGCATCAAATCTGACTTGAGCAGCAATAAAATCAGTACAATTCTTGCATCGTCTCCTGAGGGGCGTTCGCCCTCACGATTTGCCTATATGGTTTCTAGAACCTAGGCCAGGCTGAGTTTAGTCGGTAGGTCACGTGGCTGGACCGTTCCGGTCGCGTGAAGTCCGACATAACCTCCGTGACACTTGCCGTTGTGTCCTGAGTACGTTTCGTGCTCCTTGTGAGGATTCTCAGCCTTCCTCTCCTGAGGAAAAAAAACAGTACAATTCAAATTTGATAGAAACAGTGTTATTTAATCAAGGGGCTGATAACAATTTGACGTTTTCCAGTTTAATTAAGATCTGTAATATAATACATATATATATTTCTTTATACCTTTTTTGAATTATGAATTGCTAACATCTGACATATAGTGTCACAGTACCGAGTTATTTCACTACCTATCTTTAAACCGGATTACAGCAACTCGATCACGACCCTGGGTTAGTCTCCCTCCTTTTGTTAGGGTGGTCAGAATATGGCGCTGGTCTCGAAATAAATACTCGAATCCATTTATATTCCAAGAGTGCAAGATGCCAGTTGATTTTATTAACATAATCTACACGGCGACTTGGAACAGGTTTATTGATAACAAAAGTGGGTTGACGTCGTCTCGAGTCGAAGAATGTAAATAGTTTTCGACACTTTAATTCAAAGTTAAAAGCCATACATTTTTATAGGTTTTTGAACATTTAATTTTACTTAAAAAAAAAACCTTGCGATTATTATAAATGCGAAAGTAACTAAGTATACTAAATAATCTATCTGTCAATTGCGGTTTCACGGCAAAAGTACTGAACTGATTTTGATGAAAGTCGGTATAGGGATAGTTTGAGAACACAATTTGAGTTTTACTACGGAAAAACATATTATTTGCTGTGGGAAAATCTGATAAAAAAGGGTTTTACTACAATTTGGTATGAGAAGAATTGGAGAGACGGCGAAGAACTTGACATCATTTTAACTGAAAAAAATGTGTTACAAATCATTGCTTTTGGAAAAGCCAATAAAAATCGAAACCTAGTAATTAATATAAAAAAGAAAAAACATAAGAGCATAACGACAGAAGCCATAGATTTATGAGTAAAAAAATATTGCTTTAGTGTTAATGTCTATGGAGGAAACGAGGGAAATCGTTTGTGTAGCAAATATACCATGAGGTTTTCGCTTAATCAAACCCCGACACAATGATGCAATAGTTGCTATGGGAAAGAATTAGCATGATAGATGTAGCACACGAACAACTCAGTTACATGATAACTCTATCGAAATTCGAGAGATTTCGAGTAATCGAGAATTTCGAAGTCTCCAGTTCCACAATCTCTTTTCCTTCAATATCTTTGTAACCTAGATGTGATTTCGACTCACTAGATAATCCCCTGTATGCCTTTTCGATTTCTCTTATCGATTTGTGACAGATTTAGCAAGTTGTATCCACGTAGACGACTTAGTTATTTGATATATCAAGGTCGCAACAGATCCATTTAACATTAAAATCTACAAATATATGTTTGTGAGTAACTTAGACATGATTTTGACTCGTAGTTCCCTGTTTGCTTTTTTTGGCAAGTTTTATTCTCGCAGATGACTTAGTTATTCTATACTAGCTTTCTGCCCGCGGCTTCGCCCGCGTGGATTTCGGGATTGGGTCTATAGAGGGTTAAGGGTCATAGCTTTTGCCCACGGCTACATATGCACGGAAGTCGATTTATGGCGCGAAGGTTTTATCGCGCTTCCCGTGGGACTATCCGTTTTTTCGAGATAAAAAATACCGCAATATCACTCTATCTATTGATGAAAACCGCATGAAAATCTGTGCAGTAGTTTTTGAGCGAAGCCTTTATTGCGCATCCCGTGGGATCTGTCGATTTTTCCGGGATAAAAAGTACCCTATTATTTAATCCGGACTTTTATCTTTACGTCTGCAATTTCAAAGCAATCGGTTCAGTAGTTACGGCGTGAAAGCGGAACAAACAAACAAACTGACTTTCCGATTTACAATATTAGTAAGGATATCAAGGTCTCGAGTCTCGACAGATCGGTTTAACATTATAAGCTATATATATATATATTGTCCCCATCGCTGAGGTCCCTGAGGTCCCAATGATTATGTGATAAATACGAACATTTGTACCTTAGTCATGGTTGTAAATAAATATTTCTATCAAAAATATTTATATATGTATGTATACTATATGTACGTCTATTCGTTACCCTAAATCCCATAACACAAGCTTTATAGTGCTTACTTTGGGCTAGGGTAATTGGTGTAAGTGTGAGAAATATTTCTTTTTAACCCCCGACGCAAAAAAGAGGGGTGTTATAAGTTTGACGTGTCTGTCTGTCTGTGACATCATAGCTCCCGAACGAATGAACCGATTTCAATTTAGTTTTTTTTTATATTACAGGTGTTTTACGGGCGAGTGTTCTTAGACATGTTTGATGAAAATCGATTGAGCCGTTTAAAAATTATGGGGGGTTAAAGTGGGGAAGAAAAACCGAATGTCTGCAAATATGCTCAAGTGGGGTATCAAATGAAAGATTATGACTTGTACATCACAAAACAACAACTTTTATAAGTTTGACGAGTCTGTTTGTCTGTCTGTGTGTGTGTCTGTGGCATCATAGCTCCCGAACTCCCGAACGGATGAACCGATTTCAATTAAGTTTTTTTTTCTATTAATTTATTTTTATTATTCCCTGCCTTTTCGATTTCTCCAGTCCATTGCGACAGAATTGGCAAGTTGTATCCACGCAGACGACTTAGTTATTCTAAATATCAAGGCCTTGACAGATCGACTAAAGCTACATTGCACATAAAAATATTTTTTGTGAGTAGTAACGTCCATGAGATTTTGGCTCAATATGTAATTCACTGCGTCAAAACCTTACGATATTCAAACAGGAGTACAACGACGCAAGCGCCGTTCTCTGCCACAGACACAAACAAGATAATCCGCGTAGACTTGATAACTTGACATATTGAAATCTGGGTCTTGGCTTAAATGATTCCGTACAATGCGGTTTCAGAGGAATTTCCTTCCGCGTGCACTTCGATTGTGGAATGAGCTCCCTGCCGAGGTTCTTCCGGAAAACTACAGTATGGGGTTCTTCAAGAGAGATGTAAATAGGTTTTAGGTGTTGCAAGTGTCCATAGGCTTTGGTAAAGGCGGGCCGTAGGTTTGTTTAGTATTTTTTATATACTACCATCGTAGTATAAAAAAATATATCTTGATAATTCTTAATACGGTGCGAGTCATGGCGCTGAACATCGTCCATGAGAAGATCTACACCATCCTCTGGTTCTGGCTCCTGGAGATCTATTTTTGAATTACGAATGCGATTTCGAAATCACCGCTGACTAAATAGTCAGCGGTGACTTTGAGGTCACGGATTCCTCAACATCCAATTTTTGAAAGTCGATCGCAGAGCTGCCAACATAGATAAAGTACACACATAAATGTAAGAGTTCGGTTCCACGCAGAATGTAGCCGCTGCCGGGTATTGCCGCTTAACCATTTTGGTTATTATATATATATGAATGTAGCACATATATATATATAATATATATATATATATAATATATATATATATAATATATGTGCTACATTCATATATGTTATTGTATATATAGACTGAAAAATCAAACAAAACAGATAGGTAAAATTTCCACAAGTATGACTTGATTACGAGTGGGTGAGGGCACTCGTAATGAAATCACACCTGTGGCTAAGGTAGTCACATCAGTGATATTCAAAAATAAGAATTATTGAAAATCAGTGATTATCAGTCACATCGGTGATTTCTAAGTCGCATTCGTAATTCAAAAATAGGTCTCCTGTTTCTGTTCATCGTCTCGTTGCTTGGTATGTGCAGTAGATACTGCGTTTTAATATAATTCAAATAAGATCTAATTTTATTTTCATTAAACAGGATACATTATAAGACATACCTTTTATATATATGGCCGATTTGATTATTAAAAACTACTAGTTTAAATTGTTTTCACTTGTTTTAATAAGCGTACCTATTAAAAAAGTGATATTAAAGAAAGTGAATGATCCACGATAATGGATCCCAACATACACTGATAGTACCTATATACTATCTTCTAATAGAAAAATGTATACAGAAGTAAAAAAATTAAGAAGAAGAAGAATGATAGGACGAATCGGTGCAGGTCGACCTAGGCGGACATATCTCGATCAAATCGAAGATGTCCTAAAGAAATGAAGACGCTCATGAAAGTGGAGGAAGCAAGAGAAATGTGCCAGAATCGTAGCAAGTGGAGAGAGGTGGTCTCTGCCTACCCCATTGGAACAAGGCGTGACATATATGTATGTATGTAAAAAAATTATTATAATTGTTTATAAAATTTTGTAAGTTGTAGGATGTAGGCATTCGATATCGGGTAAGTAGGGGGTCTACTCAAAACCGAAAAACATGGCAAAAGGGGCGTCCATAAATTACGTGAGATGAGATTTTATTTAACCCCCTCCCCCATCCCCTAATCTCACGTGAGATTTTTCAAAATGTGGGTTTCTTAAGTAATTGCCTTGGATTGTTATTGTAAAAAGAAAAAAAAATGCTTCTTGCTATTATTTACGACTGGTTAAGACTAGTAATAAATATGGCTGAGAATTATTAAAGTGTAATAAAAATTTTACAATAAACGTAAACGGTGACAACTGTGATTAGAAAAAAGAATATCTACTCTAATTCAGTCCATGGAGAATCATGCGCCAACCGAAAAACATTGCAAAGGCGCTACGACACAAAAAAGTGTAGGAAACTCTGACTTAATTCGACATCGTAAGTCGCACAAAGCTATGTAAGAAACGTAAATGTGATTTTACCTCAATCAGTATTTCACAGACTTTTACTTAACCTTACGTTATTCAAAGCGAACGAAGGTGCTCTAAATAAAAATCTCAACGCATACATTCAGACACACATAACGAACTTGGATCCCACGGCCATTGGGCCAACTAAAACCTTAATATTATCACGTCCCAACTCCCTCGTTACGGACAAAGCTCGACCTACACGGCCAAATTCTTGAGCATCAAAGAATACACAATTAAGGGTTCTTATCAAAACACCTTTCACAGCCATCCCAGTTATTAGGGCTACCCACGCAGGAAAGGGACGAGTGATAGATTCCGTAAAGAGTGACAGAGATAGCACTGAACCCGTTAAGAAAGTGCCGAACTAAACTACCACATTTACGCATGGCATAGTGATGTCGTATTCTATCGATGAATAATAAATAAATATTTCTTCCACTCACACCAATTAGCCTAGCCTAAAGTAAGCTCTGTAAGGCTTGTGTTATGAGATCTAGATTTTTGATAGAAATCGGCCGTGTGTGGGGCTCTCCAGTCTGACAGTACCGGCCTACCCACTAAAACCTCCCCGAGTTCTCTAGGCCCATGCGGGCACATGGCGGGATGCGCTTTCGCGATTCTACCGCCATAGAGATAATGACACCTTGAAACCGGTGTACTAACCAGTCGACCACGGAGATAGTCATCGATGAACCAAAAAGAAATATGACAGCAAATTAAAAAAATGTTGACATAATAGGCGCTTCTCCTAAAACATTCGGTGAAATTAGACAGGATTTAATAAATAACAAAATCAAAAATTTATTCTTCAAATAGGATTTTACAATCACTTTTAATTAATTTTAAAAAGGCATACACGATATGAAGCTAAACATTAGAATGCATCAAACGTTCTCAAGAGTCTCATAAATTTAGGAAATCTCTGAAAGTAAATGTCAAGTTATGACAACTGTTTGGTGAAATAGGCTTGTTGCCTAAATTTCAGTAGTTAGATACTAATATACCTTGATGCCTATTCTATACAAAATAATTATTATTTTTGAAAAAAATGCTTATTTATAAGAATAATTTTGCATTTAATTAAATATTTGACATTAGTCATCAAAAACGCTCATGACTGTCATGGCGTCTTGAATGACGTCACGCCGTGCAAAACACAGCTGTTTTAGTATCGGAATATTAGGTATTGTGAAGTTATTTTAATAAAAAATGGATTCATCGTATTACAAGTACTGCATAGTGCCCCAGTGTACAAGCACAAGTATAAAAACACCAAAAAAATTATTTATATACGTGCCAAACAATCAGCAGATACGTAAAAAGTGGCTAACACTCGCTAGAAGGAATGATGCCCATTCTTTTTCGCACTTCCACAAGACACTTGGGAATGACATTTTGACTTTGACGTTTCGCACGGCGTGACGTAACACTTTAATTGGTGTTTGCTGTCACGTGACTTATGGCTTATTTTGTGCAATTTTATTTTATAAAAATATAAATAATCAAAAGTTATTATTTTATAAAACTTTGTTTTTTCATAATTAAATGATCATCTTAATAGTTATGCAACCTAATGCATCAGATTTGTTCATAGTGGATACAAGCCTATTGTGGACAAACGGGCTGAACAAACAACTCGAGAATTGCAGCCCATTCTATTTCTACAGATTTGTTTTCTAAATAGACCACAAGGATATCGTTGTATTCTTGAAGCAACATTACGAAAGAAATGACTAAGAAGTTCAGGAGAGTTGATACAGTTATTTAAAATTTTGTACAGAACTGCAATATCAAGCAGGTTACAAAGCAAGTTAGCAAAGAAAGTGTATCTAAATGAAAATGTATAAGTTTTTATTTATTAGTCCTTTAAGTTTTTGGAGGTTTAAAACGATATGTCACTTATAAGTTTTAATCTAAGTAAGTACTAGTAAATAATCATAATTATATAAGGCTTAATTTATATATTAAACTTTATAAGCAAGAGAATATATAGGTAGTCTATGAGATTCTACTGGACGGAAACGCCTAGCGCCATGTATGAACAAGCTTGGGGTACTCGTACTGTCACTTGAAAAACTCTTTGGAAATATGTAGTTTTGTTTCGTTGATCTATTGGAACTATTTCCGCTGATTTAGGCTATGCAGTTATGTGAAATGTTTTCTTATATTTTTTATTGATATATATTTCATCATGGCGTCTAGAATCGCTTGTCAATTTGAATGAATTTTTGTTTCACTTTCTTTCATATATTCTTGGTACAGTATCACATTTACTTGGCAAAGTAGTACATTTACTTGGTACAGTATTACATTTACTTGGTACAGAATTTATTACATTTACTTGGGACAGTACTACATTTACTTGGTACAGTAGTACATTTACTTGGTACAGTATTACATTTACATGGTACAGTATTACATTTATTTGGTACAATAGTACATTTACTTGGTACGGTAGTACAGTTTGACTGCTCATGTGTCGCTCGCGATATGACTTAATAGTGCAAGCGTAAAATATACGAACACGTGTCTCCTGCTATTAATAAATACCCTTCAAGGTTCATCAACTTCCTTAAACGGGTTTCATGTTAATACCAAACCGAACAGTACTAGATAACTAACCTATAACACAATAGCGAGGACTGTCATATATCCTCAATTAGGAATTAATTACGTTAAATTTATTAATAACTAATCTTTATTATTTTAGTAATAGACTCTCGTGTAAAATTGATTGTGGTATAAACTTGATTCATTATAATAATTAAATGATAAAATCACTTTAAATTACATATAAATATGTAAATGTAGATTCTTATTATTATTTTTAAACAAAATAGAGCCTTCGCTAACTTTTACTATAACTTGCTTATGTCAAATGTTTTATTTGTCAATTGGTTCCTTTCTCAGTATCAGACTAACGGAACCCTCATGAGATTACATCGTTGACCGACTATATTTCCATATGTCAAGGTTTTTTCTCGGGAGTAATAACCGAAAATTAGTTTTTGTATCGTAAAAAAAAAAGAATTTTAAACTGCTTTTCAATTAGTTTCTAGATTTAAGTCCTTAAGTGGCGTGAGTCTGACTCACAGTTGACCAAATTTTATTAAACATCATTTCTATATATATCTTGTGAATTTAGAAAATCGAATTCTATTAAAGTTGAAACCATCAAGTCTTTGAGACTAGACTAGCATATTCAGATCTAGTCTGTGTTATTAATTTATTTTACAAAATAGCCAGTGGCTGGAATGTGTACCTCATCATTATGTGAACATGTCTTAATTAAAAATAAATGTAACCTATCGTAATGTAATATGATAAATATAATTTTATCACATCAAGTATACTTTTTACTTTCTTCTGGCGAATACGGCTTGTGCATTAGCCAATAACAAGATAATCAGTACTTAAGGTATTTCTTTATACCTATACTTCATTTTTATTTATTATGGAAATAAGACATTTTAACATAACCCTTTATTGTATTCATAAAATATTCACACACAAAAAAAGAAAATAACAAATGTACAAAAGGCGGCCTTATTGCTAAACAGCAATCTCTTCCAGGCACCCTAGGACCAGGGAAATAAAAAAGGATATTTAAATATAGGTGGTACAGTAATAGGCTTGTTGCCTAAATTTCAGTAGTTAGATACTAATATACCTTGATGCCTATTCTATACAAAATAATTATTATTTTTGAAAAAAATCTTATTTATAAGAATAATTTTGCATTTAATTAAATATTTGACATTAGTCATCAAAAACGCTCATGACTGTCATGGCGTCTTGAATGACGTCACGCCGTGCAAAACACAGCTGTTTTAGTATCGGAATATTCGGTATTGTGAAGTTATTTTAATAAAAAATGGATTCATCGTATTACAAGTACAGCATAGTGCCCCAGTGTACAAGTACAAGTATAAAAACACCAAAAAAATTATTTATATACGTGCCAAACAATCAGCAGATACGTAAAAAGTGGCTGACACTCGCGAGAAGGAATGATGCCCATTCTTTTTCGCACTTCCACAAGACACTTGGGAATGACATTTTGACTTTGACGTTTCGCACGGCGTGACGTAACACTTTTTAATTGGTGTTTGCTGTCACGTGACTTATGGCTTATTTTGTGCAATTTTATTTTATAAAAATATAAATAATCAAAAGTTATTATTTTATAAAACTTTGTTTTTTCATAATTACATGATCATCTTAATAGTTATGCAACCTAATGCATCAGATTTGTTCATAGTGGATACAAGCCTATTGGACAGGACAATAGGCTATAACTAGTTTAAGTTAAGGAATCTTTGACAGGAAGTGAACACGGACTTTATATAGTGTTTATTCGTGATTTGGTATTGATAGGGTTTCTGACTAACCCTTTTTGTCACAACTAATCATTATTTATCGACATAATAGTTGTCCTTCATTTGCCGATAAGTCTAATCCTCCTCTCTTTAAAGTTCATCCTTCCTATAGGACCAAATTTCACAAAACATTAGCTATGACAAAAGTGAACAACTACGTTCACATAATTAATTATAATTTTACATAATTTATTTGAAGATTCCGTTAATAATCCCAACTAATATTATAAATGCGAAAGTGTGTTTGTTTGTTTGTTTGTTTATTGGTTGTTTGTGTGTTGTTTGTTTGTTACCTCTTCACGCTTAAACTACTGGACCGATTTCAAAAATTCTTTCACCTTTGGAAAGCTACATTCTCCCCGAGTAACATAGGCTACTTTTTATCCCGGAAAAATCGACAGATCCCACGGGATGCGCAATAAAGGCTTCGCTCAAAAACTACTGCACAGATTTTTATGCGGTTTTCATCAATAGATAGAGTGATTCTTGAGGAGTTTTGCGGCATTTTTTATCTCGGAAAAACGGATAGTCCCACGGGAAGCGCGATAAAATCTTCGCACCATAAACCGACTTCCGCGTATATGTAGCCGTGGGCAAAAGCTATGACCCTTAACCCTCTATACACCCAATCCCGAAATCCACGCGGGCGAAGCCGCGGGCAGAAAGCTAGTATTGTATATATCGCACTAATAATACAATAGTGTATCAACTCAAAACGTCGTACTTGACATAATACTATAAAACACACGCAAAATTTGATTCCTCACGCGTGATCAAGACCGTCGTTCGATTAGTGCAAAAATAGAATAAGAATAAATTAAAAAACTTATGTGACAGTTATTCAATTTGCAACTATTACATGAAGTAATAAGTTTTTTGTTGATTCTGAAAAATGTTCGATTTTGAGTTGATACACTATTGTATTATTAGTGCGATATGTATATCTTAGCAAACTACGCATCGCCTTGCAATCTATATATAGTACTTTATATAATATATAGGACGACCACAATAATCGAGTCGTTAGTACACCGGTTTCTCTGAGGATGGAGGATGGATACGAGCATTTGTACCTTAATCATGGTTGTTAATGATAATATATATATATATATACATATATATATATATAATAATATATAATAATATATATATATATATATAATATATATATATATATATTTGTTTCCCTGAGGAAAATGCATTACATTGCATACCCCGGCTCTGGCGAGCCGGTGGTTATGTGGGGCTTTCCTCCCCAGAAGGGGAGGCCTACCCACTAAAAACCTCAGGACGGCTTTCCTCAAGCATGTAGGGAGCCCCCGGGAACGCCAAGCGACTTCCGGAAAACCCCAGCCTATCTTTTACCCTAGATCCCATAACATAAGCCTACAGAGCTAAATTTGGGCTAGGCTAATTGATTTAAGTGTAAGAAATATTTATTTATTGTAATATCTTTTCGCTAAACTTAATAATTACCATGAGCTGTCAACTGCACAAAATGGTGGAAATCAAAATCTGATATTTTTTATTTGATTAATAAATCTATTTTCTTCGCAATTTCTTTACCCTGCATTATATATTGATGGAATAGTTATTTCTGCGATTCTTGGCGTGATTGTTTTGGTTCTGCCGTTTTTGGTTCAATAAGTGATACAACTAACACACTTTTATTAAAAGATTTGCGTGACCATAGAGTTATCGAATATCGAATATTAAACTCCCAACTCTATAGTCATCTCTTCGCTGATAATTCCAGACTTACCTGACGCCCATGCTGACTCACTGATGCCACGACGCCTGAAGTCATCATCCCTTAACGCGACTTTAATTACACAGTCAGAAGCCGGTAGCACAAGCTATAAATAATTCTGATGCATTATTGTTTTATTTTCTGTATGATTGTCTAACTCTTCCCCATTAGCATTGGCATCATTAACGTTATTGCTGTGGGTAAATAACGTGCGAATACTATATTTTCCCATGGTAAAATAATATACATCATATAGCAGGCTTTAGATAAATTCCCGTTCAAATAAGCTCATTGGAACGTTTAGCCTAAAAAGTAAAATCGATAAATTCACTTTTAACACCATTTTTAAGAATTTTACCAAATTTATTCCATATTTCGTCCAATTACAATATTTTATATGTATTAGTGTATAGTACTTATATGTTTATGTGTATATTCAAATAAACATGTACTTTTATTTTTGTCATACGCATAAATTAAGCAAAGCTTCTTCGCTCGCAAGTCTGCTGACAAAAATTTCATTTGTGAAATAAGCAGTACCATTGTACATTTTATTTTTAATTTTGCTATAACTATATGTAAAACTATATGTACATAAATTTCTAAATTCAAATTGAAAATCTTTGAATCCACAATCCTTACTTTCAGAGAAGATGAACGTTTTAAAGAACACAGAATGTTTTTAAGAAATGGTTTTACCGCCACTCGTAAGTGAAAACTTCGCGTACTCAATTCCTTAATCACGTGTGATCCAAAATGGAGTACACAAAAAATATATCATGACTTTCTAATAATTCAAACAATTCATATTGAATATAGATTACTTAATGCTGTCATTAATACAATGATATCTCAAAAACTTATCACGAGAGTTAGTTATTTAGCTTATAGAGAGATAGTTTATTTTTGGACAGACTCATACAATTCCAAAAGAGCATGATGAACGTATCTAATATGAGACTTTTATATTATACTAGCTTTCTGCCCGCGGCTTCGCCCGCGTGGATTTCGGGATTGGGTCTATAGAGGGTTAAGGGTCGTAGCTTTTGCCCACGACTACATATGCGCGGAAGTCGGTTTATGGCGCGAAGGTTTTATCGCGCTTCCCGTGGGACTATCCGTTTTTCCGAGATAAAAAACACCGCAAAACCTTGCTCAAGAATCACTCTATCTATTGATGAAAACCGCATGAAAATCTGTGCAGTAGTTTTTGAGCGAAGCCTTTATTGCGCATCCCGTGGGATCTGTCGATTTTTCCGGGATAAAAAATACCATATTATTTAATCCGGACTTTTATCTTTACGTCTGCAAAATTTCAAAGCAATCGGTTCAGTAGTTACGGTGTGAAAGCGGAACAAACAAACAAACAAACTCACTTTCCGATTTATAAATATTAGTAAGGATGTTTATAAAGGTTAATTTTAAAATTTAAGTTTTATTAACCATCTGTGGCTTATTATCCTTGGTTGGATGTGTCATCATCATCCTCTTACCCATTTCCCATTGTCTGGGGTCGGCGCAGTAGATCTTTTCCTTCCATTCCTCTCTATCAGCCGTCATTTCCATGCTTACTCCTTTCATTCTTATATCATTCTTCACACAATCGATCCATCTTTTATTCGGCCTTCCCGTGTATCCCTCCACTGTCATATTCAACATTCGCTTTGTGACATGACTTTCATCCCTCCGCATCACATGTCCAAACCATGCTAATCTACTTCCTCTCACTTTTTCTACCACTGGCGCTACTTTCAGGCTTCCTCTTATGTACTCATTCCTTATCTTATCCATCTTTGTCACACCACACATCCATCGTAACATTCTCATTTCATTTGTATGCAATCTATTTTCATCCTTCTTCTTGATTGCTTGGTTGGATGTGTATATACTGCTTTAGTTATATGCTGTAGTTCATGTTGTACTCGCATACCTAGAAAATAATATATGCTGGTCCGCTACATTGTATAAGAAAAATGTATTAATAATCGATTGTATTCTGTTTTATGTCTGAAATAAATAAACGCTGCAACTCGGACAAATGATGATAAAATTTAACGATTAAATCCTAAGTCCCCGATGTAGTAATTAAACAAATCAATTATGTCAATCTACACTTCATCTACACATAATGAGGAAAAATTTGTATTTTTGTATTAACAAATAAACTCAAAATGAACTAGTAAGTTACAACTAAACATCATCCGAAGTTAGTCACCATATACGAGCCAACGTAAAGTGTTGAATGAATAATCCATTATGACGTAATTTTGGTCCATTCGAGGACTTCCCGCGAGACAGGGAAAACAAAAAAGCAGATTATATTATATTTCACTTATTATTTACAAATATAGAATGTATATATTATTTTATGTCGAATTATGTCACGCGTCTGTATCACACGGTCGCTTATAAGGTGTGTGCAAGGCAAATGTAATGGAAGTGAGCGTGGATTGTACGAACTGGATCTAGTCTCTATCTGCAAAATGAGAAATGCAGCTAAATACTATACCTAATTAGATTCTGCATGTATTATTATTAATATTATGTCGCTTAATATTACACGTTTGGTTTTATTTTTCCTCAGGAGAGGAAGGCTGACAATCCTCACAAGGAGCATGAAACGTACCCAGGATACCCCCGCAATGGCAAGTCACGGAGGTTATGTCGGACTCTACGCGACCGGAACGGTCCAGCCACGTGACCTACCGACTAAACTTAGCCTGGCCTAGGTTCTAAGAACCATTCCACGGGAAGGAGGAGGTCACCTACCGATTGACTCAGATACTCACCGGGCACGGCTGCTTCGGTGAGTATCTGTGTCGAGTAGGACGGGAGGGATCGACACATTGCCACCACTCTGCGCATCCGACCTTGACTCGGTCCAGCACACGCTGGCGGAGTGCCCCGCGTGGGCCTCCGAGCGCCGAGTCTTGGTCGCAGAGATCGGGCGAGATCTGTCTCCGCCGGCATTGATTGCGGCAATGCTGGCGGACGAGGGAGATTGGAGGGCTGTGGCCTCCTTCTGTGAAGCCGTGATGCTCCAGAAGGAGGCGGCGCCGGGCTCGGTAGCACAGCTGCGGCGCCGCCGTGGGTCGCCGGCGGGCGCAAGGAAGTCGCAACCGCTACGGCGACCCGGGATGGCGACGACGCCCCTTCCGTGGCCGGGGGCGTCGTCGATGGAGGAGACCGGGGAGGTAGTGAGCCTCCCCGAGGAGGGCTCCCCTGTATCGGCGGGGGAGCGGAGGCTAGGGGTTCCGGAAGTGGCTTGATGTTCCGGGGGCTCCCTACATGCCTGAGGAAGGCAGGCTTCCCTTCTGGGAAGGAGAGCCCCACATAACCGCCGGCTCGCCACAGCCGGGGTATGCAATTTAATGCATTTTCCTCAGGGGGAAAAAAAAAAGGTTCTAAGAACCATATAGGCAAATCGTGAACCACACGTTTGGTGAGACACGGTTCTGTATAAGGCGTGCGCGGGATACCAAACGAGATTTCGAGAAGATCCAACGCGTAGAGGCCATTTACGCGAATTTAATTAAAGTGTGCGTAGAGTTTACAAACTGATCGATTTTGGTGATAATGAGAACTGGACTATGGAAGAGGCTCCGGTCACTGGCCTTCTCAACGTATCCTAATTGATTTCAAAATGCCATATCGATGGTTACTCGCCGCTCACTGATTGGGTTCCCCAAAAACAGAGTAATATTGGAGCGATGGGAGCAACATTGGTGTGAACGGCTAAGGGTATAGAGAAGTGTGTCTGCGGCAACCATCGCCGGCGATATTACGACATTAAACTTCAACTCTTCTTGTGATTCTAATCTGGTCGGTGACTAAGGCAAGAAGCATATCGGAACCCTTGGTGTTGTATAATTATATATTAAACAATCTTATAAAAACAACACAAGAAATACACGTCTGCTGCTAGTGCTGCGTCTCATTCTCCTGCACTAACGACCTTCTCATTTGAACTCTATATTCGCTTACCATCAGGTGGTATGGAATCGTATGCTTAAATTACCACTGGAAAAATATTTCCAATTAGATCATCACATAATTAAAAACCTAGTTTATTTAATTGTGAGTTGGCAAACGATTGTGACAATATTGATGTTTGAGACCAATGTCCTTACCGTGACCGCTTATAGTACGGTTAAACCCATATTAAGACAAAGACACCGCTTTACCAGGGTATAGCGCCATCTCGCTTGTACTACAGTTTTATTCCGGTTTTAAGCAATCATAGTAGATCCACTGGACAATTCTTCTCGTACGGTCTTACACAATTAACTGGTCAATTAATCATAGTTGGAAGACGCATTGCCGAGGAATTAAATACGCATCGGGTCAAGTAGTGAAAAACGATATGAGCACGTTAAGGCAGGTTTTAGACTGTTTATTTTTGACGTGACAACGTCTATTAAATTGGTACAGCGTAGAGTCATTCTCGAAAACACCGTAACGGCCGCATCTGACGCTACACGGAGTCCACGAACGGCGTAACGGCCGATCTGACGCCACACAGCAACGTAATAAAAATATAAATGTTATACATTACTTTATTTTAAATAATTTTTCCTGTAAGTTAACATTTTGAATTAATATTCGGAATATTCCAAATAATTTTGTGTATTAATATTGTTAGTGTTCATAGATAAAATTGTTAAATAAGTCATTTGACATATTGCTATTAATTATTAATTCATTTTGTCCTTAAGATTTTGAATTAACATTTGGATTATTCAAATTAATTTTCTTTATTTGATATTAGTTTTGACGTGACAACGTCTATTAAATGGGTACGGTGTGGAGTCATTCTCGAAAACACCGTAACGGCCGAATCTGACGCCACACGGAGCCACGCACATTACTCATAATAATTAATTTATGTATAACTTCAGAAGCAGAAAATTTAAACAAACTATTAAATAAAAATATAAATGTTATACATTACTTTTTCTTGTAATATCTCTCAGTACCAGCAAACTTCCGCCTAAGACTTATTGTATAACAGAATACAAGCTAATATGATTTGCAGTTATGATTCAAACTTGTACTTTTTTTTTAAACGTCGCCCCACATTAAGATTTTTATCCTGTGTCATGGGTGCAGTCACAAACATAGAAATCTCACATGCACAAAGACCCAGGCCGGGACAAATTTTTGTAGGTCATACAAAATATCTGTCCCGTGCGAAAATTAAACCCTCGACCCGTTGCCTAGAAACCGATTACTCGGCCACTGCGCTAAACGTGTCAATATTATATAATACGAAGCGAGCACGAAAGCGAACTGAATTAAACCCGAAGCCATCGCGCGCCGTCCGCTGATGATGATGATGATGATGATGACACTCAGCAATAATGTGGCTTTCTATTGGTGAAAGAATTTTTAAAATCGATGATGATGATGATGATGATGATGATGATGATGATGATGATGATGATGACACTTAGCAATAATGTGGCTTTCTATTGGTGAAAGAATTTTTAAAATCGATGATGATGATGATGATGATGATGATGATGATGATGATGATGATGATGATGATGATGATGATGATGATGACACTCCGTAATAATGTAGTCTGCTTGAAAGAATATTGTCATAACTCAAAAAAATACATTGTTATTTTTTCGCAATGAAACAGCTTTAATTTGTCTATAATAATAATAAATGTCTGTATAATAATAAAGCCACCTGTAAAGAATATGGTTTCTAATTATTTAATGAGATCGAGATCTGAGTACATTTTGTCCAGTAAAATGTTTACATACTTCCCCTGAAAGTTTGTGTATTTTGAGTTATGACAGTCTTCTTCCAAACCGACGATGTGGCTTTCTATTGGTGAAAGAATTTTTAAATCGGTTCAGTAGATCCCGAGATTACCCCTCCCAATTTAACAAATATACAAACACACAAACTTTACTTCTTTATAATATTAGTATAGACTAGCTTTCTGCCGCGGCTTCGCCCGCGTCTTCGCCCGCGTGGATTTCGGGATTGGGTCTGTAGAGGGTTAAGAGTCATCATAGCTTTTGGCGCGGAAGTCGATTTATGGCGCGAAGGTTTTATCGCGCTTTCTGTGGGACTATCCGTTTTTCCGAGATAAAAAATACCGCAAAACCTTGCTCAAGAATCACTCTATCTATGATGAAAACCGCATGAAAATCTGTGCAGTAGTTTTTGAGCGAAGCCTTTATTGTGCATCCCGTGGGATCTGTCGATTTTTCCGGGATAAAAGCACTCTATTATTTTTAATCCGGACTTTTATCTTTACGTCTGCAAAATTTCAAAGCAATCGGTTCAGTAGTTACGGCTTGAAAGCGGAACAAACAAACTCACTTTCCGATTTATAATATTTTTATGCAATCATTTTTAAACATAATTTAAGTAATAATAAAATTAATTACAAAAGCAGTGATAATCGACACGGCACGTATTGTCCGGAGATTTCACTATCTGCAGCCCTAACAGCCGGTTTGCTTGGGCCTTACCTCGCTGCCGGCGGCATACGAGGTTTAAGTTTTTATAGTATTTATATGTTTCTTTTATATATGTATATTGTAAAAAACATAAATTTAAGATTATTTATTAAATATATGAATAATATTTAAATATAACTATTTCAACATATTTTAGATTATACAAAAAAACTTATATTTGATACCTACATGCATACATCTACTAATGTCTCCTTCCCATGGCGAAGATCAAATTTTTCCACTTTTTATCCATCCATCCATCCATCCATCGATCCAAACATACATACTTCCCTAACTTCCACGACTTTCATTAATACTTTCAAGCACGCTCGTCGGTTAGGGGTAGTCTTTTATTAATAATAAATAATATTTTATTAATCCTATTATTATTATAAATTCACAAAAGTTTCATATAATTTGAGCCCTAGGGAGGAAGATAGCTTAAAATTAGATATAACATTTTACCACGGAACTGATATAATGCCGCAGACAGAAAGAAAGGAAACAATAAGAAATAAAAGTTTGTATACATTGATTCTAGTTTCGTGCGCGTATGTAATAAATTTTGAAACTACTGGACCGATTTCTAAAACCATTAGAAGGCTTCATTATCCCTGACTGACGTACGCTGTAATAGAATTTTCACCGCGGGAAAGTATCTGTTTCCTACCCGTGCGATGATGGGGTGAGCCGTTACTTGTCTGTATAATTCATATTAAAATTTTGCTCGATAGTGTTATTAGTTAAAAATAAAATTTACACAAAAGGTTGAAATTTACGATTGGGAATTCAGAAATTCTCGGTGGCCGATTTAATCAGGGCGTCTATGCAATATGTTAAATACAAAAGAGGGAGAGATTTGAGACGCGCTCGAGTCGAAAAAAATTCAGACGCTTTTACACAACTGCAGATTAATTTAACATTTTCTCAAAATAAAAAACAAAGACTAACATTCTCAACAAGTTTTTGTAGTATTTTTCTTTCTCAATCAGACAAAAAAAATCGCGAAAATACACCATAAACTACAGCAGACTGCGGACATTTTCTTGCTAAAATGGCGCCACCATCTCAACTTTTTCGTAATAAAATCAATAAAGATACTCTTTAATTGTAAAACAATCAAACAGAAATTGTATTTATAAATAATTTAATTTAAGTTACGATCTGTATGAAAACTGTTGGTTCGATTTTGATTGTAACTTTTTTAGTTCTTGTAAAAATGTTAAGAATTGTATACTTAAACTTATTTCAGTTCGATCAAATTCAAAACCGATTACTTTTTACTCCTTATAGACAGAAGTTGTCATGTTATTGCGAATACTTTTAGAACTGATAAAATTTATTTATATATTAATAATTTTGATGAAAATGTTATCTTATGAATCTTAATGATGCATCTAGAAATCTGCAGTTTTCGTATTTCTTACTTGTGTCAGAAGTCAATTTTCATGATTCCAGATTAGAAAGTTCCTAGCGAATGTCAACAGGTTTTTAATTGGTTGTGATGCAACTACATACATATTTAAGATTTTCGTTTTTTTTTCTAAATCTTGCTACGTGCCAATTGTGATGATTCTATGTCAATGAGAAATACTCTGTAGATTTTGATTCCTTTGCGCGTGTCAAAAATGTAAAATTGCAAAAAAGGTATATACAAGACAATTATTTCTTGATTGTATTAAACTTAGAAGTTTAATTTTATCCAAACTATTTGATATTAATTTAATATCTTTTATGAGCGTTTCAGAGAAAAAAGGTTCGGACAAAAACAAAGTGAACCAATAAGAGTTCCACTTTTTTGGTATGAAATACAATGCAGGAGCTTCATCTTTTTTGAATGAATGTGTGCTGTTAGGTACAATACCTATCGACTAAATAACCTGTAAACATAGGAAGCAATCTTCTAGCCGCCATAGTGTGTCCCTGCCGCGGTCACGTTACTAATTGTCTCCCGCGGGAAGCAGCCACAATTGCTTTGGCCTTGCGCCCACTCCTGCGCATCGCACGACTTTGAATGTTGACGTTTTGCATAATTTATGTGATTCAGGATTCACCAGACAACCAGATTGAGGTAGCATCTTCACATAAGTATATTAATCTTATTTATTTCTGTTTTTTCATTATTTATTTAATAATTTATGCACATATCATTTTAAATATAGTTACAACAATATTAAAAACAAAATGTACTTCACAAATGAAATTTATTCCATCACACCTGCTTTTGTTGTGCCAGAAGTTTTGTTATATATTTGAGTATATGTCTTTGATTATAATCAAAATTAAAAATACTAAATAATTATTTGAATGTACATTTAAATAATTATTTACTATTTTTAATTGTTAATATAATAGTTGTATTTTATAACCCACTTGCCTATATGCGTCTATATACGAGTATATATACGGTTAAATTGAGATCCTTATAGTATCCAGCTTCAAATAATTATTGCATTCTAGTTTGGGTAACTTACCAACCACATATACCATTGCACATATATATATGCATATACTACTATATTTATAAGGCAAGGCTATATGAATGGGCTGGTTGGTTGGGAACCACCGAGACGAACATACTTGGACCAAATATGAATGGGCTGGTTGGTTGGGAATCACCTGGACGAACATACTTGGACCAAATAGGTGATTATTGAAAGAGGGCCAGGTGAAGAGGACCCGTGACCGACAAGCGTGCATAAAAGTATTAACGAAAGTAGAGGAAGCCAGGGAAGTATGTTTGGATCGTAGCAAGTGTTAAACTGAGAACTCTGCTTACTCTCATGTGAAAGAGCTGTGATTATATATATCGCACTAATAATACAATAGTGTATCAACTCAAAACGTCGTACTTGACATAATACTATAAACACACGCAAAATTTGATTCCTCACGCGTGATCAAGACCGTCGTTCGATTAGTGCAAAAACAGAATAAGAATAAATTAAAAAAGTTATGTGACAGTTATTCAATTTGCAACTATTACATGAAGTGAGTAATAAGTTTTTTGTTGATTCTGAAAAATGTTCGATTTTGAGTTGATATTATTAGTGCGATATATTTATGTGTATGCAGTACCGTAACTAGCCATTCACGCGCCAGGTGCGAGCTTTCAAAAGTTCGTCCTTGAAAATGTCCTAACCAGCTCTGACAATAAAATGGACAAATGTGAATAAAAATATATCTATTTATTGTTTACCAAGTTATAGGTAGATACTTAGTAGATTTCTTCAAGATAATTTGTTAAAAATTAAAAAAGAAAATGAAAATTGTTATAAATGAGTATAAAAATATTTTCTCGAATACAGAAATGACACAAAATACTCGATAGTATAAAGACCCAAGGCTCTTACTCCTCAAGGCTCCTTACTTTAAGATTACTTAAAGATTTACTTTTCGCGCTTACCTCATTGCGAAGTCCTTGATTACATTTTCATACGACAGAAGCTGTGCTATGTCGCGTTCAATCGACAAAATCACTAGACCAGACAATCTTTCTTGGCCCATCGTCGATCGCAGGTACGTCTTTATTGATTTGAGCTTACTAAATGATCGCTTAAAAATGCAATCGTTGAGCTAACTAAATGATCGCTTAAAATGCGATACAGATTTAGATAGTACAGTGTAGGGTGGGTCTGGTCCCTGGCGTGCGCAACTCGAATTACGGATCTGCGCGCGCCAGCGGGCCGTCGGTGCCGTACCGAAGGAGGAGGTCACCTACCGATTGACTCAGATACTCACCGGGCACGGCTGCTTCGGTGAGTATCTGTGTCGAATAGGACGGGAGGGATCGACACATTGCCACCACTGTGCATCCAACCTCGACTCGGCCCAGCACACGCTGGCGGAGTGCCCCGCGTGGGCCTCCGAGCGCCGAGTCTTGGTCGCAGAGATCGGGCGAGATCTGTCTCCGCCGGCATTGGTTGCGGCAATGCTGGCGGGCGAGGGAGGTTGGAAGGCTGTGGCCTCCTTCTGTGAAGCAGTGATGCTCCAGAAGGAGACCGCCGAGCGGGGTCGGAAGATGGCCAATCCCGCTCGAAGGAGGCGGCGCCGGGCTCGGTAGCACAGCTGCGGCGCTGGCGTGAGGAAGTCGTGACAGCTACGCCGACCCGGGATGGATCACGCCCCTTCCGTGGCCGGGGGCGTCGTCGGTGGAGGAGACCGGGGGAGTTAGTGTAGCCACCCCCGAGGAGGGCTCCCCTGCATCGACGGGGGAGCGAAGGCTGGGGGTTCCCGGAAGTAGCTTGGTAGTTCCCGAGGGCTCCCTACATGCCCGAGGAAGGCCATCCCTGAGGTTTTTAGTGGGTAGACTTCCCCCTTCTGGGGAGTAGAGTCCAACATAACCGCCGGCTCGCCATAGCCGGGGTATGCAATTTAATGCATTTTCCTCAGGGGAACAAAAAAAAAATGGATGGTCTGGTCATTTCTGCGCCCTGTTCCTGAGCACCGCTGGCCCCGCCCTATTTACGGCACTGTGTGTATATATGTTAGTTTATTTAAAAAATACGCGATACAAAGGATTTCATAAAAGATAAATCTTTGAGCCTTGTATGGAATATGAGTGAAGCGAATCCGCTATGTGTAACCTTTACCTCCATTGGCCGGAGACAATTCGAACTACTATAAAACTCGATATTGTTCCATTTGAATTGCTAAAGTAGTCGCTTGCGCAAGAGCATTCCACATCATTCGGTGCCCTCTCCGATACGTGACGTAACCGTGGATCAATGACCAACCAGTATTGTCCCGTTGCAATACTTACAACCCATATCCTACTTGCTGACGCGTGCGTCACTTGACTCAGGACTTTGTGGTTTGGCTCATTAATTAAATTATAATAATAAATAACTTATAATTTAATAATAATAAATAACATTCCATAGCTCGGTTCTCGTTACCACAAAAATTGAAATACAGCAGTCCACAAACGTTTCGAACTGTAATATATATATATATATTTCCTCAGGAGAGGAAGGCTGAGAATCCTCACAAGGATAGCCCCGTAATGGTAAATGTCACGGATGTTATGTTGGACTCCACACGACCGGAGCGGTCTGATCGCGTGACCTACCAACTAAACTCAGCCTAAGCCTTGACCATAAGTGGCTATGGCTTAAATGGAGAGAGGTTAGCCGCACCCTCAGGAGAGGGCACGGTCAGCGCTGCCCTCCAAAGAGGACATGTGCGCGAAGGAAGGCGCTGTACACCAAAGTGGCTCCGGCCTATGTTAATTGATGGGAACTACTCGTACATCAAGCTGCGAAGTATGGACTAATTAGGTAGACGGCGCGGATGCCGCCTCTCGCAAAGCTTGAAAAGCCAGCGTTAAGGAGTTGGGATGGTCAGAAAGAACGTATCTGGGACGACGGTGCCTTAAATTACTTGAATTGCCTGCTTGGACATATATCCTCGCGGACGCCTTATAAAGGATCGTGCCTTATAAAGACGCGTAACGCGACGCGTAACGCAACAATAATAAATAATAAATATTTCTTAGCCTAGCCCAAAGTAAGACTTGTGCTTTGGAGTCTAGGGTAACGGGTACACATACATATATATAGTATACATATATAAATATATATCAACATGACCATGACTAAACTACAAATGCTCGCATTCATCACCTCAGAGATGGCGACACCTTGAAACCTGTGTACTAACCACTAGACTACGAAAGTCGTCCTTATTTTCCTTAAGTTAGAACTTATGAACATGAAAGTGGGGAGAGGATAGGGAGAGGACGTTTGGAGAAAAAATGGATGGACTGTGAATAGAGTTGCCAGGCCATAAAATGCAAAGGCCGGACTGCGCACTATATAAGGCGGGACATTTTGCCCTAAAAGCCGGACATGTTTTTTTTATTGCCTAACGTAATGTTTTTACAGCTGTGCTGTTGAAAAAAGTATTTATACGTAGTGTAAAGTGAGGATGAGATTTTGCCGGAAGACAGTTTTCCGCTCGCCCTTGTCCGCTCGGGTCGGGCGCTCGTACGACCATCGTCGTACGAATCACAACTCTGATAAAAAGCACAACAGGAGACCTATTTTTGAATTACGAATGCGACTTCGAAATCACCGATGTGACTAATAATCACCGAATTTCAGTAATTCGTATTTTTGAATATCACTTATGTGACTACCTTAGTCACGGATGTGATTTCATTACGAGTGCCACTTGTGGAAATGTTTGCAATACTGTGTTTTGTTTAGAGAACATATTGACAAGAGTCTGAAGTTGATGTGTTGATTTTTCAGTCTATATTATATATATATATATATATATATATATATATATATAATGGTTAAGCCGGCAATAACCGGCAGCGGCAAAAATTGAATGATTAGGAATCCGTGATCTCAAAGTCACCGCTGACTATTTAGTCAGCGGTGATTTCGAAGTCGCATTCGTAATTCAAAAATAGGTCTCCAGGACCGCAAAAAGCCAAACATGTCTGGCTAAAGCCGGACACCTGGCAAGCATATCTGTGAATAATGATATTTTGAAGAAGGAAGTGAGTGCCGATATATAGCGAGTGATAGAGGACTAGGAAAGCCTTCCAAGGAAAAACAGGCAGGAAACTCTCAAGTTCTAATTATTATCTCCTTATTTCAACATTTCAAAAAAAAATCACAATCACATATCACAAACATCAATTTACACATGAACACAATAAACATATCGGAGAATCATATCGGATATACATATTTCCAGTAAAAATAATTATTTATTTAATATAGAATCATTAATATCGACAGTCCCTACGTATAAGAGGATAAGTCTAAAACTAAGGTTTACAGGGGAGTAGGTAAATTAAGAGAGGTCAAATCGCTCTAGAAATAAAAATACTTTCAGCTTTGAATATATTGTTTGCGTAATGTGTTATTATCTTATTATAATTAGACATTTTTTAAATGTTTTTAAAGATATTTAATGTATGTACATTTTCTATAAAAAAAAACAGATAGATAACCGTTTGTACGTAGGAAGAAATAATGCATTTTTTATGATAAAATCATAAAAAATGCATTATCTGTATTAAAAAAATATATAATTATTTGTTTACAATGGTAGCTTAAACATCTCTAGATCTTTAAGCAATAATATAAAAAATAAATTAATGAAGACTGTGAATGACGTTAAGTTTGACAAGACCGCGTTTGCACAGAGGGGCGCGCATTTTAAAACGTAGTACATAATGACAAGCATAAATCGGCACCAATTCCGTAAATTATAATACTTGTTCTCATATACGGTTTGTGTATGTAGTAAAATACATACAATTTAAAAAAAAAACATGTATTGATATGAGCGTATGGACAATCTAAAGCCATATGTGTAATAAAAAAAATTGACCAATTTCGACATGACCTTTTATACGTAGGGACCGTCGATAATATTAGTGATGGTCAACTCGAGTAGCTAACTCAAGTTAACTCGAGTTGGGCGTAACTCGAATCCACTCGAGTTTAATTCTCTCTAACTCGAGTTCGAAAACCGAATAGAACCGAATAGATCATTTGAGACTTTAATATAGTCTGTTATGAACGAATGAAATGAATATAGTCACTATATTCATTCGTTCATAACAAACAAACATTTGAGGTTATCTCTAAATGCGTGTTGTGCGATATTTGTTTTTGAAAAATGCCGGGTTCCAAAAGAAAATCGTTAGTTTGGGATGTTTTCGATTCGTCTTCAGTGAGTGGACGTGTTACGTGTAAGATATGTTCAGATACATTCAAATATAGTGGAAATATGACCACACTTTTAAAACACATCAAAAAGAAGCATCCTAATTCTACCATTGTCGCCGTCGAGGAATTTCAGGGTCCATCATCAATAAATAAAAGTAATATGAGTTCTTCGGTCGATTCATCTTCATCGCAGTTTTGGAACAGATGAGGGAATAATTGGGTAAAAATTAAAAAAAAAATTACTTGTCCATCCAGTTAACTCGAGTTACGTGGATTTTAACCCGGGTTAACTCGAGTTTTGTTTTTTCCGAGTTGGCCCATCACTAATCTTAATATATATATTTCTTGTGTGCGTGTGTATGTGACTGAACTCCTCCTAAACGACTGGACCAATTTTGATGAAATTTTTTGTGTGTATTCCAGGGGGCTTGAGGATGGTTTAGATTCACAATACGGTCATATAGATATTGTTTTTCAGCTAAATTATTTATTTAAAAACATTTGAGACAACGTGAGACAACGTGACATTTGAGACATTTGACATTTGAGACATTTGACAGGACAACGTCTGTTGGGCCAGCTAGTATATATCATAAATATCAAATCCAACATTTTCATCATTTAAGAAATTATCAACTTTATAATTTGTCATCCACATTCATAACCTTAATACTCCCTCCATCCATCTAATCTCGCAAATTTGCTTACTAATTTAAGTAGAATAAATACATTTGCTCATAAATGTGGTCTCGTTGATGACACTGTATCTTCATAAACCAGTTCCGACTTTTATGGTATCCGTCCACCCACTCTTTCGCATAACTTAATTGAATAATCTAGAAATTCCAATAAATTACAAGTTTTTAATATTGATTTTAAAAATAACTTAGAGAATTCACAGATAACATATTTAACTAAACTTCCTAAGCATGTATATGTTATCGAGTTTAATGCAAAAGTTCGCATATTTTCAACAGCTCACTTGGTCTAGCGGAGGATTGTAGTTGTTGAACTTTAACTTTTTTTATATTTTTTTTAATTAATTGACATATTTCATTGAATCCTATGTCTACAAACTAAATTTGAAGTAAATAAAATAAGATCCTATTATCTATATAAAAAGGAACCCCAGTTTTAAGAAGAAAACCTCGTTTAACAGGATTGCAACATAGATTCCATCATGCTGACGGGGTTACCTCTCAGCACCGCCAGAGCGATACATTGGACGATTCATACATATATACAAAAGAGTGCTAACTTATCAAATAAACACTAATTATTACACACAATTATATGAATGCCAATTACAAAACTAATTACATTTAAGTTATAAAGTAAATTAATTACTTTTAAATTGCCTGTATAAAACATTATATAATTTCACGTAATGATTACCCAATTTAATAATAATTCAATAAAATAACCATGTCAATTAAAATACAATCAAAAATAAATACACCGTCAGTTTCTGTCACGTCGATACATTTAAATGATAATTCATTAAAATAGGCATGTGAAATAAATGCCCCGTCAGTGTTAATTACATATATCAGTACATTCTAATAATTATTCAACAAAATAACCATGGTACATAAAATATAACGTTAAATTAATACACAATCCATGATTGTCAAATCGATTCATTCAAATTTAATAAAACACCGGTGTCAATTAAAATATATTGTCAAAAAAATACACAGTCCGTTTCAATCAAGTCGATTTATTCAAATATTAACTCAATAAAATATACATCTGTCATTAAAATATAATGTCAAATAAGTAAATTTCGAATCTAGAAAGGAATGGCACTATGTGGGCTCAATAGCACCATCCCTTTCTAACAGTACTAAGCAGTTTTTCGAGTTTAAATTTGAATTTCAAATATAATCTTAATTATTACAGCTTACCCTTAAGTCTGTGTCGCTATAACATTCAATTGAAACTGACAGAAGTATAAAACTTTACTGCCATAATTAAACAATTACATACATAAAAGTTACATAATGTTGTTCACAAAGGTGAACTTATCTCTATTAGAGATTTCTTCCAGCCAACATATAATATTGTGTTATATGTTAGTTGTAGTGAGAAACCTCGAAGCACATTACAGCGTTGTTTTAATACTATATTAAATTTTACTTATTAACTAAACTAATACATTTTTGAGAAATATAAATACTATTTATATATTCAAATAAATACAATACAATAAATACATACATAAGAAAAAACATACGTTTATACAAACATATAATATAAATATACTAATCACTACATAGTATAAAACAAAGTCGCTTTCTTTATCACTATATCCCTATGTATGCTTAAATCTTTAAAACTACCCAACGGATTTTGATGCGGTTGTTTTTAATAGATAGAGCCAGGGCGGTTCGCTAGTCCTAACCAATAATTATAAATGCGAAATTAACTCTGTCTGTCTGTTACGCTTTCCCGCTTAAACCTCGCAACCGATTTTGATGACAACCGAATTTGGTACAGACAATCTTTAGACCCTGAGACAGAACATAGGCTACTTTTTATTTCGAAAAAAAGGAATGAAGGGGTTGAAATAGAGGTTGAAAGTTTATATGGGATTTCTTAATTTTAAAAGATAAAGCCATGAAACTTTATATTTAAGCACTTGATGAGAAATCATTAAACATTTATTCTAGTATATATCTTTATAATAAGACCATGAATCTTGGTACCTTAGACATAAGGGACCAGGATTGACAAAAACTAATTTCACGCGGGTGAAGCCACGGGCGGAAGCTAGTATAATATAAATAGATACATATAAGATGGCGAAGAGATTGTGACTCTTATGGTAGGTTGCCAACTAGCGCCTGAAAGTACTGCTTCAGAAAAACGTTTAAATGTATGGACAGACGGGCTTTGTTGAACTTCAGAGGGCACCGTTCCACATTTGGGCAGCACGAAAGGTAAATGCTTTGATCTGGCAGTTTATGTTACACTTACGGAGTTGAAGCATGTCTGAATATCATATGCGAAAAGAATGAAATAGTACAGAAACATTTCTGCTTTATTAAGATACAACTTATTACTTTTATATCTTTGATAGCAAGTCAATTACATAATCGATTATGTGAATTAATAATGATATGGAAAGGTCAAATTATATTATATGCAGCAAAGATAATATATGTGAACAAATAATATATGTCAACGATGACCTTAACATTTTCAATAACGCATAACGATCTTCTTTGTGTTTGAATGACATCATTAATTTTATTAGAATTTATGTAATATCATAGACAAAATTGTATCTCTTTACGGTACTCTGTATTTAAAAAACGGAACATTTCCAGTCAATCATCACTCCTGTCCGAGGTCAGCAGTAAAATGAATTCTAATTCCTAAGTCGACTATAATCACTTATCTCTTTTGATTAATTATTAAAACAAATATTAATAAAAAATAACTACCAATTCTTCCACCGCTGTAACTGAGCCAAGAAAGCTATTCGAATCACCTCCCTGAATAACGAGGTAAATCTATACTAATATTATAAAGAAGTAAAGTTTGTGTGTTTGTAAATTGTAAAGGGTAATCTCGGGGTCTACTGAACCGATTTTAAAAATTTTTTCACCAATAGAAAGACACAATGTTGCTGAGTGTCATAGCTTATATTAAAATCCGAAAAATAAAAAGACTTTTACGTGGTAGTCCGTTTTGCAAAGTAAATGGGTCAAAAAACGGGTAGCGTACGGAGCGCGATGGCTTCGGGTTTAATTCGGTTCGCGTTCGTGCTCGCTTCGGGGATATTAGTATTATGCCCAACGAAGTGGGCACGGGTTAGCTAGTCATCTAATAAATGAAAGAATTACCACTACAAATCTACAAGTGAAAGGCCTTGAGCTTAGATTTAGATAGATACAATCTTGATACAAGTGGTTCCTCGTCTAAAGTGAAGCAAAATGTTTTTAATAGTTGTAAGCATCGAGTTGTACTGCACCATGCCCTCTCATAAGGAGGAACTTCTCACTACCACCCTCAAGGACAGTACGACCAAGGCTTCAAGGCCATGTTTAGTTAGTAGGTAGTCTGAGTCCAAAATAATCTTCGCAGCGCCTGGCTGGGGGATTATCCTGGCCGAGCTTTCTGCTCCTTTGTGATGATTCTTCATCTCTCCTGAAGGAAAATAGCATCGAGTGCTAACACGCGGTCACGCACACCGACCTTAGCATATAGCTTTTTTTATTAATATATTTTTTCTTCACGAGCTTCGCCACTACTCTTCACCCAATAAAATTAATACTATAATGAGTTGCGCAGCACTTTACTTAATGTAAATTGCAAGTCTCTGGCTATAAAATGACCGTTTGTACGGATATTAGATTTTTTTTCTAAATAGTCTACGTACTAATTACGCAATTCCACAGCCAAAAACCACAATTTAAAAAATAAAATTACTGGCGTATGACTTAGTTTGTAAAACCTCATTTTTTATCGCATACGTAGTTTTTAGGTGTGATTGGTGTGATTGTAACGTCTATACCAATGATATTATAAAAAGGGTAGATACGTTATACTCATACTTTGCAGCTATTGAAACACAGACCGCTTCAACTACATAGACAACTTAACACACTCACACAGTCATACTTATAAATAAAATGTCAAATGAGCGAGCGAGACAGAACGGTAAGTTTTAAGTCAGTGTGAGCGAGTTCGTCGTCGTCATCCGTCGCGCGTCGGTCACTTCATTCGCGCCGACGCCGACGATTTTCGAAACCCAATGGGTAGTAGCGTCAGCAAAAATTGTGGAAAGAAAACAATAAATTTTTTGTGAAATATATTTTTGAATCAATATAAACAGCGAAAATAAAATGTTAACAATTTATAAATTTCGTATAGTACTACTAAGATAAACATTTTAATAATTAAATAAGTAAGCAATGCTGCCCTTTTATAAAATATCATTGGTCTATGCTATTAGAATATTCTGTATTTTGGAAATTTCTCGGAACTTGCAATTATATGTAAAGTTTTAATCTTCTAACGTCTATATTATTAGAATGTTCTAGAATTTTCTCAGGTCTTGCAATTATAAGTATATTGTTATCTTTTAATGCAAATCTGCCCATCTGCTAGTTTTCAAGCTACGCTCATGAAATCTACGCATCTGCATTTCTATAATTAATCGTGTCATGCATGTACAGAGTTCAAGTATGGGAATATTGAACACCTCTAGATAGTCGGCAATGGATTGCCCTAGGAAAGTGCTCGCTACACCCAACTTGTATGTAGGATACACTGGGGGTACTCCCCACAGCACTGCCGTTAGTGTTAAGTGAGCTGGACAGAGGTGATCTATTAACACCCAAGCCCAACCACAACTTTCTTTGATTTCCATTGGGAATCGCGTATATATTACTGTATGTGCAAATGGGTTGTATTCTGTTCCTTAATGTGTACTGTAGGAGTACTGTAAGTATTAAATGTTTGATATTGCTGAGGACTACGCATATTGCTATTAGCTTAATCATAATCTACTAAGAAAACTAGTAGATGGACGGATATATTTAATTACTGTTACGAGCTGGGGTCAGTAAATTAAACGGCGGTCTACCAAAACACTGAACTTTTATTAATTACCACACTAACAGTCACTAATCACTTCACTGAAAGCACTGAAAGTCGCTTCTTAGTTCTCCAATATCACTTAGATGTTTTCGCACTGTATCGCAAAACAATACTCTTCCGGCGGCCGGACACAGCCTTATATAGTCCCCTAAGATACTTGCCACTCTTGCCAGAACATTCGCGGACACACTCGAATGTGTAGTCCAATACGTCGCGCGTTCGAGACGTTTCGATATAACTGTCTCGATACTCGAATATTCTCGATACACAATACTCGAATATTCCCGTACTATCTTTCTCGAATATTCTGTGTTTGTCTATCTCTTTCTAATGATGTTTTCTCATTCTAATACTTCTCGAATGTTTAACTATCTCTGTCTCTTTCTACTATTGCTATCTCTTTCACTCCTATTGAAATTTATGTCCTTTTACTGAAGTAGGCTTAATGGCTCATAAGGGGTCCTGAAAACGCCTGAAAACGGGTTTTCAGGTTATTGCGGCATTGGATAGAGGGTAGCCTGAAACGTACTGAAAACATGTTTCAGGCGCCTGAAAACTACTGTAACTTGGGTGTAATTTAGATTTTTTAGTATGTGAAAGAGCTACTTCTGAAACGGCCTGAAACGACGTTTCAGCCTGCTGAAAACGTTTCTAAGTCACAGAAAATCACTTTTGAAGTTTTACTAAGCCACCGGCGTAACACTACCCCCTCCTAAGACATGCTCGTCCCGAGCATCATTATTTCCGTGGTATTTCGCCAGTCGGTCAACGTGAACAATCTTACAGGGACTACGTGCATTCCGCTGTATCCGGTACGTGACGTCGTTGATCCTCTTCAAAACTCGATAGGGTCCTTCCCATTTGGCTTGAAGCTTCGGAGATTTCCCTTTACTGCGGACTGGATTATGTAGCCACACCAACGAACCCTCTTCAAAGCCCTTGTTGTTTACATTTCGGTCGTAGCGGGTTTTCATCTTCTCAGACATCTGTTGGCTTGATTGTCTGACTTGCTCGTGTACGTCGTTCAACTTGTTGCGTAAATCATTCGCGTACTCGGTTATATTCCGCGGGGCGTCAGGTGGAATTCCAGTAAGTAGATCCGCAGGCAACCGTAGTTCCCTACCAAAGTTTGCAAATGCTGGTGTCACCGAAGTACTTTCATGGACTGCGCTTCGATATGACATCAGGAATGGTTGGATGTGCTTGTCCCAATCCTTTTGCCTGTTTGACACAACCTTTGCAAGATACCTCTCCAATGTTTGGTTAAATCGTTCCACCATTCCATCAGATTGCGGATGGTAAGAAGTGGTCCTCGTTTTATGGGTACCCATAACTCGACACATCTCTTGAAATATTTGAGACTTCAAAATTTCTTCCCTGATCACTATGAATTTCCAAGGGTACTCCAAAACGGCAGAAGACTTCATGGACTAATTTATCCGCAACTGTTGAAGCCTCTTGGTTAGGAATAGCGAAGACTTCCGGCCACTTAGTGAAATAATCCATCACAACCATGAAGTACTTGTTTCCGCATTCACTTTCCGGAAATGGTCCCGCAACGTCTATGGCAATCCTTTCCCATGGTGCACCAACGTTATACAGTTTCAATGCACCTCTGCTGCGTGTATGAGGTCCCTTTACTGCAGCACAACTAGTACACTTGCGGCACCAATCTTCAACATCGTCACGGCAATTTATCCAGTAAAATCGTTCTCTTATTTTCAACAGAGTTCTCGTCACTCCCATATGACCTCCCGAACATCCGTTATGGTACAGCTGTAGAACATCCGGTATCTTGGCTTTGGGTACAACCATTTGTAGATGACAACGGTCTCCTCGAGCGTTTTCCCATTTGCGGCACAAGACTTCATCTTGGATAACCAGGCTGTCCCATTGAGCCCAATAGCTCTTCGTGATGGAACTCATCGACGCAATATCACTCCAGGCAGGTTTAGGAGTACCGGCTTTGATCCATTCGAGAATCGGTTTGATGTCTACATCATACTGCTGAGCGTGCTGAAAGGTTTCTTTCCATTCATTGCTAAGATCCGTGTTTAGCATTCTCACAGGTAGGTCTGCTTTTGCCTCTTGTTTTACGCAGTGCTTGCAGTCTTCAGAGCAAGGTCTTCTTGACAAAGCATCTGCATTACCATGAGATCTTCCAGAATTGTAAGGGAGACTAACCGGCACAATGGTTTCTGATTTTGGGGGTAGAGCGGTTTTCTTTAAGCTATACACTTTCCCCGTGTGGCTCCTTCCATGAACAATTCTTCTCGTCCACAACTCATAATTCCTTGCTTGACGTCGATCTCACAACCATTCTTCCTCATAAAGTCTAGTCCGAGAATGCAGTCATCGACAATATCAGCCACAATGACGTTGTGCAGGTAAACTTGATTACCCAACTTCAACTCCACCTTCTGTTCGCCTCGGACGGGTATGTGCTGACCGGTGGCGGTTACTAAATTTAATCGCTCCAGGCTGTTGTTTCTGAAGTCCCTCAGAGACCGATTCGCAAGTTGGGAACCGACAACCGTGCGAGAAGCTCCGGTATCGATTGTCAGCTTACATGACCTTCCGTTAACCTTGCCATTGATGATCAGGCTGTTCCCATCGTGGGCTTGTGAGATCGAAATCCTTGGGGCTCTGCGAACACCAGCCAGCACTCGCCCCGCAGTCCTGGCGTTTACTCGTTTTCCCTGCTGTTGTTGGACAGCGCTATTAGCTGCCCTGTTCTCCTGAGGCCCATCTTCATCAATCCCTGAGCTACGCTTAGGACAACTTGATCGGAGGTGTCCCTTTTCGCCACAAGTGTAGCATCTAGGGCTGTATCCCTTGAAGCGGTCACGCACAGGTGTTGCAACTACCTCCCTGACACGGTGAGACCGATGGTCTTGCCTCACAGCTTCCACTTCTAGAGCATGGGCCAGGGCGTCTTTAAGGGTTTCGTGGTGCCCGAGTCTCACAGCAGCTCTCACTTCGAGGTCCCGAATGCCGTCGACAAAAGCCTGTACAAGGTTGCCCACAATTAACGTCGGTGCGGACTGGTACGCTTTACGTACCAGTTTTTCTACCTCTAGGGCCATTGTTGCAGGTTTTCACCAACACGCTGAACCCGATCTTTTAGCTGGGCCCGAAACACATGTTCAAGGTGTGCGTCGCCGTATCTTGCCTCAAGCGCTTCCAATAGTTCCTCGTAGCTCACCTTCTTGTCAAGAGCTTCGAGGACTGTCAAGGCTTGATCTCGGAGGCCTAGCTTGAGTGCGGTCATGGCCTGGGCTTTAGTCCACCCATTTGCCTCCATTACAGCCTCAAACTGTATTTTATAGGCTGACCACGAGGAACTCCCATCAAAAGGTGGCACTTTGAATCCTCGCACCGAAGGAGCGGCACTGACGATAGTGGCTGTCCCATCTCCGACCTTCAGATTACCCAAAGCCTTCTTGACATCGGCAATCTCAGATTCAGCTTCGGTGAGACGGTTCTCGTGTTGCAGAACCTTATCTTCTATCACTTTGACCTTATTGCCGAAAGTCGCTTGGAGATCTTTGATCAGGACCATTTGTTCATCTTGGCCGAGCTGCAGTTGTTCCCTCAAAAGGCGAGTCTGGTCCTCCTGACGGCGGGCCTGCTCCTCCTGACGGCGGGCCTGCTCCTCCTTATCGCGCTGCAACTGCTCTTCCAGACGGCGTGCCTGCTCCTCCTGACGGCGGGCCTGCTCCTCCTTATCACGCTGCAACTGCTCTTCCAGGCGTGCTTGTCCTCCTGACGGCTGCTTGCTCCTCCTGACGGCGGGCCTGCTCCTCCTTATCACGCTGCAACTGCTCTTCCAGACGGCGTGCTTGCTCCTCCTGACGGCGGCCTGCTCCTGCATCATCGCCATGAAAGCCGCCCAATCTGGAGCGGCAGCCGACGTTGAGGGAGTGGCTTCCATAACTGACTGCTGGTCCTCGTCAGTTGGCGGCTGAGTAGCTCCGAAGCGTCTCTGGTCGGCTTCCTGTTGTCGCTGGCTTCTTGTCCGGATTCTTCCTTCCGTGTCTTCCTTTGGTAGAACCGGCATACTGATCCCACTTCTGACACCAAACTGTAGATGAACCAAGATTGCGGAACAGCTGGTGTCAATGTAAATTAAACTGGCGGTCTACCAAAACACTGTTTTCACATAAATTAGATCTTTCGGACTGTTTAATAATTCAATTTATATTAATTACGAACACACTTCAAACAGTCACTAATCACTTCACTGAAAGCACTGAACACCCGTCGCTTCTTAGTTCTCCAATATCACTTAGATGTTTTCGCACTGTCCGTATCGCAAAACAATACTCTTCCGCGCGCCGGACACAGCCTAAGTTATATAGGGTCCCCTAAGATACTTGCAGCATCTCCTGAAACGTACCAGAACATTCCAGGCGCCTGAAAACTACACTCGAATGTTTAGTCCAAATAGCGTCTGCGCGTTCGAGACGTTTCGAATATAACTTGTCTCGATACTCGAATATTCTCGATACCCAATACTCGAATAATTCCACGTACTATCCTTTCTCGAAATAGTCTTGTGTTTGTCTATCTCTTTCTAATGATGTTTGTTCTTCATTCTAATACTTCTCGAATGTTCTGACTATCTCTGTCTCTTTTTACTAACTATTGCTATTCTCTCTTTCCCTCCTATTGAAATTTAGTCCTTTTACTGAAGTAGGCTTTTAATGGCTCATAAGAGGTCCTGAAAACGCCTGAAAACGGGTTTTCAGGTTAATTGCGGCATTGGATATTGAGGGTAGCCTGAAACGTACTGAAAACATGTTTCAGGCGCCTGAAAACTACTGTATACTTGGGTGTAATTTAGATTTTTTAGTATGTGAAAGAGCTACTTCTGAAACGGCCTGAAACGACGTTTCAGCCTGCTGAAAACGTTTCTAAGTCACGAAAATCACTTTTGAAATTTTAAACTATAGCCACCGGCGTAACATTACTTTATAGACTGATTTGTATGTATAATTGACTTCTCAGTTGCTACCTACCTATGTAATGTTCAAATATGAGTCTTTGGTGTAACTACAAATAAGAATGTCTCAACTTTACCTTGGAATAATATATTATTTTCAATTTAACTGTATACAAATACGTTTAACACTTATAAATCATCTTATATTATGTTGTATCACTAAATTGCACTGTTTTGCTTATAACTTTCACTTTTAGCACTTTTATTGGACTGAACACTTGTAATTTACTTTTCTCTTTACTTTTTGCTGTATATTTGTTATAATTTCTTAATAATTTTTATTATTTTCAACGATTTCTCTTGTTTGTTAGAACATTTTAGAATTTGACAACGTATGACAACAGTCCGACGTGACGTCACATAATTCCAAATGTCTAAATTTAAATATATTTTATTTATGCCATGTTGAACTCCTTTTTATGAATTTTATGTCATAATTTTAATTTTTTGTATTTAGTTTCGAACACCCTATCTGGCTATTATAAAAGTGGTCCAGGGTCTCTAGAAGACATTCTACTTCTACTTCTGAAGCTACAAACAACCTTCAATACTACCTTAAGCTCTCTGTGAAGAAAAAGTCTTCAACTCTAAAAGTACTGTGGAAACTCTGCTGCATACTTCACCTTAAGAACCACGTACTATTGCTGCCACATCGAGCCTCCAACGTTCTCTGCCTACCTGCCTGCTACTGCATCCCTGCCTGCTGCCGCATCCCTGCCTGTCGGCTGCGGGGTACTGGCCAGCCTGCTGCGGCATACCTATCAGCCTGCTGCAAAATACCAACCAGCCTGCCGGTGAATACCTGCCAGCTCGCCGCTGCACACCTGCCAACCTGTTGCTGTGTGACTACCAGCATGCTGCGGAATACCTGCCAGCCTGCCGCTGATACCTGCCTGCCTGCTGCTGTATACTGCCAGCCTACCGATACTTGGTCTACCTAGATCCTGGTACCGCCTTCTTTCTTTCCCCTTCTCTACCATCTTATTTTTGTTATTTTGTATTTTTAATTTATTTTTTTAAGTTTCGGCCGTGCTGTCCTAATAATTCATTCAATATATTAGTCTCTTGTATTCATCTTTTATTAACCTGATCCTATTTAGCTCCGTAGCCTTCCGCTACGTGACATGATAATGCTAATAATAACCTAAAACCACAGAAAAATAGTTAAGTTTCAAACTGATAACGTTGCACAAATGAATATAAACGAAATGACGTCACCATGGTTATGATGCATGTATCTAGAATACGCTTTATAATTTCAAATTAAACACTGTCAACGTCCATACCACGTTGAAAACACCGGTTCTCGTCCGATCACCGAAGTTAAGCAACGTCGGGCGCGGTCAGTACTTGGATGGGTGACCGCCTGGGAACACCGCGTGATGTTGGCTTTTTGCATTTTTTTATTTTTATTTAATTAATTTTTAAATCTTTTACGTAATAGGTTAATTTTATGCTTTTTGATTTCTTTTCTATCAAGAGTTACTTTCATAAACCAAAAACTAAGAAGATCGATAGATTGTTTTGAAAATCCTTACTGCACAAAATACTATTATACAATACTACTAGATGACCCGGCAAATGTTGTTTTGTAATATAAATAATTTTTAAAGAAAAATGTTAAGGGTGAACAACCCTTATCACTAAGGGGATAAAAATAGATGTTGGCCGATTCTCAGACCTACTCAATATGCTCACAAAATTTCATGAGAATCGGTCAAGCCGTTTCGGAGGAGTACGGGAACGAACATTGTGACACGAGAATATTTTTTATATAAGATTAAAGTGTACAAAAGTCATATAATGAAAATAGCAACATATTTTAATTCTATGTTAACCTTTCATGGCCAGAGCACAATGTATACATATGCTCATGGCTAAAAATAAATTAAATTAATCTCTTACGCTTATTTGACTAACAAACTAGCGTATCTACATTAAAATTTGCATTGACAACGTATTTAATGAGCATGTGGCTTTTTATATTGACTCTTTATAACAAGACGATAAAAGCTGGTCATACAATGATTAATATATAAAAACAAAAACTTATTTACATGCGTGTTTTCTATTTAATGACAAAATATAGATCGCGCTAATAATTTTCTTTATATATCAAAATATTCTTTCTTATCTTTATTCATCATAGTCCTTTCCAGGTTTTTATTGATGTTGAACAAGTATAAAATTTAAGGTAAAAAGAGCTGCATAACACAAAAACATAAAAATATATTACTTTATACCTATTCGGAAATAGTGAGGGCCTTTCAAGGAACAGCCGAGAAACTCTGAAGGTCTATTTTTTAATCTCCCATTCATATTTTTTATTTTTTTAATTATAAGAACAGCTTGGAAATTACTGTAAACTATTTTTATTCTACATATATCAAGAATACACTATTAGTTCAGAAGTAGTATGGAAATAACATTTATTAAATACTAGCTTTCTGCCCGCGGCTTCGCCCGCGTGGATTTCGGGATTGAGTCTATAGAGGGTTAAGGGTCATAGCTTTTGCCCACGGCTACATATGCGCGGAAGTCGGTTTATGGCGCGAAGGTTTTATCGCGCTTCCCGTGAGACTATCCGTTTTTCCGAGATAAAAAATACCGCAAAACCTTGCTCAAGAATCACTCTATCTATTGATGAAAACCGCATGAACATCTGTGCAGTAGTTTTTGAGCGAAGCCTTTATTGCGCATCCCGTGGGATCTGTCGATTTTTCCGGGATAAAAAGTAGCCTATGTTACTCGGGGAGAATGTAGCTTTCCAAAGGTGAAAGAATTTTTGAAATCGGTCCAGTAGTTTAAGCGTGAAGAGGTAACAACAAACAAACAAACAAACAAACACACTTTCGCATTTATAATATTAGTTGGGACTTATTCGTCCACATGTTTCCATAATAGTACGTAAATATATATAGACGTTTCCGGCGATGTGACGTCACATATTGGTACAGTCAATTCATTTATATGAGCATAGAAAAAACATTACTAATAACCTTGTCATTTATACATATATATGTATACGAGTACTTCATATATTGAAAAATATTACATTTAATGTAAGAAAACATTACATGTTTTCTTTTCATTCGAATTGTTAAGACGGCAATTTATTTAATAATTAAACCAATTTTTTATATGGTACTAGCTGGTGCCTTTGTCCACTCATAGTCACATTTTGGACAATTTACACAAATAGTAATTTGTACGTCAACGAATAACAAACATACTTTCAAACTTTCGCGTTTATAAATGTATAATAATACAGTAATGCGATCAAAATTGTTTTAATAACTTAATAAATTGTAATTTTATATCAAAAACATCAGATTCATTTGTAGTAAAATACACTATTTTTGTACACGAACTCGGTCTGCGCTACAAGCTTGCTAAGGCAACTTCATAAAAAAATATATTAGTATTGTTTTTTCTTTTTGTGTTCTGGCAATAAAACCATTAAAAATACCACTGGATACCTCCCTGTAGTGAGGTAAACAGCCCGATAATAGCCCGTGAGCTGCTAATCCGACGTGGACGAATTGCGCCCGCTCCGAGACGAATTTTTTGTGGTACTTTTTTGGAACGTGGGACCGGACTTTGGACATAAAAATGCAACCATCGTACATACCCTTCGGTCACAGTAATCTCAACTTTATTTCCATCGTCATACGAATACGCAATCGCCACCTTTTAGAATGTCGGTGCCTACGTTAAATGAATAGCATTAAAAGGCTTTCAAAATGTACGTGTCTGTTTGTGACTCCCTTTTTTGGCAGGCCTGCTTAACTGGACTTAGAAGTATGCGTCTCTCTTAAACAGTGCCAGTCAATGATATTTTTTATTTAATATCATTGGTGCCCGTACTATAAATAAAATCGACACCTTACAATATATCGTTGTCGACATAGCTGAAAATTTACTCATTAATCCATTAATTAACGAATCATCTTGTAACGGTTAATAGATCAATTTCCATTAATTTTGTATTAACAAAAAAGATGCGTTCGTAAGCCGTGAAAAACAAGTTTTTACAAATGCGTTCGGGCCGTTCGACCACTTCTTTATCTCAAACTAATACGTAGGTGACTATAGTAAGAATAAAAACATATAAATTTGATCACATGTTAATAAAAATGAAAACTGCAAATTACAATCCTAGTCAGCTGTTAAAACAAAAAAAATGCTAGCTGTAGAAGTAATGGCGCTCGCTGCCTCACGGCTCAACAAAATATTAATTATTAACGTTACACCAACTTCAATGAAATCCTTTAGTACCTAAGTGAGTTCTCAATCAAATCAAATCACACGATTTATTTATAAACATAGATATTTTTCAGACCGTACAAACAATTTTATAGCATCACTATGCTCGACCATTAATGGCGTACAAACCTGTAGTTAGTCGCGCAAAGAGAAGCCCATTGTAGTATGGACTTTAGTATCGCCAAAAATGATTTTGTACCATAATGATTTTTATGATATATTGTAGATTTTTAACTATATATATTATTAAAACTATTTGACTCTATTTCGATGGGTAAAATAGAAATTAAACACCAAAGACTTTCAAGTTACGAATTTCTCCTATCATCATTTTTGATAATACCTATTTAATTGTAGAAATTAAAACTATAAAATGATTAAGTCTATCTTATCCAATAAATATTACAACTATCCAATATTCATATAAAATAATTAATTAATTTAAAAATAATTGTTTTAGCAACATTGATATTAGCTATCTGTATAAAGAAACTCTTAAAGCAGAATAATGACTAAAATATTAGAGAAAGCAGAAAAAAGACTAAAGAAAATTAATTGTTTTGGTATTCCTTTTACCCTTTCACGAGAGGACAGTGGAATGTATCGAATATATTTTTGACCAATCGATCCGATCGTTAATATATGGCAATACCGAAGAGACTATTTATCAATGAAATTAGAATATCATCAATAAAAATACACGGCGAATGAAACGGAAGTGAAATAATTACTAATTATTATGTGGATTTATCTCCGGCGAAGTTTCGGCTTGGTATATTGCAGAGTTTTGTTAAAAATTGTTACTTATTTTTTGGTATTAGTTTGGTTAAGGCACAAGGACGAGTAAAGGTGATACTACGAATGGGCATACTCCTTTAGATATTATAACAAGTATATTATTAATCATTTCTTATACAAAATTAAATACAGTATTAATCAATTTTTATTATATTAACCTCAATAGTGCATATGTTAATCAATATAGTACGTGCATTTCAAAATTACCTAGATTCATAATTATAGATGTCAAACAAAAAAATTAGGTCACATTGTCATTTAAGAAATAATTTATTCAATAATACATTTTGTTCATTGAATATTTAAATAATTCTGTTCTGATTTAATTCATGTCAATAACTTATTTTTGTTATGTAACTTATTTTATTATACTTACGATATTTCGCACTGAAAGTTCCAAAGTGTATTATAGAACGTATGTCTGTTGGGAGGACTCTTTCCAATACATGACGGGAACTATTTTGTTCCTTAGAAAAAAATCCTGAAGTTACTATGCAAATTGCATATAAATGCACATAACTACAGTATCTTACAATAATTATAATATCATCTTATGTGACTACCTTAGTCACGGATGTGATTTCATTACGAGTGCCCTCACCGACTCGTAATCAAGTCATACGAGTACTTGTGGAAATGTTCTGTGTTTTGTTTAGAGAACTTATTGACTAGAGTCAGTTGATGTATTGATTTTTCAGTATATATATATATATATATATATATATATATAATATATATATATATATATATATATATATATCCTCTGCGAATCCTATGCTCTGCGATCGACTTTCAAAAATTGGATGTTTAGGAATCCATGACCTCAAAGTCACCGCTGACTATTTAGTCAGCGGTGATTTCGAAATCGCATTCGTAATTCAAAAATAGGTCTCCATATCGCCCTCTGATGGGGCATTTAAAAAAAATGCAATAGTCCACGAACGTTCTGACCTGACTATAGTTTCTGTGTATCTAAATAATCTTTAGCTGCATTTTTTATGGTGCAGATAGAGATTAGACCCAGTTGGTACACTCCACGCACACTTTCATTAAATTTCGCTTAAATGGCCTCTGCACGTTGGATCTGTCTTATAAATACAGATATAACTATAGATATAAATGTCTTACAAAGACATGGTAAAAGCGACATAATATATATAATAATTCCTATAAATTCACGAAATGTCGGTATGTATCAAATTTTAACAAAAAAAATGGCAGTTTGTTATCTAGCTCTTCCAAGATTTATGTAAAAACGATAAATATCTATAAAATGTGTTAAATGTCAAAATAAATATCTGTATCGTGTATCTTAACTATATAGGTAGCATTTTTGGTAGCAAAATAACTTACCATAACTTTTGTAACGACTTGTCTTAGTCTTACACAAACTATATAGATACTACGTTAGTCTTATATTGTTTATCCATAGTTCTTAGATAGTATATATCTCCTCTATGATTATGTTGCTAGGTTACTAAGATAATATTAAAAATCCGGAATTACCACAGAAAAATATGTGTTTGAATTTGATGCACGAAAAGTTAATAATTGGTCAGTTAACCACCACATTCCTTTACTCCAAATATGAAAACCGTCATTTCTTTTCCCTCAGCACAGGAGAGGAGGAGAGGAGAGGCGCAACAAAGTGCCACGGTGATTTTGTCGGATTCCAGACGAATCAAGGCGGCTCAACCTGAATGACCTACCGACTAAACTCAGCCTGAGCCGTTGATCCTGGTGACGCTATGGCTTGACGTAACAAGAAAGACCGCACCTCAGGAGAGGCAGTCAGCGCTGCCCTATAAAGAGAGCGCTAAATAAGATACGCTAGAAGACGCGCGGACACCCAAATGGCTCTGGGGGCGTACTCTTAAAAACGATATTCGATATATCGTGGACTTCGTCGTGTCGTATCCTACTCTTAGTCACTATCGCTTAAAACATTTCAACGGACGATCGAACGAACGATATTAATTTTGACATAAGAAAGCCTCAAATGACAACGATAAATTGAATTTGACAGACGATCATTCGCAAAATAAACGTCAAATTCACAATAATTACAACGACACCTCAAACCGTATCGTATTACTTTTCGCAAATTTGACGTTTATTTTGCGAATGTTCGTCTGTCAAATTCAATTCATCGTTGTCATTTGAGGCTTTCTTATGTCAAATTTGATATCGTTCGTTCGATCGTCCGTTGAAATGTTTTAAACGATAGTAACTAAGAGTAAAATACGACACGACGAAGTCCACGATATATCGAATATCGTTTTTAAGAGTACGCCCACTGACCTATATTGATCGGGATCAAACTGTCATTTACTGTAATTTCTATATACATATAGTAATAGTCAGAATAGATTAAAATCTGAGGATATTGAGTTTTATAATAATAACAATAAAAATGTTTATTAACTTTCTGATAATAATATGAATGGCGCTTATGACGTTTAGTTTCGACTTCGTTGATACCATATTATACGCTGTATTGTATATGCTTCACTTGACAATGACAGCAACATCTGACGTTTGCGTTTTATTTATATTCATTTCATGAAATCGTTTGATAACGAAACGTATTCAACCCGTCAACACCACCAACTGTGAGCTAGTCTCAAGGCAACACTAGTCAATACCGGCAGAGGATACGTAGACCGCGACATGTCCTTAGCGACCCCCCTAACCAACTCACGCAGGAACTTCTAGACCTGCAAGCGGCGGCGTCTGAGCCGTCGCTCCCCCTTGTCAACCCCTAAACGGCAGCCTTCTGCTTAGCCATGATTAGGTTCTTATCAATACTGGCCGGTCCCACTTTGGAGATTCGTGCCTTCTTCTAGCGCATATACCCTCACCATGGGTAGCGCTAACCGTGCCTCTCCTGAGGTGCGGCCCTCTCGTCAATAAAGCCAGTAGGGTCAATAGGACCAAAGGCTAGGCTGAGTTTAGTCGGTAGGTCTGTGTAGTCGAGCCGTCTCGACAGTACCAGGAGTCCGACATAATCAACGCATCCCTGCTTGCCTGTTGCGTTGGTATCCATGATGGATTCTCAGCCTCCTCTCCTGAGGAAAAAAAAAAACGTATTCATTCACTCATTTCGTTCATTATCTTTATTTGTTATTAGCAATACTAGATAAACTACGATTTTAATTCGAGTCAGTAAAATGACAAGTGCAACTGTCACTGATACAAAAAAGGGTGACCCACTACAACCCACTACAATAGTGATGTTCGGCAATCAATAGATTTAGACATTTAGTCATGCTTTATTTTATTAGGTATCAAAGCGTTTTTTTATTGTAAATATGTAATACATACCATATTAAATAATATGATTTGTGACACATGACACTGGAAATTTCATTTTACTGACTCGAATTAAAAATCGAACTTTAGTGATTCCTTTAAAGGTTCATTAGTTAAAGAACTATTTAAGGGCACTTTAACAGTTTTGTGCTAAGTTTTTAAATAATGCAGAGATTAGTGACCTAATGACCGAATAAAGTTAGACTAATGGGGCATTAACTAATGCGGTTTTAAGGAAATGATTTCTGCAACTGAGTGTCAATGTTACAGATACAATAAACAAAGACCTGCCTAAAGGAATAGACCCCCGAGTTTATTTTCCTGTGCCGACCTTTAGGACTTAGGCCAAGATTGTCTCCTAAGGCGGTCAGGAGAAATTAAGTTCCCCAGTCCCTGGATCGTCCTACAGGACGAGTTCTATACATGCCTGATGACTAATCATCAACAGGCTTGGTGCACAAAAGCATTACACCTCGAGAACAAAAAGGCCAGGATTGTCTACAATTTTCGTTAGATAAACTTAGATGAACAATTATATTATAGGTACATGGTAAGGGGAGGGGAGAGATTGTAAAAATCACATCAATTTGTTTCCACAGATAAATTTCTGTATATCTGCGATTTTGCTGTTTGTTTAAAAGTCTACTTATAAAATAAATTAATAAATGTTTTTGAATAAAAACTTTTTCACTTTTTCTTTTATGTGCCACTAATTAGGTTGTAATAAAAAAAATGTTTCAATATTCCCCTTTATTGAAGACTCGACATTCCTTCACATATCGACAATCATCACCAAATCAATACGCCATAAACACCGACTAGTTTTTATTGACCTCCAATCACGACAACTTAATTTTCTCACAAAATCTCGCCCTCACGACAGCGTTCGATTCCGAGAAGCTCCGGATCCAAACATGTCTTGTGCATTACTCACGGCGTCATAAAAATGTGACAATCGACGAAAAGATACCAGTCTGAAAAGCGTCTTAACCGCAGCTAATAAAATACAAATTTGTGTCATCCGCAAACCGCTGACAGTCAAAGCAATAGCATCTTTATGTCGAAGTGCTCAATAGCTAGGTTGCGGTATTGAAGCGGTTGTTTAAGACTTTTTAGTTAGAAAGTGATTTCATATCGAATAGAAAGGTAACCACAAACACTGGCGCTATTGTCAAACGATATTGGGCATTCAGTCATGAAGTTAAGGTGGGGACTGGTTTGGCAGTGTCCAGGTATTTCGCGAAGAGGGGATCGCAGAGGTCTGACGGGTTCCGTGTTACTCGCGCCCCCCGCACCCCCGGCCGTCTGCGCCGGCGCAGGCTGCCCGTCTCGTCTGAGCAATTACATGTATTAACTCGCTCAACTTTCTGATACTCCTTATTAAAACATAATTTATCAATGTAGTTACTGAAGGAGGGATTTAGACAATAGGAAGTGATGATTTTGTTTTTTTTATGAGCCTTTATTTTTTTTTTAAATTAACTATATGTACGATGTAGTAAGAACAAAAGAAAGATTTTTTTTATGCGATATGTTGATAAACAAGCAGACTGTCCACCCAACGATAAATGGTTACAGTTGCCTATAGTATATGTTGTTCCTGTGACATTCAAAGCATATCTGCAACCCTCACAAAAACCATAGTGTACTTTGCCAACTTATGACATAAAATGAAAAATACCTAGTAATTTCACTTCCAGTGTGACAGAAATAGGTAAGTTGGAGGCAACCAAGCAAACGACCCTGTTATATTTAGTTTACCGCCCTCTGTATCATCCTTTTTTTGTTGAGGCGGAGGAAATGCCTATTCCCGGGTGGAAGATGTTGGTCCCCGGCGCAGTATCTCTCCGTGTTACTCCGCCGTGTTCCTTCTCCTCAGTTTGCCGGAAGTCGCGGGAACCACTAATGGTATAGCTTCATCGAGACACCCCACTTTATCGTCCTGGACCTATTCTGTTTCTGTCTAAAGAGAAAACTATTATTATCAAGTGATGTTATCTAGTCCGCATGATAACATTTCGCATTGTCGATAACATTATATATATATATATATATATAATATATATATATAATATATATATATATATATATACTCGTATATATCGTTTATGTGTAGATCATTGTCTGGCTGAGTGGTTGACTGCATACACCATTCAATATCTTCACAGCTGTATGCAGGTTGCCTCACTGATGTTTTCCTTAACAGTAGTCAGATAATTGTACAGCAGCCTAATAAGGAGCCCTAACTATGATATGTTAATTAAGCCTCAGTCAAACACACCGGCAAGTGAAGATGGGTCGACTTCTCATAGACCTTTGAATTTCCTCACGATATTTGCCTTCACCGTGCAGAGTCAGATACGAAAACCGACTGACGAAAGAAAGTAAGACGAAAATAAATGGGTCAATTGTAGGGTACTAGACGAACATACTTGGTGACTTGAAAGCAGATCAAGTCAAGATTACTCGTAGCCCGAGGAAGCTAGGGAAGTATGTTTTTTTTTATAATGTTTGTCTGATTTTCTGCGGACTCTTCGGTCCGCACTCTTTTTTGTTTGTGTTAGTATTTTGATGTCCCTATCCATTATTTATTTACAAGTAAGATATAGATTCTCGGTTAGGAGAAGGTATCTTTTCTTCGTTTTGTGGGTACACATGGTCCCGTCCCCCACAGTCATAGCCCCATCTATATCTATATTCTACTGGGAAGTATGTTTGGATCGCAGCGAGTGGAAAAATTCACAGCTAATTAATTACATTTCGGTTTTAAAGCTAATATTGTTAATGTACTGCCATGTTAGATATGCGACTAACTCGCCTTTTATTCAATAGACGACCTATTCTGTCGCCACCAACTGCCACGACGCAGCTGACTCTGATAACAATTGATATCTACGGTCAAGGTTCACCAAATGATCTCGTATTGACACGACAAGGTGAATATCGTTATATTAAAATGTGATTACATTCTTGTTGATATATATATAACATTATACTGTAGACATATCAATAGCTGTTTTTGCTGAAATCCCTACTTGCTAATAAATCTCCATAACTCATAACTCCAAAACTTAAGGAGTTTTCGACTTAACAAGAATTTCGACTTACAAAGGACTTAACCGCTTAAACTTTGACTTAGAAAAATGCGGTTTTCTAATTATATTTTTCGACTTACAGAGTAAAATTTAAATAAAAATTCTACCAAAGTTTTATGGTACATACAATTTATTAAAACAAATCTGTACTACATAAAATCTGATCTGTTATCTTATTCTTTTCATATGAGCTTAAGATTTTTTATCGATAATTTTCTCAAGTTCAAATAATGAACTGAATATGTGATCCTCGATAAAGTCAACAGCCAAATAAGTACTGACCGAAGTACGAAGTCTGTTTTCTGGAATTCGAATTATAGAGTACTAGCGGACCCGACAAACTTCGTCCTGTCAAAAAAATTTGTAAAGTGGCAGTTTTTTATTTCTACTCATTTTATAGATAAGAGATTTTCCCGCTTTTCTGTTGAAATTTTTCCTGAATTTTCTTTCCTATAAACCACACGGAGCCAGAGACCTTTCCAACGAATGCAAAACCGTGGAAATCGGTTTGTGCGTTCTGGAGTTATAGAGTTAGGAAGGAAAAACCCGACTTATTTTTATATAGTTAGACTAGCGGATCCGACAGACTTCGTCCTGTCAAAAAGATTTGTCAAGTGGCAGTTTTTTGTTCCTACGTATTTTATAGATAAGAAATTTTTTCCTGAATTTTCTTTGCTATAAATCTCACGGAGCCCGAGACTTTTCTAACGAATGCAAAACCGTGGAAATCGGTTCGCGCGTTCTGGAGTTATAGCGTCAGGAAGGAAAACCCGACTTATTTTTATATTGTAGATAAATATGTACTATCAATGCCTCGGAGGGAAAATACATTTAGTTTGTTATAAAGTCAAAATAATTCGAGATACCTCGTATTCAGGGGGTTCAGCGGAAGGGAAACGTGTCTTATTCGATTTATCGAGGATTTTGACTCAACAAGATTCGAGTTATAAAGATTGCACTGTATTATAAACACGAATATTTGTATGAATGATCATTAACTATTTCACGTAAAAACTACTGAATGGATTTTAATAAAACTTCACAATAATATAGCTTATACATCAGAATAATACCATACTCTACAATTTATAAAGATATTAACTAGTGCCCGCAACTTCGTCTGCACAGATGTTAGATTTTTTCCTACTTACTTGACACTTATCATATTTTGGACAACTCACACAATACCTTTATGAATTGTAACCTATATATTATTCATATATATAGGCTACTAGCGGACCCGACAGACTTCGTCCTGTCAAAAAGATTTGTACAGTGGCAGTTTTTTGTTCCTAATTATTTTATAGATAATGTCGCATAGCCGACCAAATCGTAAACAAAGTCTAAATGACCTATTACATTTTGTGGCTATTCAATTTTGGAACGTGACATTAAATCCTCCAACGATGTATTCTGTGCTCCAACGCACGCACGCACACTGTTTTGACAGATATGATTGAATTTCAACTATATGTAGCGTTAATAAAGCGCAAGTTGACTCTTTGATGTCAGGAACACACCTTCATTGCTTAGACAACAGTGAGTGCTTGCAACGCTAACTTTATACAATAACAATAAAGCTCATTCCGTTCAAGCCATAAGGCCACTAGGGCCAAGGCTAGGCTGAATTTAGTCGGTAGGTCTGCTGGATCGAGCCCCCTCGATTCACCAGGAGTCCGACATAATCAACGCATCCCTGCTTGCCTGTTGCGTTGGTATCCATGAGGATTCTCAGCCTCCTCTCCTGATGAAATAAAAAATAAATAAAGCTCAATTCGACTGTACGTTTTAGTTAGAAAACGTTTGCATGGGAAAATAAAAGGGCTGTTTTTAGGGTATTTCCGATAATTATTCGAATTTTCCTCATTGTAAAAACCCTCCTTGAACTTCAACGAACATTAACAAAAAAGAATTGGCTAAATTGGTCCAGGCGTTGTTGAGTTATGAGCTTACCAATACATTTTGCGATTCATTTTTATATATACGATATTATTGTAAAGTTTAACTAAAATCCATTTAGTTGTTTTTACGTTTAACAGTAACAAACATCCAACCATACTTACAATGTTTCGCTCGTATTAGTAAGCTGGTTCGTAATAAGTATAATCAATGCCAAATTCATACGTTTGAATATTTCGTAAGCATACTTCGCTCGTATTACAGCTGCCATCAATACAATTATACCAAGAAATTCAAACAGCGGATGTTTTGTTTGAAATGCATAATTTGATCGATGAAAGGCCGACGGGCGAAAATCATATAATGCTACCTCATTCATTTTAATTTGTAATTTCTATTATTGTTTCTTTAAACTATTGTAAACTGAGATACTGTATGACTCCGAATTTTACTATACAGATAACAACTTACGTAATTGAAAGTGCACTGTTTTTTTTTTATGTAAAAAGAGGCAAACGAGCAAGACGGGTCACCTGATGGTAAGTGATTCACCGTCGCCCACGTCACCAGCGACGCCAGTGCGTTGCCTACCCTTCAGGTAAGAATATGCCTTTTCTTAAATAACCCAATGTCGCAGTTGTTGGGGAAGACAGCTGATGGCAACGAGTTCCAGATATTTACTGTATGTGGCAGAAAACTGTTTTTAAAACGCATTGTAGTGGAACGCCAACCATCCAGATGGTGAGGATGATAGTTCTGGCGAGACGATCGGTTGCGAAAATCAGCGGCTTCTATTAAATTGAACAACTCCTCGGAACACTCCCTATTGTAGACTCTGTAAAGTATGCATAGGAAGATAGATCCCTACGCAGTGCCAAAGGATCTAGCCGATCGGCCAGTTCAGGATCGTTGACAATCCGAGATACCCTACGTTGGATTCGTTCAAATGGAGATAGCTGATAACCCGGAGCCCCGGCCCAAAGGTGGCAACAATACTCCATGTGAGGCCGCACCTGTGCCTTATACAGTTTAAGGCGGTGAGCCGGCTTGAAGTACTGTTTGGCCCTGTTGAGTACTCCGAGTTTTTAGGAAGGTCATTTTAGCCTTGCTCTCCAAATGACCGCCAAACTGGACAACACTCGAAATTTTGACGCCCAGAATGCCAATGTTTGGTTTGGCACAAAGGTGAATGTTTCCGAAGAGTGGCGATGCGACAAAGGGGCCTTTTTTGTTTTCTTTATTAAAAGCCAAGTAAACGACTAATCCACCTGATGGTAACAGGGAATGGAATCCGAATAAGACGATAGCCTGAGGTATCAGCACTGGTTACGAATCGGATGATTTGGGAGGCCCGGAGTGGAACCCATCGCCTGCTGATGGGGCATTTCATACCCCTGAACTGCCATAAATGCGCCATCAGTGCAGACTGTCTCCCTCAGGGCAGCTTGTGGCGAGCTGTCGGTGAGTTGCGTCACCGAGGCTTCAAGGGGGCGTATGCTACCCACCTCTGTATTGCCTTAGCCAACCGGACAGAGTGCAGTCGCAAGAGCACATGCTCGAAGGATGGAAGTGTAATAATGTCATAACGCCGACGGCATCACGATCGCTCTCGCAGACACACCTCTCTACACCCTTAGCCGTTCACACCAATGTTGCTTCCTTCGCACCAATATTGGTCTCCTTTTTTGGAGGGCCCATTAAGTGAGCGGCGAGTCACCACCTGTCGTATATAAATCAGTTAGGAGGCTTTGAGAAGGCACGTGACCGGAGTCTTTTCCATAGCCCGATTCTCATTGCCACCAACATTTTAATGCAATAATCCACAAACGGTTTGACCAGTAATGACAATAGTTTCTGCATTTTTCATGGTGCACATAAAGGTTAGACCCAGTTGGTACACTCCATGCACATTTTCATTAAATTTTGGTTAAATGACCGCTACGCGTGACATACATAAGAGACAATAATAATAAATCTTTATTGAACAGGAAAAAATCGACAAATATTCTAATTTTGAATTCAAATAAGTTTTTCAAAATTAAATAAAATAAACTAGGTCAGGAACCTGAACTACGAACACAAGCCAAAATGGAATTGAGCATCGCAGCAAATTCAACCTATGAAACAAGACTCAATCTCAAATCTCTACTTGAGTGCAGTTAGAATGGGATATTGAGCCTAAATAGCGCTATCCCATTCACTTTTTTCCTGATATTACTCTTCTTTACTTTACTTTCTGTAGACAATGGACCAATAAATATTTAGAATTTTTACAGAGACACTTTAAAACAATAAACACCATAAAAACATCTAAAGAAAGGTTTTCCTCTATATATTGTTCACTTCACTTGAAATTAATATCAACTATGTTTTGTGTGTCATATTTCCTTACAGTCACGCAAAAATTTGTATTGCGAAAGACTCAAGTTGCCCCTGAATTCTCAGAATAAAGTAACATGAGGATAATACCAAAGTAATGCACTATTTCGTACAAGACGGGCTGTAAATTTATTTGAGTCAGTAGACATCATTTATAGGGAATAAAATAAGTAATTAACTTGATAACTAAGTTACTAAATATTTACTTACTGTAACAAAATATCAGGCCAACTAAATTTAATAGACTCGAATAACTGTGTATTCTGAAATGTGCTACTGTATTGCTACTATATGGTAAACGAAATTAATAAATATTTTTTTGTTATATTCGTCTTTGTTCTTGAGCAATTTTCCCATTGACTTATTCCAAGTCTGTTTACAAATAGCACCAAGTTTTCAAACTACATTTCATAGACTAAAAACAGTTTTTTTTTAATTATTTAAGCACCATATGCAGTCATGTCTGGAAAATTTAAATAAACACGCCCTGTAATGTCAATCCTGTATTGAGCGATCTTTTATTGTAACATTTTTTGTTAACAATTGCATTCTTGTCATACCACAGTTACATTCTTGTCAAGCCTTAGTTGCATTCATGTTAAGCTTTGGTTGCATTCTTGTCCAACCTTAGTTGAATTCTTGTCAAGCCTTAGTGGCATTCTTGTTAAGCCTTAGTTGCACTCTTGTAAAGCCTTGGTTGCATTTTTGTCAAAACTTAGTTGCATTCTCGTTAAGCCTTACTTGCATTCTTGTTAAGCCTTAGTTGCATTCTTGTTAAACCTTAGTTGCATTCCAGATAAGACTTTTTATATATTTTTAGAATATATAAAAATATTCTTCAATTACAGCTGTAAGTTGTAATTGACAGATTAAATCCTTGTACAAAGGAACAAGATATTTCTAATCTAAATACACCGAAAATGTTTGCCACGAAGTAACCAATAATCTGCCGCACCCATTACGATATCTATGAGCCAAGTCTTCGTATAAAAATATCTTATCTTCACATATTTCGCAAGGTACAATCTTTATATTTTAAAACGTACAATTTTATAGATAATTTTTGCATTGATATAATAGTCACATTGTAAGCTATGTCACAAAAAAAAAAAACAAATTCGCTCGATCGTTTCGTTACGTCGTTTGTAAAATCGTTTGTAAATATTCGAGAAACTTATTGCCCGAGGGAAATACTTTGCTTTTTATATGAAAAAATTAAAGACTTATTGGCCAGAATTTTGTAAATATGATTACGATTGAATTGAATTGAATTGATACGTCAACATTCAAATTCTTATATACATATCACACTTATATTTAAATGTAATTTTAAAATATGTCAATATAACAAAGAAAAACTAAATAATATAAATATTAAATAAAAATAAATAGGTATACAACATACAGAATTACAGTAAGAAAATTTTAATACAATTTATAAAAAAATATAGTATTGATACTTCCTCCATATTACAATTCAAAAATTCAATCAGTGAAATATTTACATAATAATGTAATATAAATAACAAAATTGTTACATAACAAACCCATCAGGGTCTATATGTAGTCGGATAGGTATTTTAAGCTTTATAATGATACTTCTCTAGGAGGTAGACTCTGTACCAGGGTCGTCTGCATGGGTACCTCCGTCTTACCTATTTCCGCCGCCAAACAGCAGGGTTCGCTTTGCTGTGTTCCGGCGTGAAGGGTAAGATAGGCAGTGAAATTACTGGGTACTGTGACTTTACATCTTATGTCACAAGTTGGCAACGTACACTGTGGTTCTTATGAGGTTTGCAGATTTGCTGCGAATCTCGTGGGAACCACATGTACTATAGGCGACTGTTACCACTTACCATCAGGTGGGCAGCCTGCTTGTTTGTCAACTTTAGCAATAAAAAAAAAAAATACTCGCCCACTGCGTTGGGCTTAATATTAATAATCCCCGAAGCAAGCACGAACGCGAATCGAATTAAACCCGAAGCCCGTTTTTTCTCCGATTCACTTTGCAAAACGAACTACCACGTAAAAGCCTTTTTATTTCTCCCTAACAATTTAACAAATATACAAACACACAAACTTTGCTTCTTTATAATATTAGTATAGATTTATGTAACAGTAAATTGAAAAATACCTCCTTTTTTAATTTAAACAGAGTTGTGTGATGTCATTTGGCATTACAATTTCATTTTTTACAGAATATAAAAAAAAAATAATATAAATCTAATGAATTTGATTTATTAAACAAAATAACTGTTACTTAGGTACATATTATATATTACGCTTTGTGCCTAAACATAACTAGAACATTATGAGTAAGTTAAATAAGTAATGAATTATTAAGTGCATAAAGATTAACTTTAAATATTCTTCGACATTAATGAAATGTAAAACGAATATGAATAAAAACATTATCTCGAGTGATCATAGTTAAGGTCGTTGGATAATTAGTTCAGTGGGTCACTGCCGACGCGACGTGGTGGTGACGCAGGGCAATCGCCATGATGCTGCGGCAACTATATTGCACCAAGGTACAGGCAAGTTAGGCTATGCAGGTGGTTTTGTTTACAGTAACATAACTACACAATCCAGCGCTGCCAATTGTTTTTTTGCCAAGGCTGGATTTTTGATTATTGCGGGATTATTTCGCCGAAAACGTAACATAGTAAAAAAAGTTAAAAATCAAGCGTTTTAGAATATTTATTTTTTATTTGAGTTCGAATTACGTTTACGTAGAAACAGATAGCAAAAATATCCATAAAAAAATTATTTTAAATATACGCTGCAAATACGGTTTTTCCCCCTCAGGACAGAGAGGCTGAGAATTCTCACAAAGAGCACGAACCGTACCCAAGTTACCACAGCAACGGCAAGTGTTACGGTAATTACATATGTCGAACTACGCGCGACCAGAGCGGTCTGACCACGGGACCTACCGACTAAACTCAGCCTTAGCCTTGGCCATAAGGGCCCTACGGCTTTTTTTTATAGGATAGGCCAGCAAACGATCAAACGGATCACTTGATGGTAGCGATAACCGCTGTCCATAGACCAGGCAACACCAGAGGAGTCACAGACGCGTTGCCGGCCTTTTAAATGGGAATATGTTCTTTTTTTGAAGGTATCGATATCGCATCGGTTCGGAAATACTGCAGGCGATAATTGGCGTGGCAGAAAATTCCTAGAAAAACGCACTGTGGTGGACTGCCATGCGTCTAGATGGTGAGGATGAATAGACGCAAGTACGGTCTGCACGTCTGGCAACGGTACAATCTGATGTCTCGGTATGTATGCATGTATTGTATGTAATTAAAACAAAATCATAAGTATTATAAAAAACTTAAAGCTAGTACGCCGCCGGCAGCGCATCCTCCAGTTGTTCTTTCACTTTGGTACGTTCATACTAACATCATCTGTCTCATCGACTTCGTGGTCATCCCGTGCCACTATTGTCGCTTCCAGTACCCGTATTGTAAGCGAAAAGACGACATCAGGTGCAGCAGGTGACATGTATGGCGTCAGCAAGGCTGCTAGTAGTAAATGCCGACTATACGTTTTAGTGTCTGTTTTTATACGAAATTGAATCCCATTACACATAATGACATAATACAAAACTATATAAATTTTAGTTCAATACCGCCTTCAGCGAACCATTTCAATCAAAATTGGCAGAGGATTCGTAGACAGCAACACGTTCTTAGAGATCCCCCAATCAATTAATGCAGGACCTTCAAGCCGTCCGTCTGAGCCGTAACCTTTGGTATACCGCGCCTCTGACTGTGCCTCTCCGGAGGTGCGGTCCTCCCTATGACGTCAAACCTTGTGGTCAATAGGACCAACATCATCATCATCATCATCATCAGCCCCTCTTCGTCCACTGCTGGACATAGGCCTCTTCGAGTGTACGCCACTGAGATCTATTTTCGGCTTCTCGCATCCAGCTCCTGCCAGCCGTCCTGCGCAACTCATCACTCCACCTTGCCTGAGGACGTCCTACACTACGTTTGCCGTTTCGCGGTATCCACTCTAGAACACGTTTGCCCCAACGGCCATCGGTTCTACGGCTAACATGGCCAGCCCACTGCCACTTCAGTTTGCTAATCCTGTGGACTATGTCGATGACTTTGGTTCTCTGACGTATCACCTCATTTCTGATGCGATCCCTCAGAGAAACGCCGAGCATAGCCCTTTCCATAGCCCGCTGAGCGACTCTGAACTTGTGGACTAGTCGTGCCGTCAGTGTCCACGTTTCGGCTCCGTAAGTCATTACGGGTAGGACGCACTGATTGAAGACTTTCGACTTTAGGCACTGTGGGATCGACGACGTAAAGACTTCTGAATCCTCCTATTCACCTCGTTCTCAAAGTTGTTTTTGCCTAACTGCAGTATTTGCCCGAGGTATACATATTTGTGAACAACTTCGAGAACGGCGTCGTGTATCGTGTATAATAGGACCAACGGCTTAGGCTAAGTTACTCAGTTTAGTCGGTAGGTCTGTCGGGTCGAGCCGCCTCGATTCGCCAGGAGTCCGACATAATCACAGTGACACTTGCCGTTGCAGTGATATCCATGACGATTCTTAGCCCTCCTCTCCTGAGTATAAGTTTTTTTACTCTTTTTGAGTTTGTAACAAACAATCATATATATTTGCATGAAAATACATAAGTAAAAGGTATGTTGTATCCAGTTTGAATAGTTTCCAATCGAAGCCGATCAAGTATAGATAGATCTAACAGCTTGCACCGTTGTACCGCACGTACTCGATCCAATAGTCGTTGAGTGGATACGGTAACGGAGTCGGCTCAAGGGTCTGATACAAAAGCAGCATTATACGGTAGGCAGTCAATCCCGTCAACACCACCAACTGTGAGCCAATCTCAAGGCAACACTAGTCACTACCGGCAGAGGATACGTAGACCACGACATGTCCTTAGCGACCCCCCTAACCAACTCACGCAGGAACTTCTAGACCTGCAAGCGGCGGCATCTGAGCCGTCGCCTCCCCTTGTCAACCCCTAATCGGAAGCCTTCTGCTTAGCCACGCGTAGGTTCCCGTTAATACAGGCCGGTCCCACTTTGGAGATTCGTGCCTTCTTCTAGCGCATATGCCCTCAGCATGGGGCAGCGCTAACCGTGCCTCTCCTGAGGTGCGGTTCCCTCGTCAATAAAGCCAGTAGGGTCAATAGAACCAAAGGCTAGGCTGCGTTTAGTCGGTAGGTCTGTGTAGTCGAGTCGCCTCGACAGTACCAGGAGTCCGACATAATCAACGCATCCCTGCTTGCCTGTTGCGTTGGTATCCATGATGGATTCTCAGCCTCCTCTCCTGAGGAAAAAATAAAAAATAAAAATAGGCAGTCAACGAGGTCTCCCTCCCTCTATATTCCTATAACAGGCGCACATGCTGTTTTCATTTATTGCTTGAGTCTAGGTGACCTTGAACAAAGACTGAAATGAATTGAAAATACAAAGAACACAAAATACAAATAGCATAGTACAATAACAATTGTAGTATAAAGACTTTCTGAACTTGACTATATCCAACTTTGCTCTTTATTAACCTGAACTTTGATGTTATACCAAAGTTCAGTTTAGTTTAGTCCATACTGATGAGGTAGATTTCTAGGAGGTAGACTCTGTACCAGGGTCGTCTGCATGGGTACCTCCGTCTTACCTATTTCCGCCGCCAAACAGCAGGGTTCGCTTTGCTGTGTTCCGGCGTGAAGGGTAAGATAGGCAGTGAAATTACTGGGTACTGTGACTTTACATCTTATGTCACAAGTTGGCAACGTACACTGTGGTTCTTATGAGGTTTGCAGATTTGCTGCGAATCTCGTGGGAACCACATGTACTATAGGCGACTGTTACCACTTACCATCAGGTGGGCAGCCTGCTCGTTTGTCAACTTTAGCAATAAAAAAAAAATACTGATATGGATAAAATTTTGGTCAACTTAACAAAAAAAAATTGTATCTCATTACTTAAAAATAGTGACCGGATAACTATTGTTCCTAGTAGACAAACTCATTATAAAAAGCTATAAGTAAATGCAGATGGTAAATGTAAATGAACTTTATTTGTTAGTCAATAAAGTTTGACTACACTTACCTCACGATTAGTCGATTACCTTGACTAGTTTTGTTGTTAGTAAATCAATATTTTCAGTGCAAATGCGGGAAAGTACAATAACACAGAATAACATTAAAATGATAAATACAAATAAGGAACAATTGCACTTGCTCTTTATGACAAGTAAAAGGAAAACGTCATATAGATAAACATGTTTCATTCATAAGACAATGCGTAGAAATCATTCATTCATAGAATACGTAGTAAAACACATATTGCAAAATGATTCTGCATTAATTTTCCTGTAATACACCTAATCGAACTAACGCCCTTTAAAGCATAAATTTCCATAACTGGAGAGTGCATTTATATACAAAGTGAAAGGAATGCATACAAAATAATAGATATACCAAATTACATTTATCTTGATTCGAAGATTTTTAATATACGCTTTCCATACCCAGGAAACGAACCAGCTTAAAATCGTACTGTCTTGCATCTAACATTGTCCCTCGTCCTATTACTAATGGTGATTTAATCAATTACTTTTCTGCCTGTTATAATTATATTGATAAGCATATCGGCGTTGCAATACGAAAGAAAATGACTTGTTAAAACACAAATGAATATCTCCACAAGACCTCGGAAAAAACAATCATAAAAATAGAACAAATCAATTAATAATGATTTCATTAAGGAAAATTTCCAAGATCAACTCACAAATATTAACACAAGATAGCACAATTGAAATGACGATTTTATATCAATAAAATCATAAGCAGATTCAACGCTGACCGAGACAAAGGCAAATGTATTTTCTTCGAAAAACATCGGTTGGTTATTCTCGAAACGAGTTTCAAAGTACACGTGTGACATACCAACCAGTAACTAACGGTCGCATCAGAATATTAAATAAGCGAGTCTATTCTCTAACCACTGGTTTGAATGTATGAGGTTTTCGTTGCTTGGAGATAGATGTTTAATGCACTTTGCATGGAGTGTCATAGAGCGATTCGAATATATAAGCTGTAGTGACCAAATCGATAAAAAAGAAATAAAATTAATAGGGAATATTCCATCTGTCCAACTGGATCCATCAAGATTCAAAAGGTTTGGCAATATTCGGGTTATTACGAAGCCAAGTCCAAGATATGTGCCCATAGTATAAAAGAAACGTTTATACCAAGACAGAATAATATTGCGAGGATGCGAGAATGAGGAATGATGAATACACCATGCTCTATGGAAACCTAGGCTTTATGGCAATGCACTTAAGGAAGGTTTACATAAGGTGAAAACGTTAGAGGTGGTTACGTTAACGTTAGGGTTCCTGTCTATTATTACGACCTTGTGGGGAGGAAGAGGAATTTTTCATGAATGCGAACACAGATGGTATGACATCAGAAGTGGATTGTGGGCACGCGACGGTTGCGGGGAGAGCCGAAGGTGTTCGTGTATTGGTCCGTACCAGAATAGGGAGAGGGATGCAAGGACAGAGGTGACGGAGTTAAATATTTTGTAGGAAGTGAAGAAATGCGCGCGGCTGAGTACTGTGTGCAGGTTCCGCGAGCATATCCCGCTGATTCGGCTCGTAAAATCAAGAACGTTGGTAGGCTCATGGGTTGATGGGATTACTAAGGCTTTGTCATGAGTGACAGCCTGTGCCAACTGATCCGGCGCAAGTGTAGCCGTGTATCGACATTGCGCGGCAGGCTCGCGATGTGGAGACAGTCTTTTAATTTTTGTTATGTTCAGTAATTCTACTCTTAGGTTTAACTTTAGTGACGCCGTGCCGATATGGATGAAGAAACGCAGCAATGTACCTCAAACACCGGACTTGTAACAACTATCGTTCCAATTGTGAAGACCCCTGACATCGCGAGAAATCTGTGACACCGTTATTGTGGTCATACAAGTCGATTTCAAATCACGAACCTGGACTTTTCCATATTTAATATGCTCACGATTCTTCGATTAGTCACAACAGCTTACGCACTGCGGTGGTTCAAACATGTTTAAACAAAATCGACTGGATCAGATGTTTAGTCGTTGTCACGGAAGTAAATATATGTTTCACTTAGATTGATTGATGGGTTGTAAAGGTTCTTTCTGAACCCATTTTCATAACTACTGCACATGTATTTTTATAACAGGATCGAATACCATTAATTCGGACAAACCTGTATATGACAAACCTGCCTTCACACCACAGACAAAGAAGATCCTGTTATGTAATAACTGATGTTCAATTTTCTAATTTCATGTCAACATTTCGATCTGTCATGTACAAATGTGTTTTTTTCGCTTTTCGAATGTATTCTACATTTATCTGACGCTCCTACTATGAAGGAAAACATCGCGAGGCAATCTGCATATACATACCTGTAAAGAAATTCAAAGGTATATGCAGATTGCCTCAATGTATGTAGCTGACCAATCTGCACTGAGTCAGTGTGGTTGAATTTATTCTAAGTTCCTGATTGCTTTAATATTGTTAGGTTAGCTTAGAGTGTACCGCGATGGAGGGCTGTGGCCTCCTTCTGTGAAGCAGTGATGCTCCAGAAGGAGGCTGCCGAGCGGGGTCGGGAGATGGCCGATCCCGCTCGAAGGAGGCGGCGCCGGGCTCTAGAAGAAGTCGCGACCGCTACGGCGACCCGGGATGGACTACGCCCCTTCCGTGGCCGGGGGGCGTCGTCGGTGGAGGAGACCGGGGGAGGTAGTGAGGAGGGCTCCCCTGTATCGGCAGGGGAGCGGAGGCTGGGAGTTTCCGGAAGTGGCTTGATGTTCCCGGGGGCTCCCTACATGCCTGAGGAAGGCCATCCCTGAGGTTTTTAGTGGGTAGGCCTCCCCCTTCTGGGGAGGAGAGCCCCACATAACCGCCGGCTCGCCACAGCCGGGGTATGCAATTTAATGCATTTACCTCAGGGGGAAAAAAAAAAAAAGTGTACCGCGAGGCTGCGTGTGCGACTGGCTATGGCGTACGCCGTGGTGATGTCTCTCCAATACTAGGTCGAGCCGGGGTGTATGGCAGTGGAATCGCGAAGCGGATCCTGCCATGTGCCTCGCATGGGCCCAGAGAACACCGGGAGGGTTTAATGGGTAGACCGGTCCTCTCAGACCAGACAGCCCCACACACGGCCACGCCTTGCCAGCGCGGCGTCATGGTGCATAAGGAGCCTTTCCCCTCCCAAAAAAAGGACCCACTTGTATTATAAGTGACTGTAACAAATAGGTGGTCAACAGATGTTAATTCTTTGTCTACGTATCAAAAAAGTATTCTAAATAATACAAGTGCAATCGACATCCGATAGGGTAAATTTGGAATCCCTACTAATAATATGGATGAATGTATGTTACTGTTTCACGTTAAAACTATTGAATGGATTTTCATGAAACTTTATAATAATATAGCTTGTACATCAGAATAACATATAGGCTACAATTTATAAAGATATTGTGTGAATTGTCCAAAATATAACGAAGTAGGAAAAAATCTACCATCTGCGAACTGTACTGTCGAGCGCAAACCTAATCTATTAAGTGCATAAGCGCACATGTTATACTATTCGGACCACTCTGGTAACCGAACCCACATCAGAGCGCACGCACTCTCCTGAGGCTGCGCTAAGCACCGCCCCCGTTCTGGAGGGCGGGAGCGTTAGTTCAAGCCGATAGGGTCCCAGGCCTTCCGCCCGACCAAAGGCTGTAGGTAGTGTTTAGTTGGTAGGCTGGCCTTCTGCTAGAGTCCAACATAACCATCCGCCGTAGACCGGTTGCGGGTGGTATCCGGTGCGAGGTCGTCCAAGCACCAGGGGGTTGTCATAGCGACCACTGTGGTGGCGCGCCCCCTATGAGGATTCACTACCATCCCCCGTGGGAAAAAAAAAGCAAACCTAATACTAATCCTGCGCAGGCGAACTCGCGGGCTAGTCATCAATAATAATCCGTCTACAGTAATAAATAAAATAACGAATCGATATAAAAATTGAACCACACGTATTTTATCCGGTACCTGCGTGACAAAAGATAAAGTTATCGCCTTAATCTTGAAACCTTGGATAATTCATAGATTTATCTAATCTAGCGTCTCCTGTCAACTGCAAGTTGCTGTCAGTGAGCGGGTAAGATAAATGCGGCGCTAGCTCCCGTTTGTTATAGTTAGCCGCCATTTTCTTTTCCATCAGGAGAGAGTGGCTGGGTATCCCCATATAAGGAGCACGAAACGTACTCAGAATATCATCGCTGGGGACCTGTTCCACTGAGAAAAATGCATTGGATTGCATACCCCGGCTGCGGAGAGCTGGTGGTTATGTGGGGTCTCCTCCCCAAGAGGGGGAGGCCTACCCACTGAAAACCTCAGCGATGGCCGTCCTCGGGCGTTGTAGGGGCCCTCAGGATTGAGTATCGCATTATACCCCCGGCCTTCGCTCGTCTAGATGCGCTAGGGAAGCCCTTCTCGGACGGGAGCGATCTTGCATTGATTTTGATTTTCAACCGTCATCGTCAGCCAGAGAAGAAACGCGAGCACGGCTAACCTTGCTGTTATAACTTAAAATCTTTAAAACTACGCAACGGATTTTGATGCGGTTTTTAATAGATAGAGTTATTAAAGAGGAAGGTTTAAAAGCACTCCACGTGTTTTGTCCAATAATATCAATTTTTCAATTACATAATTACTACAGTTTTATTTTTTAATTCAAATTAAAAACGTATTTTAAACTACAATTTATTATATAAAACGTGATCAGCATTGCACCCGTGCGAAACCGGGGCGGGTCGTTAGTATTTTAATTAACAGATAGAACATTTTTTTGTAACACTAACTTACCTCCAGTTAGAAGTTTACAAAAAATCAATATCAGGTAAATATGTAATATCTAACAAAAAAAATATGACAAAAGGTCATTTTTTTTTTGTTCCCCTGAGGAAAATGCATTAAATTGCATACCCCGGCTGTGGTGAACCGGCGGTTATGTGGGGCTCTCCTCCCCAGAAGGGGGAGGCCTACCCACTAAAAACCTCAGGGATGGCCTTCCTCAGGCATGTAGGGAGCCCCCGGGAACATCAAGCCACTTCCGGGAACCCCCAGCCTCCGCTCCCCTGCCTAGAGGGGAGCCCTCCTCGGGGGAGGCAACTACCTCCCCCAATCTCCTCCACCGACGACGACCCCGGCCACGGAAGGGGCGTGGTCCATCTCGGGTCGCCGTAGCAGTCGCGACTTTCTCGCGCCCGCCGGCGACCCGTGGCGGCGCCGCAGCTGTGCTACCGAGCATGGCGCCGCCTTCTTCGAGCGGGATCGGCCATCTCCCGATCCCGCTCGGCAGCCTCCTTCTCGGAGGCCACAGCCCTCCAACCTCCCTCGTCCGCCAGCATTGCCGCAATCAATGCCGGCGGAGACAGATCTCGCCCGATCTCTGCGACCAAGACTCGGCGCTCGGAGGCCCACGCGGGGCACTCCGCCAGCGTGTGCTGGGCCGAGTCAAGGTCGGATGCGCAGTGGTGGCAATGTGTCGATCCCTCCCGTCCTATTCGACACAGATACTCACCGAAGCAGCCGTGCCCGGTGAGATGACAAAAGATCTACGACACAAAAAAGTTTCCGAACCTTTAATCTACGAAATAAATGAATGTTATACTTACGTGAAACAAGATAAGATATTCGATAAATCCTAATTCACGGTAACAATCTGAAGTCACGCAAACATTTCATGTTACACACAATGAGCTGTAACTGTTATCCTTAAATCCTCGACATTTAGGTTTTCCTTTTAAGGGCCATCCATTAATTATGTCACACGGTAAGGGGGAGGGAGGGGGTTGACGAAGTGTGACATTGTGTGACAAGGGTGGGAGAGGTCTTAAATTTCGTGACGTCACATTTCAAAATCTTTTATAAGCTAACTGTAAAAACACAAACTTTAAATTATTACTATTAGTATGAAAAGTGTTGTAAATTTTAATTTTTATTGTAAAGTCTATACATTTTCATAAATAAATAAATGAATACATATACTGTCTTCTACTATCTATTAATAGGGGTACCTACTCCCGAAAGGTCTATTTTTCTAATTGATTATACTAGTAGGTGATTTTGAAAAATAATATGTAAATCATGAAATGACCATATACTTATTTATAAATAAATAATAAATAAATATTTGTTACACTTACATCACAATTAGCCTAGCCCAAACTAAGCTCTATAAGGCTTGTGCTATGGGATCTAGGGTAACGGATAGACATACATATATTATACATATATAAATATTTTTTATACAAATATATATCAACAACCATGACTAAGGTACAAATGCTCACATTCATCACACAAACATCTGCCCCCACCGGATTCGAACCCGGGACCTCAGAGTTATTTAATATTAATCGTTTATTGTTTTTTTACTTGTAAATTATATTAAAATGGAAATAAAACTGATTTCGAAACCGCTTTTAACATTCAATAATTTCTAAATGTAAATTTACAAAATATGTATTTACAAAATACTAGGGGGGGGGGAGTCTCACAAATGTGACTAGCTGTGACGAGGACGGGGGACGGGCGAAAAAACACAAAATTTGTGCGACGTAATTTATGTCCCCTAAGCTTATAAAAACAAAAAAAAGTGATTTACTTTGCGCGCAAAATAATGTCTTTGTTCCAAGGGGGAGGCTTATGTCCAACAGTGGGCGTCTACTGGCTAAAATGATGTACGTTTATAGGTTAAAATATGACTTTGCATTGTATGGAGATTTCAAAAAATTTGGCTTATTGCATACTAACTTTTTTCTTATTCACCTTATTTATTTAATGACCAAGAAAGCAAACTTGAAGAAATACACACACATCTACCTACAACCCTTTGGTCGGGCAGAAGCCTGGGACCTTATCAGCTTTGAACTAAAGCTCCTACCCTCCAAAGCGGTGTTTTTTTAAGAGAGTCAAATCCTTTACTCCGTTGTGTTTCCGACCACGCGTCGGAGTGACCTCGCAATTGCAGTGAGACGATGTGAGTGAGAAAGAACAGTACTTACAAACCTACAATATCCTAACATTACAATGATAAACGACATGAAATTGCTAAGCTATATCCTACTACTATTATAAAGGCGAAAGTTTGTAAGTATGGATGTTTGTTACTCTTTCACGTAAAAACTACTGAATGGATTTGAATGAAACTTTACCACAATATAGCTTATACATCAGAATAACACATAGGCTACAATTTTTGAGGTTTCTATGAGGTCGTAAAAAAATCACATTTTTTGCGCTTACATTGCAAACGCTGACTGAATCCTACAAGATGGATCAAAACAATTTACTACAGTATTGTACAACTTAAAAAGGTCTACAAAAAAGTCCGTGATGGTATATGTTTATCTCTTAGGAATAACCCACAAAAGGAAAAAGATCGTTAAATGTAGTTTATAGGAGCATACTGTAGTAGCTACCTATAGGCCTATGATTAGGGCTCTGCAGTGCTTAGTTACCGTATTTCTTACTTATTACTAGACTAGACGGGACGAACCTGAAGTCCACGCGAACGAAGTCGCGGGCAAAAGCTAGTAATACAATAAAACTCTCAACTCGACCATCGCCCCACAAGGGACTCACACCAGCTCGCACATACTGGCTTCTGGAGTATAGACGGACTCCCCATCACCGTGATACTTGGTATCTCTCTTCTCTATGATTCACAGCCTCTCTTCTGAGGGAAAAAAAAGGATTGTCTACGGCTATGATTAAAGTAAAATCTATATACAACTTTCATTTATATTTACAATAATTTTGTAAGATTTAATTTGTTGAAATATTTAATGTTGAATTGATTCAATCACATTTCCTTGTTTAAATTGTATTGGCAGAATCACGTCCTTAATTAACAATTACAATCGATCGAATCAAACCAAATGCTACTGTTAAAGGAAAACGCAAAACCGTTGAAAACTTCTAAAATATACACACGGAACAATAAGCTCATATGACGATTATCTCGTCTGCCAAGTCAAGGTAATTGCTGGCTTTGTCTTTCTCAGCTTTCACGAATTCCTCGTCACGAGTGATGGTGATAACGGCAAGCATTGGGATCGTTTGTTCGATTTGGGCGTTGGGATCGATCGACCACCTTTACATCAGGTATATTGCAAACTTATAATTATTATTTTTCTTTTGACAACACGCAACTTTATAAGACACGGAAGTAAGGCGTGCTCGGGAATATACACCCAAAGCGTAGAGACCATTTGATGAAAATTTGATGAAAGTGTGCGTGGGGTGTACCAACTGGGTCTGATCTACATGAAACTATTATAATTACAGCTCAAGTTTGTTGATGTATTTCGATTTTTTTGGTAATGAGAACTGGGCTATGGAAGAGACTTCGGTCGCCTGCCTGCTCAAGGCCTCCTATTTGATTTAAATATGGCCGGTGGTGACTCGTCGCTCACTAAATGCCCAAAAAAGCAGAGCAATATTGGAGAGAAAGGAGCAACATTGGTGTGAACGGCTAAAGATGTAGAGAGGTGTGTCTGTGACAGCGATGGAGACGCCGTCGGCGTTATGAAATTATTATACTTCCATAATTTGAGCATGAGCACTCGCAACTCCACTCTATCCGGCCGGATAAAACAAGACAGAGGCGGATGGCATACCCCTGAAGCATATCTCGCCATAAGCTGTCCTGAGACTGACTGCACTGATGAGGCATTTATGGCAGTTAAGGGGCATTAAATGACCTACCAGCGGGCGATGGATACGTCACTTCGCCATGCACTTATTTATAATAATAAATAAGTGTCTTATGTAAGATTCAAATTATTATCACTGTATAGCTAAATGGTAATAAACAACTATAAAAATTGTAAAACGACTCACCTGGTATGAATTTAACTGTCGTAAGGTTATATAAATAAATAAACAAACAACACGATGTGTAGAAAATAAAATTGCCAGTAGTGTTATCGAGTTATTGTCAATGAAATAATCATTAGTTAAATATGCAGTGTGATTCATTGTTAATGAGCTACATTCAGCATTTGAACAGTGATGAATTGTCGCATAACTTTAGATTAGTTTTTATTGCACGTCGTTTGTCGCCTGGTTCATTAGAAACTACGTCAGTGTAATTCTGTTGACAAAATTAACAATGTGCAATTAAAAATAATGTTGAACTACTTGGCTGAATATGAGTAAGTATTTTGATTAAGATCTGAGTCTTTAAAAAAATGTGTTGGTCCAAATCTCAATATTAGAAGCATTCAAAATCAAACTCAAAATCTATACCTGAAATAAAATTTTTGCGCGTCAATAATGCTGTTAGTTCCCAAATCTACGACCCAGAGACCTTGTACTCGATAGAACCAGTAAGGATTATTTTTTTATAAATGCAGTTTTTAATATGTGTGAATATTGACAAACTAATGTAATAATAACGCTAAGACTATAAACTATGTATTTTCTTAAAATATTTAACATAACTTAAAATAATGATTGAATGTGTTACTCATTATATTCCTGTTGTGTGCCCATCAAAGGGTTCTCAATGACTGCGAGCAATAACTCTTTGTGCCAAACAAATGTAACTGTATACAATTAATGTTATCTTTCTCCCCGAAATTTTAACAGAGTCGTTATTAGAAACTGGCCTCAAATAAATAGTCCCAACTTCCTTTGTTTACACAACTTTAAACAAGTTCATATTATATTTATTTATTGTAGTCAAAACCTTTCATTGTTTTATTTATTGTAGTCAAAATATGTAGCAACGTATCTATTGAGTAATGATAACCTTTTTTCATTAGAGTATTTTTGACAATATCATTTAAATCTGTAAAAAGACAAACCGGTATCACTTTGTGGAACTATTGCAAAAGACTATTTATTTCTCGTGCTTAATTAAGAATTTGAATATTTTAATCGAAGTCCAAGATTAAATTTTCATAAATGTATTGATTTGCTAAGCAAATCAAATTTTATGCGAAAACATTACTTGCTTCTTAAAATCAAAACGAAACTCTTAAAAAGAGTTTAATTTTATACTAATAGGTATTATAAACAGGAATAATATTATTGTTTGCTTGTGTTTACTTATTATTTCCACTTAAAAAAGAAAGAACGCCAGTCTAAAATTAATAGGCTAATAAAATTAATCGTAATTCAAAATACAAATAAACACCTGTTCATCTTGAAAATTTCCATTTTTTCATATCACGAATTAATACCATTTTTGATATAGGATACATTTTTAATGGGAGAATGATATATTTTTATATATAGATCCAATATAACGAGAACGAAGCTGTGAAAATATAGAATATGTATAAAAATACATTCTTGTAAATTAACGCTTAAGTAATTCGTTATTAAATAAGTTAAACGTAGGTACATAAAGATAAATAATTAATAAATCACATTAGTCAAGGAAAGTATTGGAAGGTTTGTCGAACATTGTTAAGAGGTAAATCCCTCTCAAAATTATAATGATTCATTAAACAAAACCGTCCTATAAAGACTTACCAATAACGCACAAACATTAACTAATTTATGTTTTATTTCCGTATTATCTCAGAGGAGTAAAATCTAATTAACTTTCAAATAACCATTTTATTAAAAAAAATCCTGTTGTTTATAATTACAAGATAATTTATAAAATAATTAAACCGGTAGTATTTTTTGTTGAATTTTTTTTATGTTATTTCTAATGACTTATATTTCATAAATTGTAAGTCTTTGTTCCAATGTCTCACGGTTAAAACAGTGTGATTTGACTCTCGACACGTCATTTATTGTCATTTCGAATGTTTTTTTTTTTATTAATGTTTAACGGCCTTGGAAATGTTTTCAAACTTTATCATACAGTCAACTTTTTTATAAAAACACAATTTTGCAAAGGAATCAAAGGAAACAAAATCAAAAGCGTTTAGTAAATGAAATGACCGTGACTTCTCTTTTGTATGCCTTTTAAAAACTTTGCTGTCAATTGTATGGCAGAATTTGCAAGTCGAACCAAAATATTTTTTTGCATTCTATTGTTTATTATTGTTAACAATATCGGTTAACGCCCTTATTTGACAAGTTACTAAATACGTATTAGCCAGTAGCTTGGCCTGGAAATCAGTTCATACTTGGCCTATCAACAGGCACGTTATTATAGTGATTGTATCTCACAGAACCCGTCCGTTCTCCAATCACCCAAATTACGCAATTATAGTCACGTAGGTAAACGAGAGCACACGGAGCGCGCAATAGGCAGCGATGTAAGTAATTCTTTCTTGCATGCCCAAAGTCATAGATGCATAGCCGCTGGCTGCATCATACTCGCTACCAGATGACGCCACGAATGCGTAGCTGAAATAGGGTCAGCAGCTCTGTGTGTGTCGTTGATCCGCGGCCGAGCGGGCGGCGCCCCCCGCAGCCCCCGCCCCACCCTGTGCCCCCGGCCTCCGAGCTCGGCCCCACACCTCGGCAACACTCCGCAATCGACGCGAGGGCGAAGCGCACGCCTGACTTTAACGAACGCGACTACGCGCCGATCGGCCGCGGCACAGTGACACCGCCATGTTTGACGTCTTCGGCTCCGTTAAGGGGCTGCTTAAACTCGATTCAGTTCGCATCGACAACAATGTGTTCCGCTTGCACTACAAAGCCACCGTGATCATTCTCATTGCGTTCTCGCTGCTCGTCACCTCGAGGCAATACATCGGCGACCCTATTGACTGCATCGTGGACGAAATACCGCTCGCCGTGATGGATACTTATTGCTGGATTTATTCGACTTTCACTATCCCCAACCGACTTGCGGGAAAAGTGGGCCACGACGTGGTGCAGGCGGGCGTCGCTCCCCATGTCGAGGGCCAGGACGAAGTGAAGTATCACAAGTACTATCAGTGGGTGTGTTTCGTTCTGTTCTTCCAAGCTATTCTATTCTATGTGCCTCGATACCTCTGGAAAACTTGGGAAGGCGGGCGCATCAAGATGTTGGTGCTCGATCTCAACTGTCCGATCGTCGGCGAAACCTGCAAAGTTGACCGTAAAAAATTGCTCGTCGACTACTTCTATACGAATCTGCACACGCAAAATATTTACGCGTTCCGCTTCTTCATATGTGAAGTGTTAAATTTCATCAACGTCGTGGGCCAAATATACTTCATGGATTTCTTTTTGGACGGTGAGTTCTCCACCTACGGAGCCGACGTTATGCGCTTCACTGAAATGGAGCCTGAAGAACGCCGCGACCCTATGGCTCGTGTATTCCCTAAAGTGACAAAATGCACCTTCCACAAATACGGTCCTTCTGGTACAGTGCAGAAATTCGATGGCCTGTGCGTCCTGCCGCTGAACATTGTAAACGAGAAGATCTACGTGTTCCTGTGGTTCTGGTTCGTGATTTTGTCAATCCTGAGTGGGTTCCTGCTGTTGTACAGACTGGCAGTGGTGGCAGGGCCACGCGTGCGTCTGTACCTGCTTCGCTCCCGCAGCCACCTCGCTCCACAAGAGATGGTGGAAGCGGTAGCTCGCAAACTGCAAATCGGCGATTGGTTCGTGCTCTACCAACTCGGGAAGAACATAGATCCTCTGATTTATAAGGAGCTGATGTGCGATTTGGCCAATAAGTTTGAAGGGAAGGATACTGTGTAGTGTGTGGTGAAGATGGACACTAGATAGCGAGCCGCGAGCGCCGTGGCGAGCGGGGCGCGGGCGCAGGTAGCGCGCGCGCACAAAGCGCGCCGGGGGCTGCACGCCGACATTCCATTACCGAGTCCGTCGGGGAACGACCTCCAGCGGACCGCAGCCATTGTATTCCAGAACGCTTAACTTTTATCGCTACTGAAATAACGTAGTCTTTTTAAAACTTCCAAACGTAACTCTTCGACTGAGCCGCGCGCGGCCGCGGATGCATTTAGAATTAACCTTTTTGGGGCCTGTTTTTTTAATAGTCCTAGACGTAGATAGATCTCGTGCCTTCGTTTTGTATTTTGTATTATTATTGTGTGCGAGTGCGTAATGTTGAAGGGACGTCTCATTGTGATATGTAATTATTATTATTATTAAATCTAAATTAAGTGTATAACGTGTACAAGTTTGATCGATTGGACGGCTGATTATTTCTAAGTTAGATAGGTAGTAGACATTGTTATCGAATGTTTTATCTCGATACGATTTTTGTATAGCATTATCGACTAACGATATCGAGTGATCAATTCCGACTTTGAAACCTTTGCTGACAATACTGTAATGGTTACTGTATGCTGCGGACTTTTATGCTGACGAATTTACGTCGACTATTGTTAATATTTTCTGAATATATTTACTGCCATCTAATTTGTTATTTTATTGGGGACACCTCAATCACCTGATAACTTAAGTACCTTGGCATAGACGAGACTAGATAACAAAGCGACGGACGTACCTTGTTCCTTTGTGAAGCCCAGCGCCATCTGTGTGTCCGTGGCTCAGTTACGCTACGAAAGTCGGTCTCGGAACCAGTCGTGGGCTTTTAGGCTTGGTTGTTTACATTTTTACATTCAAAATTAAGCCGTTCTCTCCGAAAAGCTAGGCAGAGTAATAAACACACGCTTCGTCGATTAATATTTTGTCAGAGTGTAGTTAAATAAAGGACGACAAATGGGTTCCAATAAAATCCACCGGATGAAAATGGCCGATGACAAATCATAAGTTTGTCACTACATAAGTATTTATACATTCAGTAATAATGATTAAAATATATATTTACATGCATTTCGTCTAATCTAATATATTTTGTAATTCCTCGTATTTTGATTGTGTGGCACTCGAAGATATAAAAATATTGTTTTATTAGGCCCATGAGAAGTTAAAATCTCTGCTTGACAACAGTTAGAAAGGGATGGCGCGATATCAGCACCATCCCTTTCTAACTGTACTCAGAGATTTGAGTTTGAAATAAAAGGTTCTAAATACTCTATGACCATTGTATCCCGAAATCTTTTTCACCCTTATCATCACATATTGTATATATACTTAATTGCCATAATTATTTAATTACATAAAAGTTTCATAATCTAGTTCCCAAAGGTAGACTTAACTCTATTAGAGATTTCTTCCAGCCAACCTGTGTGTCTACGGAGTGCTACATATAGTAAGAAACCTCAAAGGGCATTACACGCCTTATAAATGACCGTCTTATTTTTTTATATATTTACACGTGATATTAAGTTACATAGTAATGATACAAAAATAATAATATTGAAAACATTACAGAAACCTATGTAACTATACAAAAAATATATAATAAGCTATTAATATAATATCAAATTAACAAAAATGAGTAATTAAAGATAGAGTTTTCGTCCTTTCCAATATGGCTGCGCCTGACTGCTGGGTCCATAGAGATCCTTATTTACGTATTTATTATATTCATATGGAATGTAGTAAAATATTGAGTAAATAATTTAAAAAAAAATAACTGTTTAAGTAGGAAAATTTTCATGAACTTGTTAATTTCTCTATTTCGATACGTACTTATCAATAGTGTATAAAATCTACTTTGGCTTAGCAAAATAATAAGTATTATTTGATATAGTATTCGGTCCCCAAATTTATCATGGCGTCTCTTGGTGTTGACGCGGGTTCGAAAATGCAATACATACATACATATTTCTTACACTTACACCATTTAGACTAGTCCAAAGTAGGCTTTATAAGGCTTGTGCTATGGGAGCTAGGGTAACGAATAGACATACATATATTATACATATATAAATAAATTTGGTAGAAATATATAACAACCATGGCTAAGGTACAATCGCATTCATAACGCAAACATCTGCCCCCACCGGGTTTTGAACCTGGGACTCCTTGAAACCGGTATACCAACCACTCGACTGCGGAGGTCTACTATATGGTTTACATTTTTTTATATTCATACATTTTACATTTTCAAATAAAATAATACTTTAGTTTCACCTTTTTCTGTAAATGTCACTAAATTTAATATTCACAACAAAACATTAACTAATAATTTTTACTTGCCCCCTGATTTTTAATTGCCCCCAAGGCCTCCTCCAAGGATCTTCACATTAGTCGTTCCTCCAGTGCTCACATTCAGCGCCATCCTGCGATCTTGACTAAGTCATCTGCCCATCTAGTGGGTGGCCTGTGCGAGCAATGTGCGAGCCGGCGGTTATGTGGGGCTCTCCTCCCCAGAAGGGGGAGGCCTACCCACTAAAAACCTCAGGGATCGCCTTCCTCAGGCATGTAGCCCCGAGAACGCCAAACGACATCCAGGAACCCCCAGCCTCCGCTCCCCTGCTGATACAGGGGAGCCCTCCTCGGGTAAGGCTACAATACCTCCCCCGATCACCTCCACCGACGTCGCCCCCGACCACGGGAGGGGCGTGGTCCCTCCCGGGTCTCCGTATCCGCGGGTGCGACTTATACTATATGTTGTAGGGATATGTACTCAAATTTACTACATAGTGTATCATAAAATGACTACAGATGCCCTCAATTTAATTAATAGCAGAATTGTACGAATTTTAATATATTATTATTTATCGCATAACCTTAGTTTCATAGGTTACTGTATACGAGTATTTTTTATACAAGAGCAAACTTATATCTAAATGCAATCTTTTCAGCCAAACAAATTGGCAATGGAAGAGATTAAAATTGCAGGCAATGTGCCCTGTCCACTGCTACTTAAGATTCGCAATTCTTCTGGCTATATCAGTAACACTGGTTCCATAATTCATCATTTCTGATACGATCACGCAGAGACCTCTCATTTGGCCTTTGGGTGACTGAGCTTTGCGCCTCCTTATTATAAAGCCCATTGTGTTTCCTTAAGTGACGGTTCCTTTTTTCCTCAGGAGAGGAGGCTGAAAATCCGTCATGGACACCAACGCAACAGGCAAGCAGGGATGCGGTGATTATGTCGGACTCCTGGTGAATCGAGGCGGCTCGACCCACCAGACCTACCGACTAAACTCAGCCTAAGCCTTTGGTCCTAATGACCCTACTGGCTTGAAGTGATAAGTGTGACGGTTCCTCTGTTATATTACTTTAATCAAGTTACATCGCTACTCTATTAAGAGATTCAATCTGACTTTTTTTCTCCCACGGAGGATGGTAGTAAATCCTCATAAGGGGTGCGCTACTCTACCCTCCAGAGCGGAGGGCGGTACAATCTGACTATAATCTTAATAACGCAGCAATGTATTCTATTATATTATGTATATTATCTATCAGTTTCAACAAAATTTTTATAGCAACAGTTACATAATTATGCGACGGAAACAAAGTAAATTTATCTAACTAACAATTTATTTTAGTATGTTTGCCCCTTAATTGTGCCTAGAGACCAACCCAATTTTAATGATTCATACGTCAGTTTATTGCCATCTCTTTTGAATTAACCAGAATTTCAATGATTCATCGATAACATGACAGAAATGAAAATTCAATATGGCGGCAACTACACGCCATGCTTTGTGGAAAAAAATCAACTTACTATGTTATTTTTAATTGATTAATTTCAAAATCGAATTATGTTGCGTTATTATTTTTCAATTCAAAGTCAACTTTTATCAATTCAATGTCGGTTATCAGCAACGTTCAATTTTATCACAAAGATGTGATAAAGCGGTTGAAAAGTTTCTTTATAAGAATTATTAAATGAGTTTATAAAAATACATACACTAATTAGCCTCATTCGCGTGAAGTTAGGCAGAGATCACAATTTTACAATCTGAACAAAAACCTGCTGTGCTATTGACCAGACTCTTGTCTTCAAGATATCTCCTATTCGGTCCGAAGTTCGTCTAGATCACCCCTTACCAACTTAACTAACCCATTCCCATTTGATTTATATATTTCCTTCGTCAGTTTTTGTGTATCTATTTTACATATTTTCCTTTCTCTAATTCGCAATTGCTCCTTCCATCTACTAGGCCGAGATAAGTGAGAACACACCTCAAAAATCTCTAAATATTATCTTAATGGAAAAGTCACAGTTGTAAATCCTTTCCATTATCGCAACGATACTTTTTACGATTATAGGTTGTCATAGATCTTACTTGAATTAATACTTTTTCACGTGATTAAATTGAAGTCGGTGTGGCAACATGTGACATGTGCACACCAGCCTTGTACTACATTATCTTGTTTTCTACTATTGGCAATAAAACAAGATATGATAAAGCATTTATCGTGCGACTTCGCCGCCATCTTGAAATTTATCCTTTGTAATTTGACAATTCAAAGTAATAAATCGCTCTACCATAGGATTGCTATACATAGCTGTTGCTTTTATACGTTTCATTTCGAGCATGATTCAACTTGTCTATGTGCGAACATGTCGAAACATGTTATTTTGTATGAACATCGCGCGTTCGCTTATCAACGTGCGAGGACAAGTCATATACTTCTATTCTGAACTAAAAGAAATTATTATAATTATTAGTATTATTATTAATGCTAATATAATTCTGTTTATTAACCCTTATTTTAATAAGGGTTAATAAGCAGATTTATATCATTTTTATTTCACCATTCTTCTTTCTTGACTGCTTATATTTGCTTCTGAATCCACTACCGCCCCCCAAAAAGTCCGCAGCGCCCACTGAGGGGCACTCGCCCCCGTTGGGAACCACTGGTCTAAACCGACCGATAACCGAATTCCACGCGGGCGAAGCCGCGGGCGGAAAGCTAGTATGTTATAAACGCGAATGTTTGTAAGTATGCATAGATGTCTGTTATTCTTTCACGTTAAAACTATTAAATGGATTTTAATGAAACCTTACTCGAAATGCTAATCCTGCACAGACAAAGTCACAGGCACGTACATATATCATTGAATTGGAATATTATGAAATAATTAATTGCATATGATATTCTGACATTGTTAAACCAGACATTGCTTTTAATAAATCTGGGAGTAATGTAAATTAAATTGATTGTTATATAACTTGAATGAATGAATTTATTTGAACGTATTTCAATAATTTTCTTTATCTATAATTTATATATAATTTTAGTAATGAAAATAATACACCGCCAAAATACCAGCGCTACTGTGTAACCTGACGATAGCTGAGTTGGTGTTCGGTTCGGTTCACAAACTGACCTTTTGTTATTATCTTTATATATTACCGTTTTATTATGTATATTTTTGCTATTTGTTTTGCATTTGTAGTAACTTTTTTTGTGTGTGGTAAATAGACATGTTTTCTTCCTTCTTTCTTTCTTTCTTTTGTCCGAAGTTGAGCTGAATAGAGTATAAATAAAAATCTCTATCCGGTCAGGGGTGTTCTGACAGCCAATTAAATAATGGAATACAAATGGCGCTATTGTCCTAACATTAGTCAAAAATATGTTGATTTGACACTAAGTAATCTTTTCATGTTCCTATATAATATTGTAAAATAATGTCTTTGTAAATAGAAATTTCGAACCCTTTAATGAGGGATTTATCGACAGCCAATAAAAAATAATACCCGGCACAATGGAATACAAATGGCGCTATTGTCCTAAAATTAGTCAAAAGTGTGTTGATTTGACAATAAGTAACCTTGCCATGTTCCTATTTAATATTACAAACCCTTCAAATGAGGGATCTTATGAGAGCCAATTCAACATAATTCCTGGCATTATTATTTTGACATTAGTCAAAAGTATGTTGATTTGACTATAAGTAGAATGGTATTTAATATTTGAATGCATACATTTTATTAAAACAAGCTATCTTTTTATAACTCTTAACGTATTTAATCTACGAAATTTTAATTGAATTTGAGTAAGAGTATTAATGAGGTAAATTTAAATGAGTTATTTTTGATAGCCACTTAAAATAAACCCAGGCATAATGGCATACTAGCAATAGTAATTGCGTATTTAATCTACAAAATATCAATTTAATTTAATTACAAACGTAACGCCATCTATAAATAGACTTTCACCTTAGACCACATCTGCGCATTCCATTAAACGAGATTGAAATAACCCAAAAAATAAGAAAGATAATATAGAAAAAAACATTTCTTATTTGATTAAGAAGAAACAATAGCGATTGTGAATAAAGATAGATAGATAAAATCTTTAATTACAAAACATCTTCATCACACACAAATAAAGGAACACAAAGAAACTAAAATAACATTTTCTTAAAACAAAAAACCCAGTACAAACCAAGTAGGTAGGCAACCAAGCAGATAGGACGAATCGGTGCAGGTCGACCTAGGCGGACATATCTCGATCAAATCGAAGATGTCCTAAAGAAATGCCGGGTCAAGCATGCATGCACGCATGAAGACGTTCATGAAAGTGAAGGAAGCAAGAGAAGTGTACCAGGATCGCAGCAAGTGGAGAGAGGTGGTCTCTGCCTACCCCATTGGGAGCAAGGCGTGACATATATGTATGTATGTATGTACAAACCAAGTGCTGTGTGTGCTGTAGAAGTGTAAAAGGGTCGTAGCTCAGTGATTGGAATTGCTCACAAAAGAATGTGAGCAAAGCACTGGTATTCTGCTACAACCCGAAGGTTTTATGTTTAGCAATAATTTGCGAAGATTTTACATACAATAAAACACAGTTCATCTTTATAAATATATATATTTTTTTTATATGCTAGGCGCGGCAGATGACCTCCTCCCGCCTGATGTTAAGCGGTGAAAGAGGCCCAAATGAGAAGACAGATAGGATAGTGACTTTACTCCACTCTCCTACCTGCCTTATCCCTGCCGGCCCAAAAGATGCCTTTTCACGCCTCTTTTGAAGGAACCCATGTTGTAGGATGTAGGAAACACATACGCAGGCAGAGAATTCCAAGTGCGGGAAGTACAGCAGAAGAAGGAATCTTGGAATTTCTTAGTGCGGTGTGGAATGAGGGACGTAGTGTACGGATGGCTCCGAAGACCCTTACGTGTGTTTCTATAAAGGAAAGGAGAGGGAGGGATAAGGCTAAAGAGTTCTTCAGAGCATTCCCCATGAAACATCCGATAGAAGGCGCTAAGAGAGGCGATATCACGACGAAGTTGTAGAGGCTCGAGGGTGTTGGTTGCCATCTGTCCAGAGCTTCGAGAAGGTATGAGAAATATGTATGTAGTATATATAAAAATATATATATAGATTAAAACACAAGTCGATAAATAAAATACAAATTGAAATCATATATAACTATTGAATCCCTCTAGTAAGTATGTGTTGAAATCTCTTCGTCGCAGTCGGGGGCGAAGTAACGCGCCGGTTACATCCACCGGTAGACAAGGACGGGAGATGTTTGCCGAGCCCTCACACCTGCGCTCAGGTAAAACTAACACCCCATTGTCTGCGACATTCCTCATTCACTGACGAACGAGGCCTTTGTTTATTTATTATATTACTTCCTTAGCTATAAAAACGACTTTTTCTTTGGAAGTGTTTGGTGAAGTTGCTTTTTAACTATACTATATTCTCGAGAACAGACTCACCGCCAACACCTAACTTGTATCGGAGGTTGGGTTCAGACTGTGTATCTGAAGCCGGCTTCCAACTGACGACTCTGTAATGATACAGGGAGAAAAAAAAATTGCCCTTGCTGGTTTTCTTGCTGGTTCTTTCCAGTACAAGGTCTCCCGCCGTAGACTTGTGAACCAATGGCGTAGCATCTTTGACATTCAAAAGTGATTGTAATATCCTATTTGAAGAATAAATTTTTGATTTGATTTGATTTGACCTTCTGGTCGGTCATTCCCATGAAATGGGTAGGTTTAATAGTACACTTGCGCAACAAATATCTAAAGAAGCACGAGATACGCTTTTTACCGTGTTAGAGCCATGCTTCGGCACGAATTTGGCCGGCTCGACCGGAGTGATACCACGGCCTCACAGAAAACCGGCGTGAAATAGCGCTTGCGCTGTGTTTCGCCGAGTGAGTGAGGGTACCGGAGGCCCAACCCCCTTATTCCCCTCTATTCCCCTTATTCCCCCTATTCCCTTTTAAAAGGCCGGCAACGCATCTGTGACTCCTCTGGTGTTGCGGGTGTCCATGGGCAACGGTTATCACTTACCATCAGGTGATCCGTTTGCTCGTTTGCTGCCCTATGCTATAAAAAAAAAAAAAAAATACCTACAAATTAATGAAACATACCCTTAAGTTAAGATTGTAATCTTTGTTTTTTTCCTATAGGGATGAAATATTCAAACTGATTAAACCCTCTTTAATAAATTTTTAAAAAAACTATATTATATTGACATCTTTGTTTAAACATCTCAACATAATTGTTTAAGACAGAAAATATATTAAGTTACAATGACAACCAATAAGCTAGAAAATACTAGGTTATGTTTTTTATCTTAATTTATTTAAACAAAACCTTTTGGAGCTGTTGTAATGAAAACATAAGCCATGCTGTCAAAATATTTTGCAACAGAAAAAATATACGAAAGATACATGTTGAATTAAATAATTATAAATATAACTACCAAAGAAATAAACAACTATTTCATGCCTTATTTTTACTTAGTTTTCTATTGTTTGAAGTGATCTATATATACCTACTAATATTTTAAACGCGTAAGTTTAAGTATGGATGTGTTGCATCGCGAAGGGGGGGATTGTCCGAGAACACTAGGACAATCCCCCAGGTAGAGAGGCACTTTAACGGCGTGCGCGGTAGCCAGCCGCGGACGCTGCCTTCACGGCAGAGTCATTAGACGAGCGCTTGCTCGCCTTCCCCTGCCAATCCTCAAACCCCCTGGAATACACACAAAAAATTTCATCAAAATCGGTCCAGCCGTTTAGGAGGAGTTCAATGACTAACACACGTACAGAAGATTTATATATATAAAGATAAATCAGAATAACACATAAGTAGAGATCAGATAATCGGATGCATATTTACCTAAAGTTAATTTTTGGCTCACAAATTATGGAAGCGGCTTTTTAAAATACATTTTGTTAAATAAAAATCCCGGGAAAATACGGGACTGCAAATTTAACGTAGTGATATTGTTTGAAAATTACTAAATTAGCACGTGGTATTTATTTTCAAAAGACCGAGACTCCGGGTTCATTTATACAACTATGCATACGTAGGTATTTACATGAAGTTTAGTACCGGAATTCCGGGATTTTCATTTATGGAAATAAAATAAAAAGACAGTTCCATACTTTGTCAAAAACTAAATTAGGTAAATAAATAAACACCCGGCTATCCAATTCCGCAATCCCGGGATTTTTATTTAACAAAACAATAAAAAGCCGTTTCCATACTTTGTCTTAAACTAACTTTAGGTAAATATGCATCCGATTATCCGATCTCTACACATAAGCTACAATTTATAAAAAATATTATGTAAATTGTCAAAAATATGACAATAATTGTCTTGCGCAGACGAAGTCGAACTCTATATTTAGCAGCTTAAGCTATTGCAAGATTTACGACTTAATGCCGAAGGCATAGAGGTCGAAATGCAACTGAAAAATTACACTTTGTGGCTTAAAATTAGCTTAGTGTGCATTCCTTTTTTCCCATCTGGAGAGGAGAAGCTGAGAATCCTCATAGATACCACCGCGACCATGGTGATTATGACAGACTCCTAATTGATCGAGGCGGCTCAACCGCAATGACCTACCGACTAAAGTCAGCATGTGCCTTGGTTATAAGGAACTATGGATGGAAGGGAGTGTGTTTTCCTCTGAACCTAAGATGCTGGCACCGTTTCCAGCTGGATCTGGGCGGGAGCACATGGCGGTAAAATCGCGAAAGCGCACCTCGCTATGTGCCCCGCATGTGCCCAAGAACACGGGGGGTTTTAGTGTGTAGGTCGGTCCTCTCAGACCGGAGAGCCCCACACACGGCCGCGCCTTGTCAGCGCGGTGTCATGGTGCTTAAGGAACATTTCCCCCCTTAAAAAAAAAGGCGTCCCTGCAAGAAAAAGGCAAATGGTTTTGGCGATATCCAGACAGATATTCAAAATTCTTGGTTTGATAAGAGTCATTTACAATCTAGAGAATTTTACACAACAATATGCAGACTTAGAATGGGTCATTGTTCATTCAAGCAACATCTTTTAGACTTCAGATGGTTAATTCTGCATTATGTGATTTTTCTCGCTCTGCTAACCAAACCCTTGACCACTTATTTTACGAATGCATTACATTTGAACAGCAACGAAACTTATTTTTGAAAAACTTAAAACGCATATATAAGAAGGATATTTTTGATTCCGCGCGACCTAAGAACTCTCCTGAGGAATACAAACACGTATTTGGAAGTGTATAAATTTATTAAAGCTACAATAATAAAAATATAAAGAAAATGAAAATCTAGAAAAGAAACTTCAAATCATCAAGGCTGTATGGCCTTAGATCCCTTTGCCTTCCCTATGTCAGGGAGAATTAAAAAAAAAAGGCTGGATCTGGACTAGCGTGTCGGTGTGTCCGCGACGTAGCGAGCAGTACCGCATGTCCGGCTTTTAACAGCCTATTCAGTTACAATCTGAAATCTTATAACAATATGTAGAGCAGTAATTTGCAAAGGGGTCTTTATCGACCCCTGGGGGCCTATGACGCCTGCAAACGAATCTCAACATACACTAATAGTATCTATTTACCTATATTATACTATCTTCTAATATAGTCGCGGCGTGTCGGCCGGGGGGGCGATGGGGGGAGCGCCCTGGAACCCGCGCGCGAAGTGCCTAAGCGGGAGTGGCACCGACGGATTGTGGCGGCCTGGCGTGCGCAGCTCGAATTACGGATCTGCGCGCGCCAGCGGGCCGTCGGTGCCGTACTCCCGCACCTCGAAGCTTGGCTCCACGGGAAGGAGGAGCTCACCTACCGATTGACTCAGATACTCACCAGGCACGGCTGCTTCGGTGAGTATCTGTGTCGAATAGGACGGCGTAGTAAGAAGGCGGCGCCGGGCTCGGTAGCACAGCCGCGGCGCCGCTGCGGGTCGCCGCGGGCGCGAGGAAGTCGCGACTGCTACGGCGACCCGGGATGGACCACGCCCCTTCCGTGGCCGGGGGGCGTCGTCGGTGGAGGAGACCGGGGGAGGTAGTAGCTTCCCCCGAGGAGGGCTCCCCTCTAGGCAGGGGAGCGGAGGCTGGGGGTTCCCGGGGGCTCCCTACATGCCTGAGGCAGGCCATCCCTGAGGTTTTTAGTGGGTAGGCCTCCCCCTTCTGGGGAGGAGAGCCCCACATAACCCCGGCTCGCCACAGCCGGGGTATGCAATTTAATGCATTTTCCTCAGGGGAACAAAAAAAAATATCTTCTAATATAAATACATATCGCCGATGCGTTGACTCCCTTTAAATTCCCCGACCCTAACGACCCTGGAACGACGTCGGGGCCGCTAACAGGCAGGACGCAGAACCTTCATTTCGCGCACCTTCCACAAATACACTCACGGGAAAGCTTGGTATCTTGAGCATCTGAGCCAGTGGACGCGTGCTCAATTTGCATTGACTCCCTTTTAATCCGACCCTAACGACGCCGGAACGGTGCTGGGGCCGCTAGCAGGTAAGACGCAGAACCTTCAGTTCATGCACCTTCCACAAACTTACATTCACGGTAAAGCTGAATATAGCCATCTACGGCTTCAGTATGGGTCCCTCCAAAAGAAAAAAATACGTCCCCACCGAGGGGCACGTGTCTTCTTAACTATATTAACTATAGTATTGAGAGGGAATGAACCCAGAAATCCGGTCCATGACAGTGTTCCTCATGCAGTTGTCGCAATATCTAGACATACTGAGTCCTTGACGTACTTTTATAGGGAGCAAAGGAGGACGACGCCATTAGACATTTTATCGCCCTCAGTGATATGGCAACAGATAAAGACCTCGCTGACTATAACACGCAGATGATGTTCAAAGACCAAAACAACGCGGCAGCGGTCTAGATGCTGCTTAAATTCTATGTGTGTGCGAGTGCTATGATATCTGAGTGCTTGTATGTGTGTAATGTGTGTATTATAAAAGTGTTTGTACGTGTGTGTGTGTGTATGTGTATGTATGTATATCTAACTTACTAAACTATATTATATAAATTCATAAATAATTGTATACATAATTAGGTTAGGAGCTGCGCCACTCTATATGAGTACCTATAAGTTATTTTAAGACAATTGTTGTATTGTAAAGATCACTAAGTAATTAATCATTAAGTAAGTAAAAAGAGCATGGACCAAGAGTCCGTGGAGTTAACAATTAATAATAAAAAAAAAAACTATATTACGGAGATTAGGCCTCAGTCAACCACCCTGACTCAGTGTGGATTGGTTGACAAGTTACATCTTTGAATTTCTGCCCAGGTCTATCAGTTACCTCACTATGATACCCTTCATCTTTTTCCTTCAGAAAAACGTACATATGAAACTTGAATAACTAAAAACACATTGATACATGACAGAATCGACCCAGGGCGCTCAAATGATTTGATTCTTCGACCAATACCGCTACCGATGCAGACACATTTTAAATACTTCTGTACTGGGTTGCCAGAAAAGATTAAGGGCATGGCACAAATGGGTTGAATATATCCGTAATACATATTGACGCGTTCAATCAAACAAGAACAGTTGGTTGATTCCATCAAACTCTAAACCTAAACTGCTCACACTTTGTCCGAGTAAATGACAAAAGGCAAACGGCAAAGAAACGTCGACTGACAACTAGATCTCTGATTGGTTAAAAGCAATACATTCGTAGAATCCTAAAATGTTTGTATTCCCGTGTTAGTTCGGAGCAAACAGAGCTGTTCCCGGAAACTCCTACCTGACCACTTGGCTTGTTGTAATGAATGGACGACTGTGTCCGTTCCCACCAAAACGCCAGGAACGCTGCATCGAGATTGTTTATTGTTAAATTTACATTATTACTTTTTATTTATGTACCCCTATTAATATTATAAAAGGGTAGACGACTACAACTGATTATGGCTATTTTTATACTATAATTATCTGATTTGAGCAATTTATATCTTACGAAAGTATGCCAATATAAAAATTTCAGTTAATTTATTAATTTATATTATTTTTAGATTTCTAAAAAATGAGCAATTATTATTTACGTAATTCTAATGAAACGAACACATTTCTAGCATTCTCACATTAAATGTAACATTTTTTACATAGAAAGTATACCTATAAACGTACAAATAACAAAGTTACTTTAAAATTATTTATACGCTCATACAAATTAGGCGAGTTTACTGAATTATGACGTCACAGCTGCAGTGTTTTTAGTATGGAGCGTTTTTGAGCGACCCGCGACAGCGCCGCAAACATGGCGATGTATCTTCAAAAGTAATAGGTGCAGGTGTACTGTTTGTTCTGCAATATTTCTCACTTAAAAGAGTACTCTTATTATATACTGAATTTAAAAAATTGTCGTCTACCCAAATGTGAAAGTTAAAGGTATTATTTCCGCCATTGTATACTTTAATTTATCAGTTTACTTTCTTATATATATTTTTTGTAACCAATACAGTTGTGCATATCTCAGGAAACTCCCAAGAAACAAAAGGTTCTATATATAAAACCCCTGAAACAAAGAAAAGAAATGGTTCTATAACCAAGGCGTCTTATCGCCAAACAGCGATATAGTAGAACTGTAATGGTAACCATTGTGACTGCATGTACTAATAATGTGTATAACAAAACGTTTTAGTTCTTTTATTATCTCGGTTATAAACAATTTAAGTTCTATAATTTAGCCCCTGAAACGCTTATAACATCATACAATAGATTCTAAATCAAATCAAAATCAAAATAATATTTATTCAACATAGACCTTTACAGGCACTTATTGACGTCAACAAACAAAACAAAAAAAAAAAGCTTAAATAAAAAAAAAAACAAAAACCTTGTCCGTACGTACGAATAAGGAAAAAAAAAAGAAAAAAATATATTGACTCGACACCTGTTCGGAAATTGGGAGAGCCTTCTCGAGAAGAACAGGCAAGAAACTCTGAAGGTCTATTTTTTATCTCCTCTTTTCAATGTTAACAATCACAATAATACAATACAAAAATACAATATAGTACAAGATACAATCACACCTAACACGATTACAGTCATATGTATGTTTACATACACATATAAAATAATACAATATTATAAATAATGTTGTTACCAAACATGGCTCTATGAATAGTGTCCCTATTCCCAAACAGTGTGATCATTAAGATAGTCACTTACTTTATAATAACCTTTACTCATGAGTGTCTTTTTGATATGGTTTTTAAATTTATATAAAGGCAAATCAATGACACCTTGCGGAAGTTTGTTAAACATAGATATACATTTCCCCAAGAACGAACAGCTAGTTTTATGGAGTCTGAACATTGGAACGGCTTATTTTTGTTTCTAGTATTCACATTATGTTATTCTTTAACGTTCTGCACTATTATAGATATGAACATAGCGATTGTGGTACTATTCAGTACTATAAGTTATCTTACTGATACTTTTATGTATCTATTTTGCACTAATAATGCCTCAAAATATCATTAACAAAACTAGTGTGATAGGAATAATCGATAACACTATTCGAGGATCAATCTGCACTGTAAAAGTTGCACGTACAACCACTTCTTAACCTTTAAGCTAATTAAATGCTCTGTCAACATTAACTTACAGCTAGTTCTCTAAAAGATAGGAAAATTCTACTAGAGTATTAAATAGCACCATAGCGACTCCTGGTGCATTTGCCAAATAACGTAAATTCTAAATAGCTCTACAATTGAAATTATGTTTCTGCCACAAGAATAAATCGTGACATACGTGCACTAAAATCAACAATAAATAGCCCAATTTCATCTATAATAGATTTATAGTGTCTCTAGTATTTTATAAATGGTGTATGTGTCGCAGCCAACTGATTAAAATAACCGTTTAATCAAACAGCTAGCCTTTTGACTGGACAACATAATTACGTCAACGTCGACACAATTAGCTGCGACAATGTATCGAGTATTCAACTTAGATGAAGACTCAAAAATGGATTTCAGGTCTTTACGCCGGTATAAACTCAGTGGTAGCTATAAAAATAAGGTTAAGAAGCGATATACATCTTTAATAAAACAGCCTCAACGCCAAATTGCTAATACTGGGCATAGTGGTCCAGAAAATATATCTTGTGGTTCCGCACAAAATATTTGTTTCTTGCCACATGAGGGGTGTAGCGAATATATACCTTTTATGGAAAAGAAGGATCTAAAATATGAAAAGGAGAACTCAACACCTGAAAGTTCTTCAACATTAGACTGTTCAAATGATGAGAACAATAAATTTGAACAATTAGGCAGTGACATACAAAGATGGTGCACCGCTTTTAATATACCGCATGCAGTTGAAAGTTTGATAAAAGTAACAACAAGCATATATAATAATAATATAAGCATATATATAATGTGTTTCATGCCAGGACTATTCAATTATGTAAAAGAATGTGTTTTACGCTTCATTTTTGGATTGCGTAAGTATGATCATGTCTCTAAATTTCGTTCCCAACTAAAATGGCTTCCTATCAGACTCCGCAGAAACTCGCGCATCCTCTTTCTCCTTTTTAACATTCTTTATAACCCAGTTTATCCTACCTACCTTCGCTCTCGTTTTGAGTTTGCTCATTCTCCTGATGTTGTTTGCAGATCTCATCTTCGTACTCTTCTTAAACTTCCCTCTGATGTTTTCCGCACTAATTTCTTCCTTAACTCTTTTCTGTTCATGCAGTTAATTATGGAATGCACTTCCGCTTCAGTGCGAGACATTCGTTCTTTCTTGCTTTTCAAGAAGAAAGTAAAAGAGCACTATCTTTCCTTAACGTAATTAACTATCCTCTCAGTAATTTTGCTGTATTATATTAACCTAATCTAAGTTTGTATATATCCATGTATATATGTTTATATATGTATGTATTTATTAGTGTATATATGTATAAGTATGTATGTAAGTATTAAGTATGTGTACTTTTTGTTATACAACTATTATATATATTTGTACACGCGACATCCACGTTTCTCAGTATTTTTTTTCCTATCACAGGTGGGTTGGAAGAAATTTCATTAGAAATAAGCCACACCTATTGTACTGTCTATAATTTTGTATTTTCCTGTTCTTTTCTTTTGTGTACAATAAATCGTTAAATAAATAAATAAATAAGAATACAATCATATCTACTAAGAAAACAATCAACGTCCATTATATTTGCCATGACTAATGTTCTAAACTTTAGTACGTTACGATCCAACTCAGGTACTGAAACATTTGAAAGTTAAATATTTAACTTAATAAGTATTTACTATAATTACTCGTATAAATTTTAGTTATGGAGTTGCATTAAAAAACACACATGAAAATTGTTTTACATTGAAACAATTGTATATGTTTGAGCTATATGTTCATGCTAATGGAAATGAAACACGGATTATAATTTTAATTTTTCAACATGTTTGGTAAAGCGAAGCCAATGATAAAAGTAATTTTTATTTTGATATGGAGCCCTAATTCGTTTTCGGTGAAAAAATATGATTACTACTTTACTGCTATGACAGCATATACGCAGCACGGCTGGAGCCAATCAGTACTATAGCAGCCAAAGTAGATTTTCGAATTCTAATTTTACAAATAATATTAAATATATTTTTTATTAAAACTATAAAATTATAGGGCGCATTATTAAATTACAGATCAGCATTATAATTGTATCGATACAATTATTTTTGCAAGTGAAAGTTAGAGCGGAATGACGGGCAATGAAAGTTTTGTAGTATGCTTTTTAGTTACAGTCCTATAAGCAACCATGTCGATTTATTTACAGTCCTATAAGCAACCATGTCGATTTATTTACAGTCCTATAAGCAACCATGTCGATTTATTTACAGTAATAAAAGCAACCATGTCGATTTATTTACAGTCCTATAAGCAACCATGTCGATTTATTTACAGTCCTATAAGCAACCATGTCGATTTATTTACAGTCCTATAAGCAACCATGTTGATTTATTTACAGTCCTATAAACAACCATGTCGATTTATTTACAGTCCTATAAGCAACCATGTCGATTTATTTACAGTCCTATAAGCAACCATGTCGATTTATTTACAGTCCTATAAGCAACCATGTCGATTTATTTACAGTCATATAAGCAATCATGTCGATTTATTTACAGTCCTATAAGCAACCATGTCGATTTACTTACAGTCCTATAAGCAACCATGTCGATTTATTTACAGTCCTATAAGCAACCATGTCGATTTATTTACAGTCCTATAAGCAACCATGTCGATTTATTTACAGTCCTATAAGCAACCATGTTGATTTACTTACAGTCCTATAAGCAACCATGTCGATTTATTTACAGTCCTATAAGCAACCATGTCGATTTATTTACAGTCATATAAGCAACCATGTCGATTTATTTACAGTCCTATAAGCAACCATGTCGATTTATTTACAGTCCTATAAGCAACCATGTCGATTTATTTACAGTCCTATAAGCAACCATGTTGACTTATTTACAGTTATATAAGCAACCATGTCGATTTACTTACAGTCCTATAAGCAACCATGTCGATTTATTTACAGTCCTATAAGCAACCATGTCGATTTATTTACAGTCCTATAAGCAACCATGTCGATTTATTTACAGTCCTATAAGCAACCATGTCGATTTACTTACAGTCCTATAAGCAACCATGTCGATTTATTTACAGTCCTATAAGCAACCATGTCGATTTATTTACAGTCCTATAAGCAACCATGTCGATTTATTTACAGTCCTATAAGCAACCATGTCGATTTATTTACAGTCCTATAAGCAATCATGTCGATTTATTTACAGTCCTATAAGCAACCATGTCGATTTATTTACAGTCCTATAAGCAACCATGTCGATTTATTTACAGTAATATAAGCAACCATGTCGATTTATTTACAGTCCTATAAGCAACCATATCGATTTATTTACAGTCCTATAAGCAACCATGTCGATTTATTTACAGTCCTATAAGCAACCATGTCGATTTATTTACAGTCCTATAAGCAACTTTGTCGATTTATTACAATAAACGTAACCCATCAATACATCCATGTTTACTTGGAACCACAATTACATTAAACAACTGGCGATAAGTGTGATAAAAAATATCACCGGAATCGTTTACTGTACAAAATAGCACTGTAGTAATGTTTTAGTTACTTTTATAGTACCATTTAATACTATACACGCTGCAGACAGCTATATTTCGGTATCAAAAAGAGTTTCTTGACGCTTATACATTTCAACTAAAGAGTTGATACATCACAGTAAAAGCCTTTTGTGTGATGTTGATAGAATAAATCAGCGATAAAACTAGGGCCTATTTCTCACAGTCAATCCGCGTTATACAGAACATCGTCGACCTAGACACGTCCTTTCTGACCCACCCGACTCATCAACGCTGGCTCTTCAAGCCTTGACAGGTGGCATCTGCGCCGCCATCCCTTAGTTAGTCCATACTTCGCAGCTTGCTGCGCATGTACGAGTAGGCCCCATCATTTCAAGGCCGGACCCACTTTGGCGTACCGAGTCTTACTTCGCGCATATGTCCTCTTCGGAGGGCAGCGCTGACGTGCCCTCTCCTGAGGGTGCGCCAACCTCTCCATTCAAGCCGTAGGGCCCTTATGGCCAAGGCTAGGCTGAGTTTAGTCAGTAGGTCTGTTGGATCGAGCCGCCTCGATTCACCAGGAGTCCGACATAATCACCACATCCCTGCTTGCCTGTTGCGGTATCCATGAGGATTCTCAGCCTCCTCTCCTGAGGAAAAAAAAGGGCCTATTTGGGGTTCGATAAATGTTAACAACATCATTATAGTACTTGTCACGAACACTAATTAGCACGTTCTAAAATGTTTTTAAGATTTTTATAGTACCAAATTTTGCTACTTCCTTTCGATCGAAACTAACGGACCGAAACCGGGCCGGGTCCGTTAACATGCAGGCACCTTCAGTTCTCGTGCCTTCCTCAAACAAAGTCAATGTAAAGCCATCTACAACTTCAGCACAGGTCATTACAAAAAAAAAATTCAGCGCTTGTACCCTTAGATTTGCAAATGAGTGTGCAATATATAAATGCCAGGTCATCAAACTTTAGTACATAACAAAATTGATTACTTAGTATGACAGTACACTTTTTAGTAATTGGTAGGCAACTGAAATTCTGAATTATAAGCCACAGGGCTTACAAAATAAATAAATATACCTTACACTTACATAAATAGCCCAAAGTAGGCTCTGTAAGGCTTGTGTTATGGAATCTAGGGTAACGGATAGACATACATATATTATATGTACATATATAAATAACTAATGTAACTAAATACTCGCTTTCATCATGTAAACATCTACCCCCACCGGGACTCGAACCCGGGACTGTCTGAGGTGACTCCACCTTGAAACCGATATCTAGTCAATATTCGTTAATTGTATGTAATTGCATTTTAAACAAAGTTGCACTTAGAAGTTATTTTAAACTTCATAACAATGGTAATAAGAAGAAGAAAAATGCATTTCAAAATGTTTTTTGAGGATTTTTTGGGTTTTGACGTGAAACGTCTTTAAAATCGCGCAGAAACATACACCCGTATGTTTCTGCGGTTTAAAAAGTGGACCGTAACGAAAAGGTCTATATCATCGTACCTTAATAATTAAAAAACTATTAGTCTTAGAAACAAAAATGTAGTGTGAATATTTCACTTATATAGTCAGCTCGCTGTTGTGACATTGAGTTTTTTATTAAAATTCTTATAACACCGTCAATCTTTTTTTTATTTCAATCTTTTACTTTAAAAGCGATACATAGACGTTTTTTCAATAAACTGCTACGAATTGAACATGCCCATCGTCAATGTAGCTTAGTGACGTCATTTTACAACAGAAAAAACAAGACTTACCCTTGGGGTAATTTCTTCACTGAAACGATTTATTTCAGGACAGTTTGACTGTACTATGTCAGCGAGATCAAAGTTTGCACAGACTATTTCATGTCACGTTGCCTACGCAGGCTAACGACGTTTAATGTTTTAATTGGCAACTGGCACGCCCACGGCCGAGGACCCGATGTCGTGAACCAGCGCACAAATTGCTTTATCAACACGCTCGCATCACTCGACGAGCTCGTGGGAAACTCTGGCACTGCTATTCTGTCTGAGCTTTAAAAATCATAGTTTCATTGAGTCTGAGGAGAGACTTTGCCTCTTTATGTGTGTTCTACCGTTTGTACAACAGATTATGTTCCGAAGAATTGTTTGACATCATGTCACATTCTATCATCACACTGCTCACCATCGCCAGGGTGTTCATCCTTAGACGCAGGAGTCTAAGTGATCACACACAGCCCGTTTCAAAGTAATTATCGGTCGCCCTCACGATTTGCCTATATGGTTCTTAGAACTTAGGCATAGGCTGAGTACATGGCGGTTGAATCGCGAAAGCGCACCCTGCTATGTGCCCCGCATGGGCCCAGAGAACACCGAGGGGTTTTAGTGGGTAGGCCGGTCGTAGACCGGAGAGCCCCACACACGGCCGCGCCTTGCCAGCGCGGTGTTATGGTGAGTAAGGAGCATTTCCTCCCGAAAAAAAGAAAAAAAGGGGGTGTGGCTGTGTTATGGACACGGCCGTTTGTTGTACGTGAATACGTCTCGTAACGGGTAATAGTACGCAGCAAAATGGCCTTCAAATTGGCGGGGCTCCCCCTCCACCGCGCGCGATGTGTTACAGTCTTTACTGGGAGTAATAAATTCTTTGATCCTTTAGCTATCCAGTGGTGTAATTGGAATTTGGATGGGGATGATAGATATGTAGCTACAACACTAAACTGTATCCCCCGATTTTGTTATCATTCGATTTTTTGATTTGCGTCCCTATAGAAGCAATTTTAAAGACGTATTCACGTCAAAAGAAAGGCATAGGCTGAGTCGGTAGGTCACGTGTTCAGAGCGCTCTGGTCGCGTGGAGTGGAGTGGAAATTGCAGGTCAGGCCTCATATGAAGTACTGCTATCATATGTGGGTGCGAGCAGCTCGATGCCAACTAGATCCTTTTGACTCGGTCTAAAAACGTGCTGAGCGAATTATTGACGATCCCGAACTCAAGTGGAATTCAGCCATTATGTCTGGGGAGGGACTAACTTCTTTGTGTATGTTCTATCGCTTATATATAAATACTAGCTTTTGCCCGCGACTTCGTTCGCGTGGACTTCAGGTTCGTCCCGTCTAGTCTAGTAATAAGTAAGAAATACGGTAACTATAAGCACTGCAGAGCCCTAATCATAGGCCTATAGGTAGCTACTGCAGTATGCTCCTATAAACTACATTTAACGATCTTTTTCCTTTTGTGGGTTATTCCTAAGAGATAAACATATACCGTCACGGACTTTTTTTAGACCTTTTTAAGTTGTACAATACTGTAGTAAATTGTTTTGATCTATCTTGTAGGATTCAGTCAGCGTTTGCGATGTAAGCGCAAAAAATGTGTTTTTTACGACCTCACATTAGAAACCTCAAAAATTGTAGCCTATGTGTTATTCTGATGTATAAGCTATATTGTGGTAAAGTTTCATTCAAATCCATTCAGTAGTTTTTACGTGAAAGAGTAACAAACATCCATACTTACAAACTTTCGCCTTTATTCTAATATATATAAATCTCATGTCACAATGTTTGTGCTCAATGAACTCCTAAACTACTTAACCGATTATAATAAAATTCGCACACCATGTGCAGTTCGATCCAACTTGAGAGATAGGATAGTTTAAATCTCAAATCTCATCATCATCATCATCAATTTTAAAAATTCTTTCACCAATAGAAAGCCACATTATTGCGGAGTGTCATCATCATCATCATCATCATCATCATCATCATCATCATCATCAGCGGACGGCGCGCGATGGCTTCGGGTTTAATTCAGTTCGCTTTCGTGCTCGCTTCGGGGATTATTAATATTATGCCCAACGAAGTGGGCGCGGGTCAGCTAGTAATAGTATATAATAGGATTTTCTGAGAGATAGATAACTATCAATACATCCATGATATTATTTAGCTACTTACTGTAGCTGCTGACAGCTATTTACTATTATTTAGCTGGAAGAAAAATATTGTGCCTAAATGTTGGTCTGAAACAGTAGTCTATATCGACCCCTAGGGGTCTGTGACAACCTTCAAGGTAGACCCCAGCAAAACAAACGTCAGCATCAGCAAAACAAAAATTTGGGGGTCCGTGAAATGAAAACGGGGGTCCACGATAATGGATCTCAACATACACTGATAGTACCTATTTACTTATATTATACTATCTTCTAATATAAAGACATAAAATTATTTATAAAAGTACCTATGAAGTAAATTTATTATATATCTATACATATAATAAGACAGTAAAAATATTTTGTCTGTACATTTAGTATTTTTGACTGAAATGGATAGAGGGGCACTTAAATAGATTATTAGAAAGCAAAAAAAATTTTTTGGAATTTTTTGTCTGTCTGTCTGTATGTATGTTCACGTTTATCTCCGAAAGTACTGAACCGATTTGCTTGAAACTTTCACTATTTGCTTTGTTTTAACTCAGAATAATATCTAAACTTTGTTTCATCAAAATCGGTTAATTAAAAAAAAAGTTATCGTCATTTTAATGAACTCAAATAAATAAAACTGGAGTGTCATCTGTGAAAATTGAAGACGGTGAAATTTTAATCAAAAGTACTGTGAAAATAGTATTTGTGGAAAAGCTCATTGTTTTGTGCCATACTATATACATACATACTAATATTATAAATGCGAAAGTAACTCTGTCTGTCTGTCTGTCTGTTCCGCTTTCACACCAAAACTACTGAACCGATTTAAATGAAATTTGGTACACAGATAGTCTGGAGCCTGAGAAAGGACATAGGCTACTTTTTCATGCAAAAAAGGTTGTAAAGGGTTGTAAAAGGTTGAAAGGAGGGATTATTGGTTGTATGGAAATATTGTTAAAACTACTGAACCGATTTAAATGAAATTTGGTACACAGATAGTCTAGAGGCTGAGAAAGGACAGAGGCTACCTTTTAAAGCAGAAAAGGGTTGTAAAAGGTTGAAAGGAGGGGGTGAAAGGTTGTATGGCAGTATTGTTAAAACATATCCTTCCTGTGGGAAATTCGAATATAACGCGGGCGAAGCCGCGGGCGAAAGCTAGTATGTTTATAAATTTTGTAAGTTGTAGGGTGTAGGCATTCAATATCAGGTAAGTTCTGGTCAGGTGGTCTACCCAAAACCGAAATACGCAATGGGTCTACGACACAAAAAGTTTGGGAACCTCTGGTCTGAAACTACCCTAAAATCTAATGTAATCTAACCTAACATTCAAAAGTCGCTGCATTGATATGAACTATTTTACAATTTGCCAGAACTTTAAATGTATTAAGTTTGTTTTTATGTGATTAATGTTTTTTTTTTTATTTTATACTAGCTTTCTGCCCGCGGCTTCGCCCGCGTGGATTTCGGGATTGGGTGTATAGAGGGTTAAGGGTCATAGCTTTTGCCCACGGCTACATATACGCGGAAGTCGGTTTATGGTGCGAAGATTTTATCGCGCTTCCCGTGGGACTATCCGTTTTTCCGAGATAAAAAATGCCGCAAAACTCCTCAAGAATCACTCTATCTATTGATGAAAACCGCATAAAAATCTGTGCAGTAGTTTTTGAGCGAAGCCTTTATTGCGCATCCCGTGGGATCTGTCGATTTTTCCGGGATAAAAAGTAGCCTATGTTACTCGGGGAGAATGTAGCTTTCCAAAGGTGAAAGAATTTTTGAAATCGGTCCAGTAGTTTAAGCGTGAAGAGGTAACAAACAAACAAACAAACAAACAAACAAATAAACAAACAAACAAACAAACACACTTTCGCATTTATAATTATGAACTATTTTACAATTTGCCAGAACTTTAAATGTATTAAGTTTGTTTTTATGTGATTAATGTTTTTTTTTTTATTTTATACTAGCTTTCTGCCCGCGGCTTCGCCCGCGTGGATTTCGGGATTGGGTGTATAGAGGGTTAAGGGTCATAGCTTTTGCCCACGGCTACATATACGCGGAAGTCGGTTTATGGTGCGAAGATTTTATCGCGCTTCCCGTGGGACTATCCGTTTTTCCGAGATAAAAAATGCCGCAAAACTCCTCAAGAATCACTCTATCTATTGATGAAAACCGCATAAAAATCTGTGCAGTAGTTTTTGAGCGAAGCCTTTATTGCGCATCCCGTGGGATCTGTCGATTTTTCCGGGATAAAAAGTAGCCTATGTTACTCGGGGAGAATGTAGCTTTCCAAAGGTGAAAGAATTTTTGAAATCGGTAAAGTAGTTTAAGCGTGAAGAGGTAACAAACAAACAAACAAACAAACAAATAAACAAACAAACAAACAAACACACTTTCGCATTTATAATATTAGTTGGGATAAATAAAAGCTTCAAATAAACTAAATATAGATGAAGTCAATGAGATAGCACACAATACAGCTACTCCGCAAGGCCACACGTTACCTTTAATCGTGCGAATTCATTCCCACACCTCATTTCCGGTCCAATCTGCCTTTGTCTAAATATCCGCTAACAGTTAATTCTTTAATAGACAGAAAAATATTTATTCGCAAAATACTCAGTATGTTTGTACTTCGTATGGTTATTTGTTACCGTTTTGTCTGGTTACCCTTGTGATTTTAACTTGAACGCATGGAAATATTTCATGGGAATGGCGTAATATAAAAATCCCCGAACTTCACTTTGTTTCATTTTAATGATGATTTCTGAAATGTCGCCGTCGTAACTTCCATATTGAGTGTCGCGAAAGACTGTAATTATAATAAATAAAATAGTTGATAAATGGACAAATCTTTAATTTCTTGTTAGCAACATTTAACATTCTTATTGTCTATAGTAAGGGCCGATATAGATGCTTTGGGATAGAGAGAAGGTAGAGTTTTGACGATCGCGATTGTGATAATAAGAAGTTATTTAAAAAGAACATTAACGAGATAGAAGTAAGAATTAGGTGAGTTCTCTGTTTTATATTAGGTATAAGAAATTGACCGTAAAGTAAAAGTGATTAAGTGAGACTATAAGAAAGAAATATGTAATTAAGCTGATAAGAATGGTGGCTTGGGAAGGACTGTGAGGGGTAGAATGGTGGAGGTCCTTAAGGGGATGTAGTTTTCCCTTGTATACACATATAGGTAGAACCCCTATATGTGAATAGAATGTATTTATGAGAATAAGGTTTACCTTGTACAGACATATAGGTAGAACCCCTATATGTGAATAGAATATATATATGAGAATAAGGTTTACCTTGTACAGGCATATAGGTAGAACCCCTATATGTGAATAGAATTTATATATTAGAATAAGGTTTACCTTGTACAGACATATAGGTAGAACCCCTATATGTGAATAGAATTTATATATTAGAATAAGGTTTACCTTGTACAGACATATAGGTAGAACCCCTATATGTGAATAGAATTTATATATTAGAATAAGGTTTACCTTGTACAGACATATAGGTAGAACCCCTATATGTGAATAGAATTATGAATGAGAATAAGGTTTTCCTTGTATAGACATATAGGTAGAATTTCCCTATATGTGAATAGAGTGTAGATATGAGAATAAGGTTTATACAGACATATAGGTAGAATATTCCTATATGTGAATAGAATAAGTATGCGAAGCAAAATATTGTTACTCCATATGATTGTTGTATGTATGAGAACATTTGTCGTTGCATTTATATTAGAATACATAAACTTGAACCACAGGTTAACATATATTTAACGACAAAATGGTGGAGGTGCTGGGATATGACTCACCTATGTTTACAATACATTTATTAATAAGAAAGTTCTAGGTGATTCAAAATTAAGTTGCCATATACTTATGAGCAATAGAAGAGTTTGATTGTTTTAACATTTAATATCAAAATAATACAAAATAGCATAGTAGCATAGAATTTATTAATAGTTTTCAAACGTGTTTTTACAGTCTCTCTAATTTCAGACTGTAAAATTGTACCTACACCGTATTATGCATTTCCTGCAACTAATATTTTTTGATCATAGATTTAATCACTTAAAATATATAATTGTAAAGTGTTACTATTCAGATATAAGAATTTAATACACTGAAAGTACATGTACAATTCAAGAAAGGTTCATGGTAACTATCATATAAATTAACCATGTTTTTGTTTATATTTCCATCTTTGAATTACATCACTCAAATACATTGAATTTTAATTAATAATACATATTAGTATTACTTAGTAGAATAAAATGTTAACTGCAATGTCTATAAATAATTTATCTAATAATACTCATATAAGTAAACTAGTAAAAAAAATTAGGGAGGAATAAATAGATATAGGTATTAAGAACAAAACATAAAGAAATAATATGATTATATATTACAGAGATTCAGAGAACACCTAGAAAACGATAAATAACAGTTATGGAGTCAAGACTAACAATCCTTATTGAGAATCTGGAAAAAGTGGTAACAGAGGCACATCAAATGTGTCAACTTACTACTACAAGCTTACATGAATTGTATAAAACCAAGTTTTTATTAAGACAGATGCTGAATTTAGTAAATGCAGAAATTAATAAAAATATAAATGAATGTTCCCAAGATACAATAACAAAGGGAACAAAAATACAGCTCTCAGCAGAAGAAATATTAGCTGTTATTGAGGCTATATTAACATCCCAAGTATCAGACATTAGGAAAGACTCTGATTCTAACCATTGTAAGTTACCAAAGGTAGAATTACCAAGGTTTTCTGGTGATGTAATTAAATGGCATGAATTTTGGGACAGATTTGAGAGCACAGTCCATAAGAAATCTATCAGCGATGCAGATAAAATGGCATATTTGATTGGATGCTTAGATGGTAACGCTCTTGAAACTGTGGAAGGTCTCACAACAACGAATGCAAATTATAAAATAGCATTGGATACACTTAAACAAAGATATGGTAATTCAGATATGTTAATTGATGCTCATTATGAAGCACTAAATAGCCTTCCAAAGGCTACAGATTCACCCACAGAATGTAGAAATACTTTAAATCTTATTGAAAGACATCTTCGTGTCTTACAGTCATTAGGAGAATGTACCCAAAGTAACCATTTGAGGGTAACTTTATTAAGTAAATTTCCTGAAAGAATTGTTTATGAAGTCAATTTAGCAAATAAAGAAAATTCAATTTCTTCACTTCGCACAAATCTAGAAAATATAATATCTGCTACAGAAAAGGCTTATAAAATGAAAAAGGATTACTCCTGCAGCACCATTCCGTCAACAACAGAAAGTCTTCTTACATTTAATAAGAATCATACACGCAAATTTAAATTCAACAGAAACTATAATAAAGTATACACAGATAAAAACCATACAAATAACAAGAAACGTAAATTAAACCCAATATTAAGAAACATCAATTCGAAACAACCCAAATTGGAATGTGTTTTTTGCAAAGGTGCTCATTATAATAGTGATTGCACTACATATAAAGGTTTAGTGGAAAGAAAAAACATATTGGGGAAAAGATGTTACCGTTGTTTTAAAGAAGGTCATAATTTTTTGCAATGCAAGAGTAAAAAGAAATGTTTCTTTTGCAATAGTGACCACAATCAAGCATTGTGTCCACAAAGACTAGGTACACGTCTTACTAATGTATTCAAAGTTCAAAATGTAGTAAAAAATCAAAATACATTTTCTTTTTTACAGACAGCTATGGCCAAAATAATAGTTCAGAATAAAGAACAATTGACTAGAGTGCTATTGGATTGTGGCAGTCAGAGAAGCTATATCACAAAACAAGCAGCAAACAAGTTAAATTTGATTACAAATAGTGATGATTTACTGATGATTTATACTTTTGGCTCTAATAAACCAAAGAAAACATTGAGTCCTTCAGCTGAAATTATGATTATTACCAAGCGAGGGATTAAAAGTAAGATCAGAGTTAATATAGTACCTTATATAATTGAGAAAATTAGTGTACCCAAAATAGAAATAAATCATTTAGTTGATATTATGGCAGACGATGATCGAGTTGGTGAAAAAATTGATTTATTAATTGGTAATGATTATTACTTTTCGTTTATACGAAATGAAAAAATTAAAATACAAGATAATGTCTTTATTGTTGATTCTGATTTTGGATGGTTGATAACTGGGGCCTTGAAGGCTGATGAAGATAAAAAGAATACTATATTATCTGTGGTAACATATTGTAAATGTAGTGAAGTTAATTTTCCTTACTACACAGAACCAGACTTACCGCTGCAAGATATGGATTTAAAAATTTTATGGGCTCTCGAGAGTATTGGTATAAATGATTCTGCAAGGTCTACACGTGGAGAAGAAGCTATACAACACTTTAACAATACCGTAAAGTATGAGAATGAGAGATACCTAGTCAAATGGCCATGGATCGAATATCCTCCAGAATTGTCTTCTAATTTTAAAATGGCATTGGTGCGCTTGACGAGCCTTATTCGTCGCCTGGATCTTGCAACAATCAGAGAATATGATTCTATTATACAAGAACAATTAAAATCTGGAGTTATAGAATTGGTACCATTAGCAGAAATAAATCAAGCATCATCTCCAGTACACTATTTACCACATCACATCATTAAACAATATGGAAAACAAGCCCGTATTGTATATGATGCTTCAGCTAAGACAAAAATGCAAAAGAGCCTCAATGAGTGTCTATACAGTGGTCCTAGTATGATAGAAGACTTAAATGCATTATTATTATATTTTAGAACAAAAAGGTAGCAGTATCAGCGGATGTTGAAAGGGCCTTTCTGCAAATAGGTTTACAAATGGAAGACAGAAATGTGACAAGATTTCTCTGGTTGAAAGATATTGTACAAGATATTACAGAAGATAATATACTTTACTTACGGTTTTGTCGTGTACCATTTGGAGTTATATCAAGCCCATTTCTATTAGCTGCCACCATCAAATATCATTTGTGTAAAAAAGAAGATATTTTGTTAAAAGATTTAGCAGAAAGGTTCTATGTTGATAACTTAGTTACTGGAACTAATTCTACTGATGAAGCAAAAGAATTATATTGTAAAATAAGAAAGGCCTTTCACGAATTGTCTATGAATGTCCGAGAGTGGGTTTCTAATGATAAAGAATTTCTTCAGTGTGTCCCAAAACAATATCAAGCAAAATCTATAAAAGAAGCTAAAGTCTTGGGTTTAATATGGGATGTAGAACAAGATACAATACACATTCAGCTTAAGGAGAATATTATTATCAAAGACTACAATGAAACAAGAAACAAACGTGAAATTTTAAGAACAATAGCTTCGATTTTTGATCCATGTGGCTTTGTTTCTCCATTAATATTACCTGCCAAGCTGCTGTTACAGGATCTTTGGTTAGAAAAATTAAATTGGAATACGCCATTATCTAAGGAGTTGGAGGATAGGTGGTTATATATTCTTGAGAACCTAAAAACAATAAAAAATGTAAAGATTCCACGTTACATTGGCTTTAAAATAGAAATAGACAAAAATACCAAATATGAACTCCATTGTTTTACAGATGCATCTGAAAAAGCTTATGCTGCAGTTGTATATCTGAGAATTATATCTTCAAAAGAAATCAAAACAGTGTTTGTAATGTCAAAATCACGCGTAACACCATTAAAACAAAAAGAAAATTTGAAAATACCAAGATTAGAACTTTTAGGTTTTACTATTGGTAATCGTTTGATAATATATGTAGAAAACGCTTTAAGACTTCCTATTAGCAAACAATATCTTTGGACAGATAGCACCATTGTTCTCTCTTGGATGAAATCAAATAAATTACTGCATCCATTTGTAGCGAGAAGAGTCAATGAAATTAAACACAATAAAAACACAGAATGGCAATTTGTTGGATCTAATGAACTGAACACAGCTACTAATGAATAGAAGAAGAAAGGTGGATAAATGACAAGGAACTGTGGTTTAATGGACCTCAATATTTAATGAAGAACAAAGATTCATGGCCAAAGAAGTGTGACAACACTTTCTGCTTGACTGGGGAGTCTCTAGTCACTACAGTTCCAGAAAAGAGGATGATACAAGAACTAACAGAAGAGGAAGAAGTGTGTGCAAATATACCAAAAGCTTATGGAGACAATTTAATAAGTCAAGTCAGCATAATAAAAAAATTACAAGCACAATATTTCTCAGATGAGGTAAATGGAAAAGAAACCAATCTTAGTCGCAATTTGGGCCTCTTCATGGATGTTGATGGATTATTAAGATGTCAAGGTAGAATGGCACATACATCCTGGGAATATGACACGAAACACCCAATACTCATACCGGCAGATTGCAATTTCACAAAGGGAATTATTAAAGATTTACATGAAAAGAATTATCATGTTGGGATATCTCACACATTAGCCATATTAAGAAAACATTTTTGGGTACCAAAGGGAAGATCACAAGTCCAAAAAGTAATACGCCAATGTGAAAGATGTATCCGAATTGGAGGCGGTCCATATAAACTACCTCCTACTCCAGATCTACCACCAGAAAGAGTTAATTATAGCGCTCCTTTCACATACACTGGTATTGATTATTTTGGGCCTCTATATGTAACAACAAAACATAGTAAAGAAAAAAGATGGATTTGCTTAATGACATGCCTAGCTGTACGCGCTGTTCACATGGAAGTTGTTGTAGATCTCTCGACACAAGAATGTTTACAAGCATTAAGACGATTTATTGCAACAAGAGGAGTTCCATCTATGATTGTATCAGATAATGCATTGCAATTCAAATTGTCTGCGAAAATGTTAATCAATTCCCTATGCATTCAAAATCAGATTAAGTGGAATTTTATTCCGCAACTAGCACCATGGCATGGTGGTTTTTATGAAAGATTGATTGGTATAGTGAAACATTGTTTAAGAAGAACATTAGAAAAGCATTTATTAACAGACAGCCAACTATCAACAGTAATTAAAGAAGTGGAAGCAGTTCTTAACAGCAGGCCCTTAACATATGTGGGACCAGACATGGATCACATTCTTAAACCATCAGATTTCCTTACGCTAGGAAAATGTATTACAATTTCACCAGTAGAATCTAACTGTAATGAGAACACAGTGACAAAACGTGATATCATAGAAGGATGGAAAAGAGGAAAGATGATAATAGAAGAATACAAAAAAATGTTTATGAACAATTACCTACAAAGTCTAAGAGAAAGATATAATCATTCTGTTAAACAACCAAGAGTAAAATCAAATCTTCTTCCCAAAGTTGGTGAAGTAGTACAAATTAAAGGTGAATCTAAAAACAGAGATACATGGAAAGTAGGAAAAATCGTATCTTTAATAGAAGGGTTGGATGGTGAAAGAAGAGTAGCTAAGGTCAAGGTTGGAGAATCTGAATTAGTTCGATCAATAGGTCATTTGTATCCATTAGAAGTAACAGAAAACACAGATGACGAAGAAACCAGAAAAGAAAGTACGGAAAATAAACAAACAAGTTTGGAAAATGATGATTCCGATAAAGAATCCAATGTAATACAGTTAGTTGATCCAGAAAATTTTGATACAGAAAGTTTAAAAAAAAAAACAACAAGGTGAAATGGAAGCTATTATACCACAAATAACCACTTCCCAAGAAAAAACAATAGACGAGCCAAGTCATTCAAATGATCCTGAAATACAAAATCATGTAATAAGAACTAAACGAGACGCTGCCCTTAAGGCACGAGAAAAAATTACTGCGTGGACACGCCAACTTGTAACTATTTTATTCGCCGTCGGGAGTGTCGCGAAAGACTGTAATTATAATAAATAAAATAGTTGATAAATGGACAAATCTTTAATTTCTTGTTAGCAACATTTAACATTCTTATTGTCTATAGTAAGGGCCGATATAGATGCTTTGGGATAGAGAGAAGGTAGAGTTTTGACGATCGCGATTGTGATAATAAGAAGTTATTTCAAAGAAAAGAACATTAACGAGATAGAAGTAAGAATTAGGTGAGTTCTCTGTTTTATATTAGGTATAAGAAATTGACCGTAAAGTAAAAGTGATTAAGTGAGACTATAAGAAAGAAATATGTAATTAAGCTGATAAGAATGGTGGCTTGGGAAGGACTGTGAGGGGTAGAATGGTGGAGGTCCTTAAGGGGATGTAGTTTTCCCTTGTATACACATATAGGTAGAACCGCTATATGTGAATAGAATGTATATATGAGAATAAGGTTTACCTTGTACAGACATATAGGTAGAACCCCTATATGTGAATAGAATATATATATGAGAATAAGGTTTACCTTGTACAGGCATATAGGTAGAACCCCTATATGTGAATAGAATTTATATATTATGAATAAGGTTTACCTTGTACAGGCATATAGGTAGAACCCCTATATGTGAATAGAATTTATATATTAGAATAAGGTTTACCTTGTACAGACATATAGGTAGAACCCCTATATGTGAATAGAATTTATGAATTAATAGAATAAGGTTTTCCTTGTATAGACATATAGGTAGAATTCCCCTATATGTGAATAGAATTATGAATGAGAATAAGGTTTCCTTGTATAGACATATAGGTAGAATTCCCCTATATGTGAATAGAGTGTAGATATGAGAATAAGGTTTATACAGACATATAGGTAGAATATTCCTATATGTGAATAGAATAAGTATGCGAAGCAAAATATTGTTACTCCATATGATTGCTGTATGTATGAGAACATTTGTCGTTGCATTTATATTAGAATACATAAACTTGAACCACAGGTTAACATATATTTAACGACATTGAGTGTACAGAAAATTTTTATCTCTAAAATAATAAAATCCAACTAAATTTGTTTGGTTTTCTTTAAAAATAACCCTTCTTTTTTATTTGTTTTGCTTAGCCTAACTTAAATTGCCAGCCTTCAAAATTTTTCTTTGTGATTTGCCCTAACATTTGCAACATTTTGGGGATAATGTCCACTTTTAACAATTGAATCTCAAATGAGCGAAATCTCAAATTCGTAGTCTATAAACAAGTGCAATTTGCACTAACAGCATTGTGCGAAGATTATATCCCTAATGATTTCACCGCTAGACTTAAGACGTCATTTCAGATCACCCGGCTGTGATTTTGATTATAAAATATCTGACATCAAGTTATGATGGAAATAGATCCAAAACGAATTGCAAGATATAGATTGGTATCGAAAAATACCATCATATAAACAGTTAAGACATTCTTACTAAACCTAAACCCTCGTGGCGCGAAAAATTGTGATTCTCAACTATAAAGTACAAATTTAAAATTTCTTGTTTAGCAACACTTATATTTTTTTATTGTCTATACTTATGGTCGTTTTTTTTAACAAAATTTGGAGAGAAAGAAGGTGGAGCCATCCAGTCGCCATTATAAGAAGTTAATTCGAAGAAAGAACATTAACTACTTAGGAGTAAAAATTATGTCAGTTTTCTGGTTTATTTTGTAACAAATTCAACCGTAGAGTAAAAGCGATTAATTGAGAATATAAGAAAGAAGTGTGTGATCAAAGTGAAAAGAATGTTTGAGGTCCTTTAGGGAGAGTAGTTTTCCGTTGTGTAAACAAATAGAATTCCACTAAATGTAAATAGAAGGTCCATATGGAAATGAAATTTGCCTAGTGTAGACATATAAATAAAATTCCCCTATATGGAAATAAAGATTCTCTTGTGAAGACATACAGGTAAAATTCCCCTATATGTGAATATAATATACGTATGGGAATAAAGTTTCTCTTGTGTAGACTTATACATAGAGTTCCCCTATATGTGAATAGAAATAAAGTAAAATAGAAATCTATGGAAATAAAGTGTCGATTGTGTAGACTTATAGATAGAATTCCCCTATAGGTATATAAATAGAATGTCTTTATGGAAATAAAGTGTCCATTGTGTAGACTTATAGATAGAATTCCCCTATATATAAATAGAATGTCTTTATGGAAATAAAGTGTCCATTGTGTAGACTTATAGATAGAATTCCCCTATATATAAATAGAATGTCTTTATGGAAATAAAGTGTCCATTGTGTAGACTTATAGATAGAATTCCCCTATATGTGATTAGAATGTCCATGTCCATATGAAAATAAAGTTTCCCTTGGGTAGACTTATTAGACAGAATACAGCACTTACCACGTCAGTTTCTCACGATTCTGACAGTCCTGTTCAATGCCTGCTATGACAAGTGCTACTTTCCGCAAGCGTGGAAGGAAGCAATTGTTATAGGCATCCCCAAACCAGGGAAACCTCTAAACGTCCCCGCGAACCACCGACCCATTAGCCTCATCAGCGCTCTAGGGAAGGTGTATGAGCGACTTATTTTAGCTCGATTAAAAGAGCATCTCTTCTCGAATAATGTCATTAGACCCGAACAATTCGGGTTCCGACCTAAGCACTCCTGCCCTCAGCAGGTGCATCGCATAGTAGAGTACGCCTTAGAAGGCTTCTACCCTAGAAAAAAGATCACAGCGGCGGTATTCTTCGACGTCGCCAAGGCCTTCGATAAAGTTTGGCACACCGGGCTCATTTATAAACTTTATAGCAGCGGCACGCCCGACCGCTTAGTTAAAATAATACAAACGTTCCTGCTTAACAGAACGTTTAAATTCAAACACGAGGGCACTCTGTCCTCGTCGCGATTCATCCAAGCAGGGGTCCCTCAAGGCTCCACGCTCTCACCTACACTCTACACAGTCTATACGACTGACATCCCGACACCTCCGAAAGGTGTCGAGTTAGCTTTATTTGCGGACGATACCGCACTTTACAGTAAAGGTACATGCCTCGCGCACACTACGAAGCGTGTGCAGCGGGCGGTAGATGAGCTGGCAGACTGGTTCCGTCTCTGGCGCATCGAGGTAAATCCGGACAAATCGTCCGCGATTTGCCTGGATGGCCGGAAACGGACTCGGGTAGTTCCATACGGGACCGATAACATCCGCCTGCAGGCGCGACCATACCGTGGCAGCGCTCTGTTAAATACCTAGGCGTCACCCTGGACAAACGGCTCACCTTCCGTCCGCACATACGCAACGTAGTGAACCGCGCGAAATTTTATATGCATCGGTTAGGGAACATGTTCGGCACGAACTCCAAAATGTCCCTACGCAATAAGCGTACGTTATTCAAAGTGTGCATTCGGCCGGTGATGACATACGCGTCTCCCGTGTTCGCGCACACAAATCCAAACATATTACACAGCATGCAGGTCGTGCAAAACAAATTTCTACTCTCCGAGCCACCGGGGCTCCTTACTATGTTCGTCGTCACGATCTCCATAGAGACGTAGACATGCCGACCGTACAACAACATCTAAAAGCATGCTCGGAGCGCTTCTTCAAAGCCGCATCCGCCCACCCCAATCCGCTCATCAAAAACGCGTCTAACTACGTTGTTTCTGACCGCATCCGCCGTCCCAAACACGTGTTAACAGACCCGCCAGACACAATAACAACTAAGCTCAACAGGCTACTTGAGGCGGCTTCTGCGTCGCCAAACTCCACGAGCACGTAAGTAGCAACCACACACCAACAACTGTGTAGTTAGCTTAGTAGTTAAGTGCATCAGCGCACACGTTATACTATTCGGACCACTCTGGCAACCGATCCCATTTAAGAGCGTACGCACTCTCCTGAGGCTACGCTGTGTGCACCGCCCCGTTCTGGAGGGCGGGAGCGTTAGTTCAAGCCGATAGGGTCCCAGGCTTTCTGCCCGACCAAAGGCTGTAGGTAGTGTTTAGTTGGTAGGCTGGCCTTCTGCTGGAGTCCAACATAACCATCCGCCGTAGACCGGTTGCGGGTGGTATCCGGTGCGAGGTCGTCCGAGCACCAGGGGGTTGTCAATAGCGACCACTGTGGTGGCGCGCCCCCTATGAGGATTCACTACCGTCCCCCGTGGGAAAAAAAAAAAAAAAAAAAAAAAGACAGAATACACATTTATGTGTATTCTGTTCTGATCGTTAAATGTAGTTTATAGGAGCATACTGCAGTAGCTACCTATAGGCCTATGATTAGGGCTCTGCAGTGCTTAGTTACCGTATTTCTTACTTATTACTAGACTAGACGGGACGAACCTGAAGTCCACGCGAACGAAGTCGCGGGCAAAAGCTAGTATTTATATATAATCTCTTCATAGAACAAAAAAGTTTCTTCGGAGTACAACCCGTCGTACAAGCGATAGAACATACACAAAGAAGTTAGTCCCTCCCCAGACATAATGGCTGAATTCCACTTGAGTTCGGGATCGTCAATAATTCGCTCAGCACGTTTTTAGACCGAGTCAAAAGGACCTAGCTGGCATCGAGCTACTCGCACCCACTAATAAGTCTACACAAGAGAAACTTTACATATGTGAAAAGAAATAAGTTTGCGAAGCAGAACGCTGTTACTATGATAGTTGAATATTTTAGAAATATTTTTTCCTTTATAGCTTACATATACTTGAACCACGGGCTATCACACATCTAACGTCTCGTATAGCATAACTCAATGTACGTAAATTATTGAATTAAAATATCGGTGCTCAAACATACGGTCCGGATGGCTGTCATCAACAATCATGACTGTCAACATTCTATTCGCAATAGCTGCTACAAACAAACATCAGTGAATTACTCACACGATTACAAGCATATGTTTATCATCTCTTCGCCGTTATCATTGAATAACTACGGCTGTTCCTCGTGTTTTATATCTGTTTGTCTGTTTCCTTTGCCAACTCAACAAAAGCTCTCTGTAGATTTCACTCCGATTCTCTTAAGTCTCTGCTTAGTGTACCTGTCTGTGACTTCAATTTCCTTTCCTATTCTTTTATTGGTCATGCAGTCAGACTTTGGAAAACGCTTCCAGCGTAGCGTCGCTTAGGAAAAAATAACTAAGTCCATTCTTGAGAAAATGTCAATACTTCACAAATATTTATTTATTAAATTGTGAACAAATTATATATTAGACTAGGTATATTATACTATAAATATTAATAACATTAAATGTGTATATATATGTATTTGTGTATAATATATGTTTATGTATGTATGTATATTAAAATGAATATTTGTTAGTTTTTTTTTTGTTTCTATCATACACGAATAAAAAATATTAAACGAAAACTTCTCTCGCAGGAATGCTGGAAGAAAATTGAATTGTGAAATAAGAAATATTATCATACTTATTAAGAAAAAGTATAACATTAATTATTCAATAAATAATTTTAAATAAATGCCAAACACATCTGCGCATGTAAGAACTTTGTAAAAAAATACTGGCAAATATAAAATAAAAATGGACGTGTATATGTGGCCCCTGGTGTTGCACATGTGTATAGACTACGATGACTGCTTATCTTCAAGCAGGAGACGTATTTTTTAATCATTCGGCGTGAATTTGGAATTCGAATACGAAGACAAATCGTGCGCGAAATTATTTTCTACTGCTTACAATTTTATAGATTTTTGAATCACTCGAGTTCAGTGTTGTCATTAAAAACAAATTCTTAATTAGATTCCGTTACACGCAGAAAAAATAAAAATCACAAAACAATATTTACTTATTATTATGTATCTATTTACAAACTTTTCCTTAACCAAAGTAAATTTGTCACTGGCAACGTCACTTTAGCGTTGGATATTCAACTAGTAGAAATCAAAAACGAGTGGGTTGAATACCTCGTTGCACAACGCACGAAATGAAAGTTCAGAAATAGTGAATTCGGTAATTCGTATACGAATATCACGATTTCGAATGCGAATTGGTTTTCTATTGTTTCAAAAATTCGTCTCCAGGTCGTAACTCTTTTTAAACCTCAAATATTGTCAACTGTAATGTAACATAAGTTAACTGAAACTTTGCATATTTGTTTTAATGTTTTAAAAAATAAAGCATATTTAGATCATTTTCTGTATTTTATAATAATTAAAAAATTGCGACCACTAACATGTTTTAAATAATAACATAATAGATATATAGTTGTCGTTATGTAATAAGTATGATTGAAAAAAAAACATGTACCCATAAATATTTTATATTTTTTACGTGGCAATTTATTCTTTGTTGCAGCGCCTAAAGGAAAGCTACAGGTCGGCAAAAGAATTTGGAAAAAAAGGACAATATATAAATGTGGTCTTCCGTACCGACCCGTAAAGTATGACCAAAACAATGTTGATCCTTTTGAATTTATATATTTGAAGAATTTTTAAATAAATATTTAAAAAAGAATGTCAAATATTTTCTTCACTTGTCGTCTATTACATAAAAAATAAGAATAACAGATAAACCAAATATTAAGTAACTCTTATTTTAATTTGAATTTGGTTTATCTGTTATTATGTAATTATAGTAAATATTAGAAAAGGAATGCAAAATTCTTCAAAACGTCATAACGGAAACGGATTCGTTTGACTCAAGTATGCGGCTGACTATGTATTGCAGACAACAAGATATAACGGCTCCATTCAAGCCGTAGGGCCCTTATAGCCTGAGGAAGGCCATCCCTGAGGTTTTTAGTGAGTAGGCCTCCCCCTTCTGGGGAGGAGAGCCCCACATAACCGCCGGCTCGCCACAGCCGGGGAATTTATTTTCCTCAGGGGATCAAAAAAAAAAAGGTCACGCGATCGGACCGCTCCGGTCGTATGGAGTCCAATATAACTTCCGTGACACTTCGCGTTGCGGGGGTATCCTGGGTACGTTTCGTGATCCTTGTGAGGATTCTCAACCTTCCTCTTCTGAGGAAAAAAAAAGATATGACGGCCATTCACAAAGGTTTTGAGTTGTTAACAATATGTATTCACTATAATGTTCGTAACGTTTAATATTCTCAATTTACACATGCTTTTCTTTTTTTATACACACATATTTTATTATATAAAAACAACATTATATTAGTTGTCGCATATAAATTTATTGAATTCATATAAAATTATTATATTATCTTATATTCTATACTTGTGGGTAAGCACCATGTAAACTCTTCGGTTATCTAAAAAAAAAACACGTTTAAATTCTGCTGAATTAGCCACCTGTTTTGACACAGTTAGATAGATAGATAAAACTTTATTTACACTTGACTTCATCACACACAAATACGAAGGACTTAAAATTATACAAACTTAACAATTACACAAAACATGCTAAATTGTGTGCGCTGCAGAGGTGCAAAAGGATCGTAGCTGAAATTTACTCACATCAGGATGTGAGCAAAGCACTGGTATTTTGCTACCACCCGAGGGTTTCTTAGCAGGAAATTACAAAGGTCTTATAGTGACTTAAATCATTTTGCTCGCCCATAAGCAAACGTATTTGCGTATACAAGTATAATAGCTCACACACACACACATACGTGCACGCACACAAGTAGAATATATAAATATTTTAATACTATCACAGCAGTAAAAGATCGAGCGAAAAATGTGAGTCCGCTGTTCAAATGGCGAAATCCGCTACCGAATACCCCTTTGGAATACCTAATCGTTGTTTTTGTAAAAGAAATAATTTAATATGGTTTTTTGAAAGAAAATTGAGATGTCAATTGTCTTAAAGGAGGAGGTATATAATTCCAATATTTGGCAGCTAGATAACGGAAACGCCAGTGAAAGCCACAGTTTTATGAGGATGACTTTCTAAAAGATATCTACAGATTCTGGATGCCGGCTTCCCATATTTTAAAATATCAAACACCAAGCAAGCAAGGTGCAGATGTCTTTTTTTTCCTCAGGAGAGGAAGGCTGAGAATCCTCACAAGGAGTACGAAACGTACCCAGGATACCCCCGCAACGGCATGTGTCACGGAGGTTATGTCGGACTCCACGCGACCGGAACGGTCCAGCCACGTGACCTACCGACTAAACTCAGCCTGGCCTAGGTTCAAAAACCGTATAGGCAAATCGTGAGGGCGACACGTGCAGATGTCTCCTATAGAGCTCATATTTAGCATAGAAGCTTCATTTAAATTAGGAGAGATGTGACTCCTAGGAGGTATCTTGAAGCAAAAGCGACAACATGCATTTTGTACTCGCTGTATAAGACAACGAGTTTTGGACTGCAAACGTGGACCATATAGCAAGTCTCCATAATTAAGTTTAGATAATATTAAAGATTCACAGAGCATTATTCGTACTTTTTCACTAAGGAGGTTTCTAACAGTGTATAAAACTTTTAAGCGATAAAAGCAGGACCTAACTAAGTTAAGTATATGGGTCTCAAAACGTAAAAGACTATCCATAGATATACCCAGATTCTTCGCTTCACATACTTGCTCAATCATCTTCCCCTGAATCATTACAACAGGATTTCCCTTAATGACTTTAGTAATTTGATTTTTCGTACCAAGAATTAAGTATTTTGTCTTACTAGGATTAAAAACAAGACCATTTCGTTCAGACCACGAGGCAACAATTGTGAGACAAACAGTATAATTATTTATGTTATAAATAATTTGCCTTTCGATGTGTTTTTTTTTTCCTTTTTATTATATTTTTATCCTATTTTTTCTTTATTTCTATTTAGATAAAATATATTTCATAAAAAGTACCAAAAACGTTGGTTCAGTTTATAGGCGTTTTTGACTGCTCTTTTTTTGTCGCCGAAATTTTGTAACAGCTTTTGTTGGTTAGACTCTTTTTTTTTTTTTTTTTTTTTGTTTCCCTGAGGAAAATGCATAAATTGCATACCCCGGCTGTGGCGAGCGGGGTTATGTGGGGCTCTCCTCCCCAGAAGGGGGAGGCCTACCACTAAAAACCTCAGGGATGGCCTTCCTCAGGCATGTAGGGAGCCCCCGGGAACACAAAGGCCACTTCCAGGAACCCCCAGCCTCCGCTCCCCTCTCTAGAGGGGAGCCCTCCTCGGGGGAAGCTACCACCTCCCCCGGTCCCCTCCACCGACGACGCCCCCCGGCCACGGAAGGGGCGTGGTCCATCCCGGGTCGCCGTAGCGGTCGCGAATTCCTCGCGCCCGCCGGCGACCCGCGGCGGCGCCGCAGCTGTGCTACCGAGCCCGGCGCCGCCTCCTTCGAGCGGGATCGGCCATCTCCCGACCCCGCTCGGCGGCCTCCTTCTGGAGCATTACTGCTTCACAGAAGGAGGCCACAGCCCTCCAACCTCCCTCGTCCGCCAGCATTGCCGCAATCAATGCCGGCGGAGACAGATCTCGCCCGATCTCTGCGACCAAGACTCGGCGCTCGGAGGCCCACGCGGGGCACTCCGCCAGCGTGTGCTGGGCGAGTCGAGGTCGGATGCGCAGTGGTGACAATGTGTCGATCCCTCCCGTCCTATTCGACACAGATACTCACCGAAGCAGCCGTGCCCGGTGAGTATCTGAGTCAATCGGTAGGTGACCTCCTCCTTCCCGTTGAGCCAAGCTTCGAGGTGCGGGAGTACGGCACCGACGGCCGCTGGCGCGCGCAGATCCGTAATTCGAGCTGCGCACGCCAGGCCGCCACAATCCGTCGGTGCCACTCCCGCTTAGGCACTTCGTGCGCGGGTTCCAGGGCGCTCCCCCATCGCCCCCCGGTCGACACGCCGCGACGCATACGTCGCCGCGTACATGTCGGCCAGGATGTCGAATGGGGGGAGCGTCCCAGAACTGTCGCCGCCTCGTACGAGATTGTACGGTAGCCTCGTACGATCCGTATGGCCATTATCCGCTGCAGGCTCCGTAGCAGAGCTCTGCAGCGGGGGGACCTCGCGCAGTCTTGCCCCATACATGGCCACGGATCGCACGACGCCCTCGTACAGGCGGCGGACTCCATCCCTCGGTCCCCCGAGATTGGGCAGCAGGCGATGCAATGCGCCCGCCACCCTTTTGGCTCGGGGGACCAACCGCACGAAATGCTCCTCGAAGCTCCAGCGGCGGTCCAGGGTGAGGCCCAGGTACTTTATGTACGGCCCCACCGGGACCACCGCGTCACCCACCCGGATCCGGCAACTGGGTGGTTCCCGGCGCCTCGGAAGGCCGTGGAACCATAGCGCCTCGGTTTTGTGAGGCGCTATTTGTAAACCCAGCTGGCGGATCGCCCGCACGACACATGCCACCCCAAGCTCGGCAAGCTGAGCACCGGCTCGAAGTCGGCCCCAGTCGTCACGACGAGAGTGTCGTCAGCGTAGCAGACGACACTCACGCCGCGAGGAAGGCTGGTGCGAAGGACCGCGTCGTATGCGAGGCTCCATAGCAGGGGTCCCAACACCGACCCCTGCGGAACGCCGCATTCGACCCTCCTCGACGTTTCCATCCCGTCCCGTCCCATCACGCCGATCGTCCTGTCGCGCAGATAGTCCCCGACCACGGCCCGCAGGTAGGGAGGCAGCTCGTGGTATACGAGCGCCTCCCTAATGGCCTGCCAGGGGAGGGTACCGAAGGCGTTGACAATGTCTAACGACACCGCCAACGCCACCCCCCCCGATCGGACTGCGGACTCCGACAGGGAACGAACACGCTGGACAGCGTCCAGCGTTGATCGTCCCCGCCGGAATCCAAATTGGCAGTCCGATAGGTCCGTCGGGACCCGCGCGCGACAGGTGCTCGCTGATACGAGCGGAGATAACCCTCTCGAAGAGTTTCCCCGCCTTGTTCAGCAAGCAGATCGGACGTAACGAAGATGGAACGTCGCTTCTTCCTGAGGAGCACCAACCTGGCAGACTTCCAGTCGACGGGAAACACGCCCTCGCGGAGACAACTCGTGAAGAGCTGCCTCACCGTGCTTCCGAACGCCCTGAGCGCCAGCGCTAGCACCTTTCCCGGGACCCCGTCCGGTCCCGGGGCAGTGTTGCGCACAGAGAGCCGCGAAACGGCCCCGGCGAGCTCGCTCTCCGTCACCCGGAGGTCGTCCGACCAAGGGCCGGGCGACGGGCGGCGGGGGGACTGCCCCGGACCCTCGGGAAGAGCGTATCCACCGCTCTTCCCACGACGAGAGGGTCCAGGGTCTCCGTCAGAGGAGGGATTGTTGGTTAGACTCTGGTGTACAAACAATGAAGGTGGTAAAATGGAGGTTGAACAACATTAAAGCGAGATACTGTGGAGGTCGAAGCTTTGTGGTTCTGCTACCTTTGCTTAGTAATTTTACCAAGATTTTACCAAATTACTAATACTCGCGTATTCTATCTATCTCTAACTAGTCTGTATTTTTAGACTACGATTTTGATAACTTTGTCCCGTCAAAGAAGTCAACATTCTGTGGTAGATCTAAACTTCGAAAGCAATTGACTGCGAACATGAAACTATAAAAAGAATCCTTAATTAACTGTCAAATTTAGAATTTGAAATATCAATGTTCTGTTGATTAACAAACTCAACAAATACGGTAAAAGGGAATGCCAAGATTTCCAATTATCATTAAAAAGGTCAAATCAATAAAAAATTTAGAAATAGACAAATTACGTTTTATTAGAAGTTCATCGAAACTAATTAGTGATTTCTAAGATTTAATACATATATTTATAAGTATGTAAAGAAAACGACAGTGTGTATTTAGTAAATATTATTCAAAATTTCAATGTCGGAAATAGCAAATAATCAAGAAATTGAGCTAAAGGTGTTATATTGCTTTGATATCGTCCCCACCCGAGGTTCCATATTGTTTATTGTATAATTCCATTGTCATGGAATGAGTCAGTGATATCAGTAATATTTAAATTAAGTATTAATTGACGTAGTTTATTTATTTAATCTTTTAGCACATCGAAAAATCAAGGTACAAAAGGCGGACTCAATACCAGAGGCATTCTTCTTCTTTTTCTTCTTCTTTTGGGTTTGATGGCGGTGCCCATAGGATTTCGCCAACCTCGAGATTTTTTGCTTAGAATACTTTTTTTAATTAAACTATGCGCGACTCATGCCGTGAAAGTACATTATCCAGGCCGTGAAAGTACAAGTGAATGCAAAATTAAAATTAAACAAGACAAATAAAATGCAATATACCCTGTTCAGAGGCATTCTAGAGAATAGGTACAAGTAGACCAGTCAATTTTTTTTTTAATATTCGTTATTCTTAACCTTGGATACAGAGCCCTTCAGTCGTATACATTTTAACCAGTCAAACTAAAAATAAGGCTAGACCAGTCAACCTGCAAAATGTGAAAGAAACTTTTCTACAATTTTCTTTTAAATAAAAAAAATCATGTGTATTGTTTAAACTTGTAAAGGAAGTTAGGTTCAGACAATGATATTAAATAAAACAAGAAACATCATTGGGTTCAGACTAATTATTGAAGCCAGCTTCTGATTGTCGACTCGAGAAAAAAGGAAATAGCCCTTGCTTGTTCTTTCCAGTACAAGGAACTAATGATGTAGCATCTTTGACGTGCAGAATTGATTGTAAAAATCCTATTTGAAGAATAAGTTTTTGATTCGAGCCGGATCTTAGCATTCTCCTTGGACAAATATTTTTATTAAGTGACATTGATTTCACCTTTTGCCAATCGGCAAATCCATTTTCGCACAGATAGTAGTCACTTATGGTAGAGGTTTAGAATCTTGTCTATGTTGTGGTGTGTCTATGTTTTGGTAGGTAAATTTAAATGATGTCATTGTTGATATCTTACTCTCATCATTGAATTCATTCTTAGTTAGTATTATTGATGATTTTATTGTTGAAAATAATATTAAATTGTAGGTTACTATGTATATATGTATATTGAATATTTTTAGTTGTATATATTTGCTGTAACTATTTTGTAGTTAGATAATAGTGGCAATCTCATTTTGTTTCAGATTTCATTAACAGTCATCAGTTTCATCAGTCATCATTGGTGAACAACTCTTTCAAAATTCAAAATTATTTTTTGCGTATCTATCTTTCACTTGACGCTGGCATAATTAATATTTGCCATAAGGGGGAAAAGAAAAAAGAGAAAGATGTCTTGAGATGAGAATTTTGTCTCAAAATAAAAATTAATTTGTTTTAGAGATGTTTTTGGATTGTAAAGTATATTAAGTTATTTTTTTTAATAATATTTAAATAAAATAGATGAATGGATGTAATAAGAATTAAATACTTTGAAATTTCCTCTAAAATAATTTATCTATGTAATCTTTATTCTGTTGACGATAAGCTTGTGTACCAGTGAATTATATACATATACTGGTTGTAGGTCGCTCGTGATAGTAACCATATATCGCAGAGTTCACATTTTAGATCACATTCCCGCCATGCACAAGGAATGCCAGTATACATGTAGCTTAGGAACGATTAAAAATATGCTATTCAAAAAGGACTTTTCTGAGAGTACTATTTTTTAACGACTTGGAACTATACAATTAGCGTTAATTTACTATTTTTAAATAATACAAATGTTTCTTCATACGTTTCATATATTTACAATACCAAGTCCCTACTTCAATATAAAATTAATTTAAATTAACATAGATACGAGTAATATGAGAGAATACGTATTTCATCATCAGATGATATACATATGACCCCACATCGATCTCGAATCCAGTGACGGATCCAGGGGGGTCATGGGGTGTCATGTGTAGCGGACCAGTGCGGACGAAGCATGTAGATGAGTGCGGACTGGGCGACATCGCCTTTGAGTTTCATCGCAGGGGGCGTCGTCGGTGGAGGAGATCGGGGCCCGGAAGTCGCTTCGCGTTCACGGGGCTGCCTACATGCCTGAAGAAGGCCATACCTCAGGTGTACGCGAGCCTGTTATATAAAAATGCTTAGTAAATAAAAAGTTTAAAAATGAAAACCCACTTCTTCAGGTTCCCGTATTAGACGTTCTTATCAATTTGGCACTGAAGTTCCAATTGAAAATATCCTTTACTTTTTGCATAGCAACATTAAATTCATCACATTTCTATATTTCAAACGTTATTATAAGCTTACGATAAACTTGTATGTACTTAGATCATATTAGAAAGGTTTATACTCCTCTATGTGTTTGGTTTTTTCACACACAATGCTCGGTTTTGTCCATGCGAAAATTGACAGCTGTTACAAGCAAAGACAGGAGTGATAAATGAATTTGTCCTAGATAAGCAATCATAATGAAGTCACCCGCATGTCAGTCGGCGAGCGACCTCGCGTCGAAGCTGGATGACCTTCTAACTCATAACATATAAGAATCTGTCTATCTTAGAAAAACAACTACGTCAACTAATCGTATTATTATGTAATTGGAGGTTTTACATTATTTCATGTTGTATTATTATTATTTATTCCCATTTAAAAGGCCGGTAACGCATCTGTGACTTCTCCGGTGGTGCGGGTGTCTATGGGCAACGGTGATCGCTTACCATCCGGGTGATCCGTTCGCTCGTTTACTGCCCTATCTATACTATAAAAAAAATCTAAGGGTTGAATTAACACTGATTAATTGAATTACACACACATAAATGATATAAATTTAAAACAATCGCTCGACACCCTTAAGATGGTGATATTGGTGAAATAAAATTAAATTAATAATAAACAGTGCTCGAGTCAGTTAAAGTTATACTGGGACCTTACCATTATCACCGATAAAACAATTCACTACATGTTCAAGCGCTTTTAAACTCATACTAATGTCATTCTTTTTGTCTTTGATTGTTGGCGTTATTGTTTGGTTGGTTGCTATGGTGTTGTTAGAGAGTTGTTTTTTGTAATAATTTTCTAATAAAATGTAAAAATAAGTACTAGAAATAAAATCAGTTCAATCTACATTACGTGGTTTAATTAGTTCTGAACTCGTAATGTTAGTTATTAGATCGAACCAGCAACATCATTAAACATTTGGTCCTTCGAGCCGATATTTCAATAAAGTTCAAAAATAGCCAGCAAGATCATTAAACACTACAATAGACCAGACTTTTTTTTTTTTTTTTTTTTTTTTAACCTCGCATCTACATATGTACACTACCAAAATAGCCAAATACACAGACTTATCGATAGAAATTAAAAAACGATGGAACCTACACATAGTCGAAACCATACCAATCACTCTTTCAACCACTGGAGTCATACCTCGCACTGAAACCAAACTTGAAGTCATTATGCATACAGAAATTAACATACTTACATCCTCTTGCAGAAAGCCACGATATAGAACACCTGTAGAATTGTGAGAAAATTCCTGTCATTATAGACAGAAGTTTTCTTACAACAACTCCAATAAACTCCTATTTCTTGCTTGGCACAATGCCCGCAGAAATTGTAAATACACCCCATTCACTTGGAAGATAATGTTTAAAAAAATACAAATAATTAATATAAATAATTTTGAAAAATATTTTTTGTGATATAATTACAAATCGATGGTTTTCTTATTTTTTATTTTACATATACCTACTACATTATATTATATTATACTTCATACCAAAATTTAATGATTCAAGGTCAACGAAAAGTACCCTAATGTTACACTCGCAAGGGTTTTCGAGGGTAGAAAAAGCGCAATAATTATATTTATTTGAGGTTATAACATGTGTTAAATAAAGTTTGAAATGTTTTCCTTTACCTGCATTGTTAGATCCCAAGTTTCATGGTTTTAGGTTAAATGGATATAAGGGTTAACCCTTATAGGGTTAAACCCTATAAGGGTTTTAATTCCCTTGCAAGTGTCAAAATATGCGGCATAAAGTAGCCAGTCGGCATAACTGTACCTGTCTACACAAGTACTTATTATTAATGAGGTTAAGCATAAGTGCTTATGAATAAGTTTTGTATTTAATACTTTGAACAAACATTGAAAATTGTTGAACAATCATTAAAATCTTTGTCACACTGTGAATTCATCCAAAATTCATCCAGTCAATAAAAAATATTGTTGTTCTTTTTCATGCATCAGTCATGGTATATAAAAATCCCAGTCATTTGGTAAACATAGCTATTAGTTATCATAATCAAATAAGAACCTTAAAGCTCGATAGAATAAGTGTTACAACTCACAGTAGAATTGTTACTAATAATATCATTCGCTTTGATTTCAGTTAAATACATGTGTATGACCATGACAATAATTTCTATTAATGTGCATTGGAAATTACGTTCAGTCAGGGATTTTCGGAATGACATACAAAGGACATAGAGGGCGCTAATATTACAAATTATGTAACTTTGTTATTCTACAGATAATAAATAATATTTGTGCCGTTCTAATGTCACGAATTTGTCATGTTTATGTAATTGTCATTGGGGAAGATAGCAGGAAAGTACTGTGGTTTAATTTTATTTATTGAGAATTCCATACTTGTCCTGCAGGACTAATTGGTATGAAGATCCTTGGTTATACCTACGTTCAACAATGAGCATCTATTGCCTAAAATGATAATGTCGACCAATAGATTAGTAGTATCTATGGAAATTAGAGTTACATAATTTAAGAATAATAATACTATAGTATGTACTACTAATATTCGTTATATTTTATTATTTTTATTATTGCTGTTTTATTTATTTGCTGCTTTGTGAAAATCCCTTATTACTTATTGTGCTCTGTTATAGCAACTACTAAATTAGTACAGTGCAGTACAGTTCCGTAATTTTGTATTGAGAATGTATAACAACAACATTACATTATCAGTCTACTGAGTATTTGATACAAAATTGTCGTGGCAAAAATGTCCCGTCAAATTAATACCAAAATCTAATAAAGCGCTGTGAGGAATAAAATATTAGAAATATTATGAATACGCGCTTACCAGTAACGCATGTCAATGAGATATAGAGATAGTAAAAAAACTATAATAAAACCGACACATTTTTACTGTCATTATTTCAATTATTGATTAAGAAAATTCTATTCCGATTTGAAATCAATTTCATCATAATTGCAAATCCGAATAGAATTTTCCAATAGCAATTTTATTCATGCTAGTAGAAAGAAATTCGATATTTCTTTCTACTAGCATTAATATCTCACATCAAATATCGATATATAACTTGTGTGTTCACATTCAAAGGTAGGCTGTATGGCGTAGTTCCATTGCCTTTCGATTATGGATAATACTTGTCAATGTCATCACCATACTAATTCTTTAACATCCGTCTTCCGCGAGAACTAGTCGAGTCTTATTTTTATTCATTCGCAATTATTTGTAATGAAATTAAGAAAATAAACATACATTATATAATTTAAATACAACACTTACAGTTCTAACATAGAATCAAACTGGGCCTGACGTTAGATTCCAAGATGGAAACTGATGAAAACCATGTTATTAACAAGACCGGTAACATTTTCATACATCGCTTGAAAGAACTATCCGAAGAAGAGAAACAACTATTAGAAAAACAGAACTCTCGTATGATCCCTGAAGCAAAAGCAACTAAATTAGAGCGAGATGCGAAACGGCATTGGGATATTTTCTACAAGCGCAATGAAACAAAGTTTTTCAAAGATCGTCATTGGACCACACGTGAGTTTCAGGAGCTAATTAATTTTGATCCAGAGGAAAAGGTTGCATTTTTAGAACTAGGCTGTGGCGTGGGGAATATGGTGTTTCCATTACTTCAAGAAGGTTTTAACAATTTCTATTTCTACGTTTGTGATTTTTCACCACGTGCTATAGAATTCGTCCGATCTAATCCTTTGTATGACGATAACAAAATGAAAGCATTTTGTGCTGATTTGACTACGGATGAATTGTTTGAGAATATTAGTAAAAACAGCATGGATATAGCTAGTTTGATATTTGTATTATCAGCTATTCATCCTCAAATGTGGACCCGAGTAGCTAAGTCGGCATTCCAAGCGTTGCGCCCTGGTGGTGTGCTGCTTTTCAGAGACTATGGCCGCTATGACATGGCGCAGCTTCGTTTTAAACCAGGCCACAAAATAGCAGATAATTTTTATATGCGACAAGATGGAACTAGGTATTACATATGATCGATTAGACCACTACTGTCAAGATTATTATTTTTATGGTTGCATTTTAATATAGTTATCTATTTCAGGACCTATTACTTCACCGAAGAAGAACTTTGCAAGCTATTCACTGATGCTGGTTTTGAAATTCTCATGAATACATATGTGCAACGCCGCACTGTGAACTTCAAGGAAGGTGTGGATGTCCCAAGGATCTTTGTTCAAGGAAAATATTTGAAACCATCTTGAATGGTAAATATTAAACCTAAACTTGTTATTTACCCTGATCTCTAATGAGGTCTGTGTCGTCTTGGAAGCACTACCAAAATAAGATACTTAGTACTATCAAATTTAATTATCATTAATTCAAATTTAGGTTCATTAGTGTTGTAGTATTCATGAATTTCTTCATTTAATTTCCACTTCTAATAAATTTCAATGATGAAAAATGCTAACCGTTGATTTACAAATGATTTGCATGTAATATTAGCTCTACCTGAATTTTATTTGGAATTTCTGAGATAATCCTTTATTGAACTGTGAATACTGATTAGATTTCTTGTTTATAGATTTCTGCGTCTGTAACTGGCTTTGCACTGAAAACTTGGAATTTATGGTGAGTGATGATGATGATTTTTATAATTTATATTAATATATAAAATTGTTATAGTATAATTACAGTCATTCACCTAACAGCATTTTAGGAAATTAATGTGGAGCTGAAGTACTAAGATTCATTTGTGCAATTAAATTCTGTTATCTTATTTCATCTATACATTGCAGTAGAAACATATTTTTGTAACCAAAAAAATAAATTAAGTGTTAAGGTGTGGTTTCTATTAAAAGATGGCCTAAGTAATATTAGTTTTGCAGTGTTATACCTTATGCATTCTCTTTTTTTCTTTTGTATGTGGATGACCTCAAAATTTATCGACATATTTATATTCACCACACTGCAATATAGCTTCTTACTTAATACAGTTGAGTCTAAATTAATATATTTTTTAATTGCAAATGCACACATGCTCTAAAGATTTAAGATGAATGATTGTACTGTAATAAACTAACATGATGATATCGCAGTGCAGCTGAAAGCCTTCAGTTGACCCTTGACTGGTTACAAGCAGAGTAGGGATAATTTCAATTGGTGACATTCAATTTACTTCTTTTTTTACATTAGTCTTTTGCATTGAGACTAATTTGTCAAAATTGTAAAGTAGGGCACTGGTTAAGGGGTCTGATGCATAATGCAAACAGCTTTAATGCTCTCTGATTTAAAAAGAAATACTAAACCTCTTTTAGGATGATAAACTTAATTAACTTTTGGATTTTGTTTTTACAGGTACCTACTCTACTGTCAATTCAATGCAAAGGTAATTACTTTTCCCAATATATAGCATAGGATAAGCTGGTTGCAAAGTAGATCATTAAACACTGTGATGATTTCATAGTTCATCTGAATGCCATGATGTATTACTTGTTATGTCTTTCGCTCCTATCTGATATTTTAGTTATTTTATTTAGTATATTTGTCATTAAACATTAATGAAAATTTCCCTTTCCTTTTTTTTTCAGGATTTGCAATACACAAGTTGTTTTGAGTGAAATTTGTTCATGGCAATTATAACAAACAGCACCCCAGCTTGGCTAGTTATAGGTGTAAATAAAATAAGCACCGTAATGAAATATAACAAAGGTATGTATTTTAATGACTTAAATCAAAATTGTATCTGAAGAATGTACAATGTGATGATTTCATAGTTCATCTGAACATTATTGATGCATAACTTTTTTGTCTTTCGCTCCTATCTGATTTGTTTTTAGTTAAGTTGATGTATATTGTTAGAATTTTATTTGAAATGTTTTCAGCTGTTATTTTCTTTTACAGAACCTACAATGGATATGAATCTAGAAACTACTTTTGTTTAAGGTATGTATATAGTATATTATATAATAACTATGGGAAAATTTTAATAATTTCCACTACTTTTTTTCTTTATACAAAATATTTTTTGGTTAATTGTTTCATTAAAATCACAATTTTGAAATTAAAATAGTGATTAAGTAGTGCAGGAAAATATGAATTTAATTAAATATTAATTTTGCTATTCTACAAAATGTTTATACATCAATGTCTACTAATTTCCACTCTGCATGTAGGGATTCAAAAACACATGTCTACAATAATCTCATAAATTTTTATGCAAACCCAAATAATGACAGCACTTTCCACATCCATTTATTAACAATCAGAAAATTAGGTGCCATCTGTTGTCTTTAAACTCGAAACAGAAACACTTGTCTTATATGTCTAATTCAATGAAGATTCTAGATAGGGACATCTGTTAAAATAATGATGTTAACTACTATCAGCACTGAGATGTATTTTTTTATTATTATTGTATAAATATACTTTAAAAAATGCTATTAAATCTTTTATTGTTTCAGCTTCATTCATTTATGCAGTCATCATAATAATTCCCTGTGGTGATGTGAAGCTGTTAACTGCATAGTAAGTTTTAGTCCTATTTATTCGTTCTTATATTAATTTATTTATTTGCTAGTCACAGCAATAAAATAAAGTTACCAAAGCTAAACCAGTACATGTGACACCTCATGAGTTCACTGTAAAATACAAATAGTCATTTGTGTAGGACATGCATATATATACTCGCACTTCTTTTCTATAGGGGTAGACAGAGGTATACCCCGAGGGGGCACTGAAGAAATACAAATAGTTATTTATTTTGGATATAATTATAAAATAAAATAAATTTGTTTATCATCTATTCAAATAGGGGTACTTTATTCCTTGTATACAATATTACTATGATGAGCTTTGATAGGGACATCTGACTATGATGCTGTTAACATAACTATCCCTACTGATTAGTTATTGTATTTATTTTTACTTTGTTAATTTTGATTTATTCTTTAATGTATGAATATGTTACAGGGATATAAGCACTATGTTTAAAGCAGTGGACCAAATATATAAAGGTAATTTTGATAATTTATTAATGCTACAAATATTTTAATTTCATATGATGACTGACCTATCAGGTCTCCCTCAACAGAGAGAACCCACTTTAACCATGTTGACCAACCATTAAGCGTCTGATCAAAACAAGTAAACTTATATAACTATTAGAAATGTTTTATTATATTAAAACAACCCACTTATTTTTTCTTTCAGATGTGGCCAATTCCTGATATGATCAAAAAAACTGTCTGTCAAGGTATGATAAACTTTTTTTTATTTATAAGTGGGAAAATGAATTGTCTGAATTTAATTAGTTACTGTACCTAGTATGTGGACAATTTCCTTATAGATAACGCAACATAGTCTCCAAAATCTGTTTTGAAATTAAACCTTGCAGATAAAAACAGACAAAATTTCATTTTACATATTTGATCATTATGTTCTCCATGATCCAAGTCTTGTCGCATTTTGGACTTTGCTAGTTGTGTCAGGCCAGACTGTCCAAACTAGTAATTCAGTATGGAGACAAGTGTATCTAATCCATAGGATAGACTGCAAGACCCAATAATAATTATGGGCTCAATAAAACCAATTGTGGTCTGATCATACCAAATTTTAGCATGTATTTAATGCAATGCAAAATGCTTTTTATGTGCTATGGTTTGTATAGGATTTAAAATGATGACGGACCTATCAGGTCTCCCTCAACAGAGCGAACCCATTTCAACCATGTTGACCAACTAAACGCGTCTGATTAGTACATATAAGTCTCTTATGTTACTTTTTAGCTATTCAATATTCTAATAAAGTATTCCTCTGTTTACAGAATCTCCAGATGCATCTTATTTTGAACCTTGAGCCAAACCCTCACAGAAATATGAAGTATGATCAAGTTTTATTTTTATCTTATTAGTTTAAACATTCTTAAGATTTTTAAATTTGAATCTCTTAAATAAAAATGATGACAGACCATTTCAGGTCTCCCTCAACAGAGTGAACCCAATTTATCATGTTGACCAACAACACGTCTGATTTTAATTAACAGTTAAAAATATATTTCTGTTTATATTCTAGTTAAAGGTAATGACAACTTGTTTCAGGTAGTGTTGAAAATCGTTGAATGACCATACAAGGCAATGGCTAATAAGGTAATTTTCAAACAAATAGAAGGGATCTGGCTCTTTACATTTAAATATAGTATGAAAAAAAATTTTAAGTAATATTGTCTGGACCTGAGTTGGTTGTTCTATATAATTATCAACATTTTTAATCAGACAAAGAGAAATAGTGACCAAAACTGCTGTTGACGAAGCACCGACTTTGCTGCAGTTATAACAGATCACTACATAGTATTCCCCCATGCATAGATACTATAATTTACTTGCTATAATAGACAGATATACAGAAACAAGAACAATTTAAAACCATTGTTTGTACGCAGAACTTTTTCTTACAGGTATAAGAAGTTGAATGTTCCTGCTCTATGACGAAAACGGACCAAGTTTTGTATTGATTACAAAGAAAAAGGATATCACTATAGCTGGAGAGAAACATGCTGCATTAGTATATAAGTGACGTATTATAATAATTATATTGTAAAAGAAGAGATGAAAAATAGGCACTCGGTTTCCGAATTAAGTGTAATCAATATTTTGCTTTTTCTTCCCTTGAACAATTAAGCCTCCCTAACAACATTTAAAAGTAAAGTAATAGCTCATTTACTCTCAAATTTGTCATTATATTGGTTATCTAATATAATATTGCCTTTTATTGCTACCTCTATCCCGCGAATTTTTTTATCAATCTTCTTGAATTGGAAACAGTTTATTTTCCTATAACTAAATATTTTAATATTATTTCAGTAATGTTGACTAGTGATGAAACGGATATCCGGTAACTATCCGGTATCCGGCCTATCCGGCCTATTTTCACTATCCGGCCGGATACCGGATAGTAGGGCACTATCCGGCCGAATACTAGATGTTTCCCGCGATACCGTTCGCGCTGAGTGCTTTACGCCCTAAACTCGTCTATATCGCGCTTTTCTGTGGGAATACAAAAGTTTTTAAGCCTATCTATATTGTTTCTCGTTGTCTAATCTATCTCTGTATCAAAGGACATTGTTCAATTTTGGCCTAAGAACCGATGTGAATATAAATTATACTATAATTTTTATTTATTTTTACATTATTTGAAACATATTTTAGTATTCCACGGACACTTCAAATAAATAAATTCCAAATAAAAAGTTGGGTCACAATTATTGATGCCGTATAAAATGTTTTCCGTCAGCCAGTGCTGCCAGTTTCGGAAGTTTTCGCGATTTCGGTAAATACAGATCGAATTGAAAACCTCCTCCTTTTTGAAGTCGGTTATTATAATTTGTTGATAACACTTTATTCATTTTAATACCTAAATTGACTAGCTAGAAAAAAACTAGTATTATATACTTTTTAAGCGAAATCGCGAATTACTAGCTTGCATTCAAGTATTATAGTTTATAGTATATAATTGGCAACACTGGTGTACTTTAACCTTATCTGTGTCCGTTTCATTTAATTTTTGATTGCTTTGCGACTATCGTTTCTTTTGTGATTTTCTATGCGTTTCATGGTTTTATTCTAACAACTTAGGCTTGATTACGGACTCCGATTACATTGTGTAGGTACTTGGTAGACTCGGATGTGTGTAAAGGACTGGATTTTGTAAAATGATAATTGTCAAAGAATTATCTTAAACTTGACTAGGTACTATCTCTTTTCCTAGTATCTAGTAGAGTAGTCCTTTCCTAGTTCTAGAAGAGATCATATATAGCTGTACATAGTATTGTTAATATTACTTTGATATTACTACTCTGATATTTCACGCAAGGTTGGTTATTTTTTATTTATAACCTCAAAATATTAACTTTTTTCGTAAATTTTAGTTTCCTGAAGTGTCCGTTCGTAAAAACTTATTTCATAGGATTTCATATAATTTTAAGAGTTTATATAAGTCACTTTCGATTCGAACGGTTCTTAGGCAGAACATGTATGGAGCGGGAACAATGTCCTTTCAGCAAAATCAGTTCTTTAGTTTAGGCGTGAGAGAGTAGCAGACAAACAGACTGAATTTATAATATTAGTAACGGATTATTTTGCACATACACACACATATATGAAACGCGATAAGCGGCCGAATATCCGGTGGCCGGATATCCGGCCTCGTAGTTAGCCGAATATCCGGTATCCGGCCAAATCACTATCCGTTTCATCTCTAATGTTGACCTCTAACAACTTCATATATAAAAATCATTTAAATATACATTTTCTTGCCTTAAATGTAATATTTTTTATATAGGAAAGCTACTTAAAAATTAACACGTGGCATTTTTGCTCTTACAAATTATGAGTGATTCGTGATGACAAACCAAGTTATTTCCAAATAATTTATCGGAGATACATTGATACAATATTTCTTGGCTATTACTGTCTTGATATAAATAGAAATTTGGATACAAAAGATATGTAATCTAGCGGTGTATCTATAACGTATAGTCCGCCATTGCGTTTAATTGGATACAAAAAAGCGCTATAAATTTGAAAATTATCTGCGATGTAAATTTTGCCATCACTAACAACATGCAAATATAAGATTTTTTCAATATGACATTATAGAGGAAATAGTATTATTCAAAAATTAAGACTTGAAAGTACATGTTAGTATATTTTTTTTATGAATTATAAAGAAAAATCTATTTATATAATAGTACAATGCGATTAAATTTCATATAACAGACACTAAAATAGTCGATATTTATATACTAGCAGCCCTGATAGAATTGACTAATTATAAAATATCAAATTTTATGCCTACCACAATATAAATTTGAAATAGAATAGGGTTAACAGTCCACGAGATAACGATTTTAAAAAAATGCATATCTACTATATGCTAGTTTTATCATAATATATATTTTAATAAAACCCCATAATAATATCGAGGCGCGGGTAAACTCCCACAGTATTCGCCAGAATGTTCTACATAATGTTTTAACCTTAATTTATACAAAATTATTTTAATCGAGTGTAACTATAAACATCTGCTATAGAAGTCGTCCCTGCAAATTATCAATTTGTTGCATTAAATCTAAAATTATTTGAATTTTCACGAAAAGATCTTCATAATTGTGTTATGAAGATTTTCATGAGAATTCAATGTTATAAAATACATTTGAAACTCGTAATTCTATTTTTCGTAAATTCGTAGTGTGAACAAGCTGAACTTTAATTATTGTAAAATATCTGTTATATATAATCTATGGAGATTTATAAACACTTTATGAAAGAACAATGCCCAGTTCCCATACATTCAAAAACCTGTCAAACGATTTTTTTGTATCTTGATGTATAAAGATGATAGCGGTCTAAAACTATGAATTATGTGATGAGAAATGCGTGACTAAAATATATTTTAATTTGTATGTAACGAAATCGAGATATACACTTCTCATCAAAAAATTCGAAACACTTCCGTTTTCATTGTTTCTGTCCGAATTTAACACAAAAAAGAATTCATACGATGAAAAAAAAAAACATAAATGTATAGCTGGCAGTTTGGCCATTACAGGAATAAGCGAAAATTCTAAATTCAAAATTAGAATTTCATTTGTTTATCTTATAAACGAAATGAATCACTGTTTTGAGACAAATGTGTGTTTAGGGTTGGAGTACATTTAGCGTTTAAAAACTAAAAATTGGCGCCTATCCTTAAACTTTTTGTTTTTTATTTCAATACTGTGACTTTGGGACGTCTGAAAAAAGGTTATTTTTCTAAAACGTATGGATACTTCGCCCACAGAAGCCGCCCAAGTTGTGGCATTGCTGGATTCTGGCCTTAGTCAGCGTGTTGTGGCTGCAAGACTGCATCTAAGCCTGTCATCTGTTCATAGAGTCTATAAACGTTATCGGGAGACTGGTTTGTTCACGCGCCGTTCAGGATCTGGCAGGAATCGGGTCACTTCTGAGCGAGATGATCGATTTATTGTAACAACTTCTTTAAGAAATCGACGCCTTAACGCTTTTCACTGCAGCAGCGGCTTCGTGTTGTACGAAGGGTGGCTGTAAGTGACTACAATTAGAAGAAGGTTGAAGGATCGTGGACTGGTACCGCATAAGCCAGCAAATGGGCCGAAATTAACTGCAGACCATCGAAGAACGCGCCTTAACTTTGCACGTGAGCACCTAAATTGGTCATACCTACAGTGGAGCAAAGTTCTCTTTTCTGATGAGTGTAAAATTATGCTGTATGGTAACGACGGAAGGAACAAGGTCTACAGAAGAGACGGAGAACGCTATGCAGAATGCTGCATTGAAGAAAAGGTCAGCTATGGTGGCGGTTCGTGGACGGTTTGGGGAGGAATCAGCGCCGACGGTAAGACAGAGGTTGCTTTTGTGTCTGGGCCACGTCTGCCTGCACTAAACTGTCATCGGTACGTCGAAGAGTGTCTCGAGCCTCATGTGATGCCCTATGCACATTTTATTGGCAACGGCTTCATATTCATGCACGACAATGCTAGGGCTCACACCGCGGGCGTCGTACGAGATTATCTTAACGAAGTCGATATCTCTATTATGGAATGGCCAGCAAGAAGCCCGGACATGAATCCCATTGAACATCTGTGGGATGAATTAAAGAGACGAATTCGAGCAAGAGATCCTGCCCCAGAAACACTTAGCCAGCTGCAAGATGCAATCCAAGAGGAATGGGACAATATACCACAGCATGTGGTATATTGTCCCATTCCTCTATATATGAATTTTGGACAAAGGAATAACTGCTCTCTAGTCTCTGACATAAACTATTTGGGAAATCCCGTAAAAGAAGTTGATACTACAAAATTTTTGGGCTTAACAATAGACAAGAAGCTAAAATGGAAACCACACATTGAAAATTTAGTACAAAAATTAAATCAATTTTCATATGCTCTGTCGAAACTAAGAAAGGTTGGAACTATTGCAACTCTTTTAACAGCATATCACGGATACATTGCATCAAATTTAAGATACGGAATAATATTTCTGGGTAATACTACTGAGAAACAAAGGTTTTTAAGGCCCAAAAAAGATGTCTAAGGTCAATGTTTAAACTGATGCCGGATGAATCATGTGAGCCTTACTTTAAAAAATATAAAATCCTAACGGTTCCATGTTTATATATTTGTGAAGTGGCGAATTTTGTTCGAAATCACATTCACTACTTCGAGGTGCAACCTAAGGGAAGCCGCCGTGAGGGGCAATTAAAGACGACCCATCCATACAAAAGCTCCCTTCGTAAAATAAGTCTCAATAGTATGGGACCCACCATTTATAATAAAATTCCTGAATCAATCAGAACAACAATTGACAATAAGCGATTTAAGTCTACACTCAATGGCTCCTTACTGAAAAACATACTATGAGTTAAATACATTTTTGAATGACAAGTTTATATAGTTTTCTATCGCTGTCTTTATTATATATAAAAAAAAATTGTTATAGTCTTCCATGTTAGTTGTGTATAAATTTATAAGCGACATCCGTACTTATAATTTTAATGCTGACATACAAGTTAAAAAACCTATTGTAATTTTAAAAATCTGACATTTTGACTGTTTTTGTAATTGATCATATTATATAATGTAAATTAAAAACATTATTTTCATATGCCAAATCGGCGAATCATGGCTGTTCATAACTTTTAAATAACATGTATATTGTACCCATGTTTATGAATAATAAATGAATTGAATTGATGTGATCGTGACTCTCATCCGATCGATGAAGAACCGTATGGAAGCAGTAATTAGAGCTCGGGGAGGGAATACAAGTTATTAAATAAACGTTTTTTAGCTTTTTTTTTCATTTACGTGTGTTGTTTTATCCATTTCCTTTATACTCCATACGGAATAAAATGACTCATTTATCAAAATACGAAACCTATGAAAAATTCATTTAAATTTAGAACATTAACATTAAGATTTGATAAGCTCATATTACTCACTATTAAACGACATTTAACATTTATTCCTAAATGTACACATTTTTCTGATAATCCTGACAAAACGTAAACTTGCAAGGTGTTTCGATTTTTTTGATGAGAAGTGTATTTAAAAATACAATTTGAAGTTATCTGTCATTTTTTGACACATGTTAATCAAGTGGAACCAATGATGTTGGTTATAAATAAGACAAGAACAATTACTCTACGAGATATTATTATGTAGTTTGTTGGCCAAGTAAAATAAAAACTGATGACCCAGTCACGATATAAATACACGCCTAAGAAAATCAAACATTTTGCATCTATCTATATAAACGTCAAAAAAGAACCCGGGAACGCGAATTTGAATGGATGAATTTACGGAATTTAAACAACTAAAATTAAATTCTTAAATTTGGAAAGAGCTCAGAGATCACATTTAAAGTTAATGTTTTTTAAACCATATAGATATCCAACAGAAAGTCTATATTCGACAAGTAGCATTTTATCGGTGAGAAAATTATATTTACCACATATAATGCTTAGGAAACACAAATCGCTGCGTAATGACCCTAGAAAATGTAATAGTAGACGTAATGTTGCTCCTCAACCCCTGGTAAAATCTACTTTCGCGAAAACGCAGTACAACAGACAATCGGCCTATTTATATAATAACGTTAAATAAAATACTCAACATTTACCCTCTCTCAACTCAAAAATGTAAAGTCCGCTTAGTTGAATGGTTACTAGCAAAAAGTTATGACGAAATTGAAGACTTTATTCATTACCATGAGCTGTCATCAAACACTTAATTTAAGACACACACACACAACATAAAACACACACACATACAGTGATTACATGTTTCAGGTTTCTTTTCTTTTTATTTATCTTTAATTGCTAGTACCGATACCTAGTCTTATACTTTTTTTTTTTTTTTTTTGTTCCCCTGAGGAAAATGCATTAAATTGCATACCCCGGCTGTGGCGAGCCGGGGTTATGTGGGGCTCTCCTCCCCAGAAGGGGGAGGCCTACCCACTAAAAACCTCAGGGATGGCCTTCCTCAGGCATGTAGGGAGCCCCCGGAACACAAAGGCCACTTCCAGGAACCCCCAGCCTCCGCTCCCCTTTCTAGAGGGGAGCCCTCCTCGAGGGAAGCTACCACCTCCCCCGGTCCCCTCCACCGACGACGCCCCCGGCCACGGAAGGGGCGTGGTCCATCCCGGGTCGCCGTAGCGGTCGCGACTTCCTCGCGCCCGCCGGCGACCCGCGGCGGCGCCGCAGCTGTGCTACCGAGCCCGGCGCCGCCTCCTTCGAGCGGGATCGGCCATCTCCCGACCCCGCTCGGCGGCCTCCTTCTGGAGCATTACTGCTTCACAGAAGGAGGCCACAGCCCTCCAACCTCCCTCGTCCGCCAGCATTGCCGCAATCAATGCCGGCGGAGACAGATCTCGCCCGATCTCTGCGACCAAGACTCGGCGCTCGGAGGCCCATGCGGGGCACTCCGCCAGCGTGTGCTGGGCCGAGTCGAGGTCGGATGCGCAGTGGTGACAATGTGTCGATCCCTCCCGTCCTATTCGACACAGATACTCACCGAAGCAGCCGTGCCCGGTGAGTATCTGAGTCAATCGGTAGGTGACCTCCTCCTTCCCGTTGAGCCAAGCTTCGAGGTGCGGGAGTACGGCACCGACGGCCCGCTGGCGCGCGCAGATCCGTAATTCGAGCTGCGCACGCCAGGCCGCCACAATCCGTCGGTGCCACTCCCGCTTAGGCACTTCGTGCGCGGGTTCCAGGGCGCTCCCCCATCGCCCCCCCGGTCAACACGCCGCGACGCATACGTCGCCGCGTACATGTCGGCCAGGATGTCGAATGGGGGGGAGCGTCCCAGGACTGTCGCCGCCTCGTACGAGATTGTACGGTAGCCTCGTACGATCCGTATGGCCATTATCCGCTGCAGGCTCCGTAGTAGAGCTCTGCAGCGGGGGGACCTCGCGCAGTCTTGCGACCACACGGGAGCCCCATACATGGCCACGGATCGCACGACGCCCTCGTACAGGCGGCGGACTCCATCCCTCGGTCCCCCGAGATTGGGCAGCAGGCGATGCAATGCGCCCGCCACCCTTTTGGCTCGGGGGACCAACCGCACGAAATGCTCCTCGAAGCTCCAGCGGCGGTCCAGGGTGAGGCCCAGGTACTTTATGTACGGCCCCACCGGGACCACCGCGTCACCCACCCGGATCCGGCAACTGGGTGGTTCCCGGCGCCTCGGAAGGCCGTGGAACCATAGCGCCTCGGTTTTGTGAGGCGCTATTTGTAAACCCAGCTGGCGGATCGCCCGCACGACACATGCCACCCCAAGCTCGGCAAGCCTGAGCACCGGCCGAAGTCGGCCCCAGTCGTCACGACGAGAGTGTCGTCAGCGTAGCAGACGACACTCACGCCGCGAGGAAGGCTGGTGCGAAGGACCGCGTCGTATGCGAGGTTCCATAGCAGGGGTCCCAACACCGACCCCTGCGGAACGCCGCATTCGACCCTCCTCGACGTTTCCATCCCGTCCCGTCCCATCACGCCGATCGTCCTGTCGCGCAGATAGTCCCCGACCACGGCCCGCAGGTAGGGAGGCAGCTCGTGGTATACGAGCGCCTCCCTAATGGCCTGCCAGGGGAGGGTACCGAAGGCGTTGACGATGTCTAACGACACCGCCAACGCCACCCCCCCGATCGGACTGCGGACCCCGACAGGGAACGAACACGCTGGACAGCGTCCAGCGTTGATCGTCCCCGCCGGAAACCCTAGTCTTATACTAGTTATGGAAGAGTGGTGCTTCCTAGCACAAGCAAATCTTTTGCTTAAATGGAAGCTCCAGCCACAATATATTTGTATATAGACCTAAATTGATGAAATAAATATTTTGTAATCTATATCGAGTTTATTAAGAAATTCGCGAAGCTTAATTGAATATCGCGTTCACCGCATAACTGTAAGCTAATTTCGCAACTTCAATATCAAGCAGAGTGGCGCAGTGGAAGCGTGCTGGGCCCATAACCCAGAGGTCCGTGGATCGAAACCACGCTCTGCTATCGGGTCTACCTACCCGTCTCTTTTTTGATCCTAAAGCATATCGATTTCAATAAGTCATAAAAATTAAAGAACAACAGGAAAAAGTTTAATTCTCTTTTATATTTTAAGTGATCTCTATCTATACATTCTAATTAAAAAAACCTTCAATTGCTTTACAATAAAACATATCGTCGTTCATATTGCAATTTGTTCTATGTCAGAAATGACAAGTTTACAGGAGAGTAAAAAAACTGTGTACTGAAAAAAAAATCTATTATAACACTAAAATATTTTTAACTAACGTTTCATAACGCAATTGCATTCGTCTTTCGGCCGCGCTCAGAATTATTATCTAAGCATACCTCAATAATAATAAAAAATACCAATTTTTGACATAGAACAAATTGCAATATGAACGACGATATGGGGTTTTATTGTAAAGCAATTGAAGGTTTTTTTTTGTTTGTCTTGCACATTTCAATATTAAATACAGTACTTAATTATAACCATTGTTTATTTTTTGTTTTAGTAAATAATGTAGAAAGTTCATTTTATTTTTGTGTTAACCAACAAGACAACTATCAAATATGTCACAAACAAGTTTTAGAGTAAAAAAAAATTGTAGTTATTGCCATAAAAGTATAAAATTATGACCATTAAATTACAAAAAGAAATTATATACAAACATTTTATTCAATATAAAATTAATAAATGGAGCGATTAAATACGTAATAAAAAATTTCACTCTAGGATCAAAATGTGAAATAATAATATCAATCGAGCAACATTTTTAAATTTCCTTATTTAACTTTTGTATCCAGGTTCAGAACAAGATTTAAGTAAAAGGGACCAGGACACGAATTTTTAAAACGGTAGAATACCAATTCGCATTCGAAATCGTGAGATTCGTATACGAATTACCGAATTCACTATTTCTGAACTTTCATTTCGTGCGTTGTGCAACAAGTGGTTCAACCCACTCGTTTTTGATTTCTACTAGTAGAATATCCAACGCTGAAGTGACGTTGCCAGTGATAAATTTACTCTGGTTAATGTAAAGCTTGTAAATAGGTACATAATAATAAGTAAATATTGTTTTGTGATTTTTAATTTTTCTGCGTGAAACGGAATCACTTAAGAATTTGTTTTTAATGACAACACTATTCAGTGTTGATTCCAGTGATTCAAAAATCTATGAAATTGTAAGCAGTAGAAAATAATTTCGCGCACGATTTGTATTCGTATTCGAATTGGAAAATCACGTCTAATGATTCAAAAATACGTCTCCAGACAATAACTTACCGGGGTATGAAAATAAAATGTCAACATGAAATGAAAAACTGCAATATTAACATAACGTATATTAAACAAGACTATAAAAAGAACTTCCTTCTAGAGGTCTCTAACTGGTGCCTCCTGCCCGCGATAATCCACTCGTAGTCTCCGTGCTTGGAGTCGAAGGTGCCCTGCTGCAGCGAGATCAGCTTCAACGTGAACCTTGGGCCCAGCTCGCACAGCTTGGCACGCTTGCCGTCCTTAGTAAACTCGTATCTGTCCAACCAATGGGACATTAGACACCGCAACAACAACCACACCAATTCTCGAAAGCATTTCGAGAATTGGTAGTGATCGAAATGAAAAACAAAAATTAAGGTAAAAATAATTATTTAAAAACAAGCTTCTATTTAAATACGCTAAAAAGAAAAAAATAAACATTTACACTAAACCTTTTACTGTTAACTTATAACGTCACTAGCTGACCCGTGCCCACTTCGTTGGGCGTAATATTAATAATCCCCGAAGCGAGCACGAACGCGAACCGAATTAAACCCGAAGCCATCGCGCGCCGTCCGCTGCCCGTTTTTTCTCCGATTCACTTTGCAAAATGGACTACCACGTAAAAGCCTTTTTATTTTTCGGTTTTTTATATAACCTATGACACTCAGCAATAATGTGGCTTTCAATTGGTGAAAGATTTTTTAAAATCGGTTCAGTAGATCCCGAGATTACCCCTTACAATTTAACAAATATACAAACATACAAACTTTACTTCTTTATAATATTAGTATAGATTTCAAATTTAACACATTTGACACAATTTATATATGTCGCAGCCAACTGGTTAAAACAGCCGTTCAATCAAACAGACTTTGACTGAACAACGCCATTCAACCATACGTCTAGCTTATTAATTGAATATTTGAGTCGCTCAAAACGTTCAACAATAGAGCTGCTTCAAAAACCGCCGTCTAATTTAATTAGTACAACGCTCACCACCGCAGCGCTAGGTGCGTTTTGTTTTCAATATGGTTTCAACTAGGCGTGGTTTGTGATTGTTTCAAGATATTTTTCGGAAAGTAAGTAGTAAATATACGTTACACGTGTTATTAAAGACACAGAAATTATGAGGTCGCTTACGAGTGAATCAAAATTTAAACTAATATTCGAGGAGAAATTACGGGATTATGAAATGATTCTTGCTTCGTAAATTTTTGAGTTTGTAATTTTTCATTTTTACTTATTTCACCAAACTGTTGGTCACCTCCTAAACTTAATTCAAGAATAACCTCTCAAGAAATTACAAAAAGTCTTCCTATTCTCCCAAATTAAGTACTAAACTAATGGTCACCTTAGTTAATTTGCCATTTAACCAGTTGGCTAAGCGTCGTACATACGAGGGCTGCTACTTATGTATCCGGAATAGAAAAATTAAACAAACGTATATGGCTAAATATGAATGTATTGTTTTTCAAAGTATTTTCCGCGATGATCGATACACTTTTGCATACGTTGAAACCAATTTTTATAGCATTTTTTCCACTCTGATTGCGGTATCTCTGAAACGTGCTGTTTGAACGCGTACGGCATCTTCACGGGTCGGTGGTCGTTGACCACGTAATTTATTCTTTACATTTGGGAATAAATAGAAATCATTAGGTGCCAAGTCTAGGCTATACGGTGGATGACCCATCAATTCTATTTTTTGACCCACCAAAAATGTATTTGTTTCGCGTGATTTGTGACAGCTGGCATTGTCGTGGTGTAGAATGATTCTGCGTCGCTTGTTGTTTTTACGTATTTCTTCAAATACTTCCAGCAAATAAATGGTCGTGTACCACACCGGATTGACCATTTTACGATTCTCCAGTGGTATTGTAGCCACATGACCATTAATACCAAAAAAGCAGGCCACCATTTGCTTTAAAGTGCTTTTTGCACGAGTCACTTTCGTAGGGTTCGGCTCATTTTGAAACACCCCTGTAGATTGTTGCTTAGTTTCGGGATCGTACGCATAGATCCAAGATTCATCACCTGTGTAGATGTTATAACAGATTTTGAGTCACCTCCGTTAATTTTTTTAACATATTTTGCACCATTCGACGCAAGTGTTCATGATAAATAAAAAAGTTAATTGATCTACGCACTGTTGTTACGTTATACCACGTCGAAAATCGTAATAAATCATAGCACGAATATTTTCACGTATGAGTTCCATCATTTCAGCGATATAACATTTTAATTTAAACAAAACACTCGCGTACATAAGGAAAAAAAATAGCGGCCAGTATTTCAAAAAAAGAACGAATTTTACCATGGAAGTCATATATTGCGTTTAAAAATGTTGAAATTCCAGATTTCGGATACAGTATACAAGTAGCAGCCCTCGTATTATAAAAGCTTGTCGCGAGATTTAAGTACTCGTATTTACTTGCTGCCTATGTCACGCACAATGGTCCATACAGGACTAAGTGCGGAAAACACACCCTCTGGATGTCAGAGGGTGACCTATGATGATGATGATGACTTGCTGCCTATTAAAATTTCAAAACTAAGAAAACAAAAACAAAACAATAATTATAAACAAAATAGCTAGGCCACACAATTTTTAAGCCATTATCGCAATGAAAAGTATATTATCTGACGATAATGTTCCGAAACCGGTCACAATAAATATAAAATATTATATAGTAGTGGAACTAGTGAAAAGTAGTGGTTTATTAAGATCATAATATGGAAATGTCATGAGTATAACGCACCGGTGGTGCCGGAAGAAGATGTAGTCTCGCTGGTTGTGGAAGGTGACGGCGCGACGGCCTCGGAACTGCGGCTCGTAGTGGAACAGCGCGCCCAGCATGCGGCCCACGGTCATGCCCAGCCGCGTGCTGAAGTTGTTCAGCATCACCTGCGATCATTCAAATTAAAATTCAAAATCATTTATTCAGTCTGGGCTGTTACAAGCACTTGTGAATGTCGAAAAGCTACGCCATCGGTTCGCAAATCTACGGCGGGAGACCTTGTACTGAGAAGAACCGGCAAGAAACTCAGCAAGGGCTGTTTTTTTTTCCCTGTATTAAATAGATACAGAGTCGTCAATTTGGAAAATGACTTCAATATTGATAATTCATGAAGTCACTTTCCATTACATAATATAATTAATAAAAATTTATTTTGAAAACATGCCTATATTGCCATCTATCATATATATGGATGTGGATACTGTCATGACGTCGAAGATACGGGAATTGGATAATGCAAACAAACTTGTTAAATGAGCCGCTTATTTTGAAAGTGGCCTAACTCCATTTATCTTCAAATCGAGATATTGAAAGTTTTGCGTTTCAATGAATTTAAAAATAAGATACTAAGGAGTCATACTGCTGAAGCGTATCTAAGGATGTTAAATTTAAAGTTCCTGTTAAAATAGTGGCAATTATTAAATAAATAACGTGCGTTTTCTTATCAAGAATGGAGTTGGGCCACTTTCAAAATTAACAGCCAGATTAATTATAAAATTTGAAGGTGCCCAAGTCCATTCAACATAATTTAAGATGCTTCAAATTGAAAAAAAAATACGAAATTTGTTTTGCATATGTTGAAAAGAAAACACTTCGCAAACATAATTTATACGATTCAAAACATTTTTTAATTACAGAACATAGAAAATTACAAACATAAATTTATTACAAAACAATTTATTATTCATCTACATTTTGTGCGTGTGAAAGGGATTTGAAAAAATCATGATGTTCTGGTGGTATGTATCGTAATAGGTCAATCATGTCCTTAAATTTTGCTTTTGTAACTTGCCTAATATTTTTATACAATGGTGCCAATACAATATTTTCGAACCTTTTTGGTCTACCCCGACGTGGTAATAAATTAAGAACTTTAAAATTTTCATTCATGGATGTCTTATAAAAAATGTTATATGGTGCATTTCTGACAAAACGCATCCAACATATTCTTAACCAGTTTACTGATTCTCCATCAGATTTTTTTTTGTCATCCTTTGACGACAATATTGTTCTATAACTCTTTTTCTTATTCGATTTTTTTTTAATTATTAATTACTATTTCTTCTTCTCTATCTGAACTAAGTGGTCTTATTCTGTTCCTCCTCATGGGTGAAATAATTCCTACAATTTAATATTAAAATTTTAAGTTTTATATTAGGTTGTCCGATAAGTTCTTGCCGTTTTTTTAAACTAAAAAATTAGCGATCGAAATGAAATTTTTTGGTATAATGTTTTGTGTTATTCGAAAGAGAATTTTTCGCTCTACAAGAAAGTCTATTTGGTTTTTTTGTTTATTTTTAGAGCATTTAAATGGAGTGTCAAGTCGACAAAAACGAGCATTTTCGACACCATCTACTTTTTGCGTTTAACCGAGGTGCCAAAGCCACGGAAGCTGCTAGAGAGATTTGTGCCGTATACGGAGAGGGTGCCATAGCTGAAAGAACTGCTCGATATTGGTTTGCGAAGTTCAAAAGTGGCAATTTCGACCTCAAGGACGCATCTCGTTCCGGGCGACCAAATGAGTTTGATGAAGAGCGTTTGGATCAACTTCTGCACGAAGACGCGCTTCAAACAACCAGAAAATTGGCAGAGCGTAAAGGATCCAATAAATCAACAGTAGCAGAACATCTCCACTCAATGGAAAAGGTTCAAAAACTCGGAGCTTGGGTGCCGAACGTATTGAGCGAAAACAATAAAAATCAACGATCCACCATTGCTGCCAGTTTGCTTGCTCGTCATCTCTCAACTCATGGAGATAAGCAAAGATTTCTTTATCGCATCGTCACTGGTGACGAAAAATGGTGTCTCTACGTCAACATGAAGTTGTTATTTTATGTTTAAAAATAAAGTTATAAAAAATTTAAAAAAACGGCAAGAACTTATCGGACAACCTGATATTTAATGAACTAACGCAATTGTCCCAAAAATGAGGTTAACTTGTAAATACTAATTAATTGAAATTACCTTCATCACTGTTTTCCGACATTATCAATAGTAAATATCTTGATGTAACTATAAATGGAGTATAATGGTATATAATGGAGTATTATTTGTTATAGTATGATTGTTCGTATGGTAAAGTTATGGATAATTGGTAAATTATCCATAACTTTTAGCCAAATCTTTCTAGTTTAATAAAAATTATTATTGTTCCAATTACCCATTAATTTTTTCAGTTTATCTATTTATTTTTACTTTCTAAATGTACTATAATATTTAGACTAGACCATACCAGTCTATCCTAGGGTGTGCGTATTTATATCAGGATCAACTAGTTTGGCCTAGCCTAAATTGGTCTATTCTATCGGGCTTAGGACAAATTAGTTTGGACTAGCCTGAACTGGTTTATCCTATCGCCTATAGGAAGATCTAGTTTAACCTAGGCAAAACTGGTTTGTCCTGAAATCAGGTTTGGCCGGTAACATATATATCATAATTATAACGAGCCATCGGTGGCACAGTGATCTCTAACTAAGAAATTAATGAAAAGAATTGAACTATTTATTTACATCAGGCTGGTGATTGTAAGACTAGTGTAATAGTTTTGTTTGATGCTCCCCTACATGATGGGCCATCAGATGGTAGTTCAGTAGTCTTTGTATCGATTAATCACCGTTTGAAGGATCATCAACATACTTATAATAATAATAACAAGGAACTATCTTGATTTCTACAGAGGAACGATTCTTTTGACTTGAAATGGCAAGACAACAGACTAGCGTTCAATCTCCACTATGTTTAGCAATGAAGTAAATTAAACTGGGCCATGGTGTATGTGAATTTCTTCATGCCACAGCCATTTGATGTCACAGGCTTTGTGACTTTGAACATATGTATGTAAGTGGCTTGGTATCAGTGCCATATGTCATCGGGCGGTAGATGGATCTAATATATGCCACATACATTTTGCTAATGCTGCCCAATTGAGTTGATTGTTAAAGATACTTAACTGTTTTTAACCTTGTTGGATCCAGTTGTACATAGTCGTCAACAAATTCCAAAGTTTTCTTAGAAATACTTAAATTACACTATGCACAGAGAATTATTTTTATTATTAAATACATTAATATATTCTTACATTATACATTTGGAGTATTTAAAAAGGCCTATTGACTTAAGTCATTATTGCACAATACAGTGTCAAAAAATCTAAAAGTAAAATATTGAACACAACTTTCCAAAGTTAGATTAAACATTGCTTATACTGGACTATCCTCCATCATAAAGAAGGGATGCAATGGTACTTAGTGGCCTATATTTGAGCCTTTGATGTTGAAGCCTGCAGTAGTTATATTATAATGATCACGGGAATGTTTACCTCTGGTCTATGTGTTGTAATTTCCTTGTGATCCTTCCGTAATTCAGGTGTAATTTTACAACTGGACAATCTAAAATGTGCTGTAGGACCATCTGGTAGATGAATCAGTAGAAAACCATTTGGCTGTTTCTGATTCTCATTTATAATAATAACGTCAGTTATGCCTTCTCTTATACCTGACTGGACTATCCGTTTTACAGAAGATCTGTGGAAAAAAAACTCATTATATACATATATATATAGGATTACCTTACAGCCGTATTTAGTCATTTAAAATATAAACTTATATCCAGGATTTTTATGCAAGGAACAAGTTGGCCATCATTATATGAAATACAGTGTAATAGAAAGACTATAAATTTCTAATAAATTTAGTGAATAGTAATTTGAATAGAGTTGTAGATTTGAACAAGCAAGAATGTAAAGTCAAACCTGTTTCCTTAGCCAATAAGCAATAGGGAGAGCAAGCAGTACTTAGTACTATTGACCGGGAGACTACAAAAGGAAAGTACTAGGTTCTTTGAGACACTACACAAGTGTCATGTAGATCATAAGAACTCCATATATCAACTGTGTTGTGATGACCTATTTAAGGAAACAAAAAAGATTTGCCTGTGCAATATAGAACCAGGTTATAACCCTTAACTATATTATATTATATCCTGGAGGATGGGAAAGGTGGCATATGTAGTTTTTCTCTAATAAGAACACTAAGGCACATTACTTCCGCATCTTCTATACTAGTCAGCACCTAATTTTTGCACAGGTATAACCAAGCAACCAATAAAATAATTATAATAATTTATTACCCAGAAAATGATTTTACATATTATAGGAAGAAACTAGGTCTAATCTGTTGTTATAGGTATATATGCTCGTACGATTTATATTTTAAAAATCTGGGAACACAAAGAGCTTACTTATCACATCAAAATTTATCTTGTACTTTTAACTGTACCTTGAGACTGCTATTATGTTGCTTAGTGTTAGTAGATTTTGCAGTGCAAGTGTAAAGCCAAATGTGTTGCTGACAGTACAAAGCAATAATTAATACAGTTCAACTAACAAATTTAAATAGGCAGTAATATCTTAGTTACAAAATCAAAAGGCTGACTTTTTATTAACCCAAATTTGAAAGAATTAACACTTTTATTTCTAAATATCAATAATCTTACCTTTGTCTATACCTCGATATGGAGTTTGGAATTATTCTAGTGAGTTCTTTACCAAATATCCTTGTTTTACTGTGTGGGTTATCAGAAAATGTGATCAATACTTTTGGTTCATATGAGTTTTCATAATATGTAGACAGTTCATCCAATTCTATATCTTTCTGTGCCTATAAAGACAGTAACATACAAGATAATGAATGTAGAAATTACAAAAACATAATAGAAATATTAAATCGCCCTGCAAATGGATTTTCTGTTCAATTCCCAATAGGTATATCATTAATTTTTTTTTATATTTTAGAATAGATTTTATATACAATAATGTAGAACAACAAAATCTACATAAAAATTTACCTCTTCCTGCTCCTCTGTATCCTGATTCGCCAACATAGTCTCATCTTTCTCTCGAAGTGATTCCAAAGTATGAGGAATTTTCTTTGGAACATCATCACCCTCTTGCTTCTTTTCTAATTTTCGCCTATAAAATTATTGTAATGGTAATAAATTTTATACATAAAAACAATTAATATATTATCCCTCTACATTTATAATTACTTCTATATTTAGTACGTTCTATTAATATTGTTGTGGCGTACAACTAACACATTTAAAAAAGTTATTAAATTCATAAGGCACATAAATATATAGTTTAAGAAACATAACCAAACTTACTTTTTTCTATCCTTCCCGCGAGCCATGTTGGTGTGTTAAATAAAAAATATGTTTCAATAAAAGTTTTGTGTATTTATATTACCGCAAGCTAAACTATTACATTAAATACATTAAAAATATATAAACAAAATCTAAATAAACCCAACGTGCACTTATTGTTATTTATTTTGACATTTGTGACAGTAGTGGTTTTTTTCTTGCAAAGGTTCTGTGCCATACAGCCAGGTATTTGACTTTTGATTAATATTGGCTTTTTTTATAGTAAAAAGGTAAACGGATCTTACCCATACAATCATTGTCTTTCATATTTTTTTCTTTCTTGCTAATTATGTTTATTTGTAATATTCTTCTTTCTTAGATTTAAAT